>CM046878.1:151002695-151252695 GCA_025667525.1 Glebionis coronaria
CCACATTGATTGGTAAGCGAATTTACGTATGAGAAGATTTACACAAGCGTGATTATTGTGACGACACGCTAATTTAGATGGGAAAATTGAGTTTCGGGCTAGCTACCCGTTGTTTGTTGTAGTAAGGTAACAATGTCATGCGGCTAATAATAATCCAAAAATAACGAAAATACTACTTTATGCATTGAATTATGATATATTGCCTGACTAGCAATACAGGGTCTTACTATTGATATTATGTTCGTGTTTTGGTTTTTCATAACCATATTCATATAACGGTTTTTATTTAATCTATACAACGTTATAAAATGTATTATATGATGTTTTAGCGACAATGGTTCGTATAATCATTTTGAAGGTGAAAGCCTATATTATGATTTTTGATAAAGATTTGTATAATATGACTTTGGCTATTTTATGTCCTGTTACAAAGATTTGTACAAAATGATTATCGGTAATAATTATGTACCGATGATATATTGATGGTTTTATTAAACTCTATGAATTCACTCGGCGTTATCGCTGACCTTTTCTTTTAACATGTTTTATCTCAGGTACTTGAAGGTAATTCTCGGGAAGACAACAAGAATTCATGGCCCGCATTTAAATGATACTTTCCATTCAAATGCTTTGTAAAACTTGTATGAAATACAATGACTTGGGACCTATGTAAATTTGATATTTATGAATGGAAATGCTTTATTATTAAACGACGCGATTTTTAAGCGTTGTCTATGATGTGAGTAATGTGCTATCCCGTAACACCAACGAGTCTTCCGCTGTATTAAATTGTGTAAATTTGGGGGTGTTACAAAATCAATCCCAAATATGAAGCTCAAATACTGAAGTAGACACTTTATCCCATTCATGAAGTGACATCGTAACACCAGAGTCAATTAAGTCCCGGAAATGCACATATCTTCTTCCGGAGATGCACCAGAGTCAATTAAGTCCCAGAAGTGCATATCTCTCCATATAGGATAATGATGATGAATAATTGCAACCTCAAAACAATCAAACTTCAAACAATAGTGTACCGTTTAGTGTAACACCCCATTTGGAAATGGAATATTACGCATATCATGGCGTGTCATCAAAGCATACAAGGATAAATGTCTAAGCATTATTCAACCATAAAAGGAAATACCGGAATCAAACATCGGTATCCCAAAGTAAAGCTCATCACACACAAACATAAATACTGTAAAAGGAAGGACGAAACAATGTCCAAAGCAACTGTATCAAAGTAAAGGAAATGCATAAAGTAAAGAAAGACAGTAAAGCTTCCAGTCCATATGCACCTACGTTTGAGATCTACGAGCGTCCCTGAGTACCTGCCGTTTTGGGAACATGAAAAGGAAAACGGCTGAGCAAGACGCTCAGTGCACGGATGTACAATAAAGCATGATATAGGATAAGCATGTAGCATATAACAGCGGAAGACTAAATACTGAGTAAACTGGTTAAGTATCATGAAAACTGGTTTTATAGTTTGAAAAGCCTTATGTTTAACCTGTGAAAACTGTTTTAACATATATATACCATAGCCCATATAGGTCATGAAAAGGTCACGTGCATGAATACTTGGAGGGGTGACCTCATCATGCTGATTAGAGGGGATGCCTCTAATCAATATACTGG
The DNA here is from genome assembly GCA_025667525.1 of Glebionis coronaria. Classification (NCBI taxonomy): domain Eukaryota; kingdom Viridiplantae; phylum Streptophyta; class Magnoliopsida; order Asterales; family Asteraceae; genus Glebionis; species Glebionis coronaria. Next base: position 151,004,337 of record CM046878.1, read on the forward strand.
TTTGGGTAGGAGGGATCAGCTCCTTGTGAAGGGTGCAAGGCACACACCACATTCACCATGATAAACTGAATAAAACATGTAACTAGGATGCACCCATACGCCCCGACTGATATAATAATATGGCCAAACTGAAAAGGGACGCCACGAGCAATCACTCCGCCGTGGGGAAGTCATAACATCGGTGCCTCCAATGCTATGGTTATGGTACCTCCATAACTAGGTGAAACTGGTCATGCTTGTATATGGCTATAGTTTATGCTAAATTAACATAAGCAGTTCAAAACAATAAAACAAATGCTGGGGAAAACAGTTGGCTGCATACGGGGAAATCCTAATAAGGAAGGAATGTCCATACTGAAAGGACGGGAATCCGTACCTCAAGTCCAGTGAAATGAACGGAAGAAAGACTCCTACTTCTGGATCACTAACGCTACATGAATACACACGTGTATAAGTATCGATTCACTGATTACGTACTGGGTTCTGTGTCTTGTTATAGCTGATTTGGTATGTTTTAGGTCATGGTTCACTGTTTAAAGCCTTAAACTGTGTTTATCTTGTATTTCTGGTTTATCTGATTAAGTATTACTGGTGTTTCATGTATTAATATACTTACTGTATAATAATAAGTAACTTTCCAAAAATAGCAGGTTTCCAAAAATAGAAAGTTTCCAAAAATAGAAAGTTACCAAAAATAGAAAGTTTCCAAAAATAGAAAGTTTCCAAAAATAGAAAGTTTCCAAAAATAGAAAGTTTCCAAAAATAGAAAGTTTCCAAAAATAGAAAGTTTCCAAAAATAGAAAGTTTCCAAAAATAGAAAGTTTCCAAAAATAGAATTTACTGCCTAAAATAGATTAGTTTCTAAAAATAGAAAGTTTCCAAAAATAGATCAGCTGCCTTAATTAAATAAGTTTCCATATATAGAAGGTTTCCATAATTAGATTAGCTGCCTGAAATAGATTGATTTCCATATATAGAAGGTTTCCATAATTAGATTAGTTGCCTTATTTAATTAAGTTTCTATAAATAGAAGTTCCCATAATTAGAATTAAGCTGATTTCATAAGCTAACATATAAGTCTAAGTGTCATAAGCTTACTACTTAAGTCATACGATATAGTGTATAGTTTAATTATTATTTCATGTATTTTAATTAAACTATAGGTTAAGCATTTTAATTAAAGTGTAACATGTATTAATTAAAATGAAATGAAATACTTAGGTTAAAATGTATATTATTATTAATAATAATATAACCTAAGTCATGTCTAAATTAATTAATTATAGGCATGTTTTAATAATTAATTAATTATAACTTATAACATAAAATACTTAGGTTAATTTAATGTCATGATAAACTAATAATTAAAATAACCTAAGTCATGATTTAATTAATATTTCATGTTATTAATTAATTATAACCTAAGTTCATGATTCATAAAAATTACATGTAACATAGATCATGATTTTAACCAACGAACCGTGAACCGGGTATGAATTCGACACCGTACCCCGGGCCAAACCCGGGGCACACGTGTCCCCTTGCTGCCGTGGGTCCCACATGAGCCAACCAAGACCAATTGTGGTCTTGGTGGTGGCGGCAATAGCAAACCAAACCCCCCTCGGGTTTGTTTTGCTAGGCGGCTAGAAACAAACACCCCTTTAAATCATTCCTTGATTTTATTTAATATCAAAACATGTTAGATCAATGATTAATTATCTTGTTTTCATAAGAAAAATAATAACATGTTCATGAAAATAATCAAAGATCAAAAGAATTAAAAAGAATTAAAAAGAAGGGTTAGAAAGGTATACCACTATGTAGCTTGGAAAAAGGATGAACAAACACGTATTCTAACACTTGTTTTTAAGATCAAAATCAATCAAACACCCCCTTATGATGGTGTATAGGTGGCGGCACAATAAGGAGAAAAAGGAGAGGAGAAAACTCTTTTTAGGGTTTTTGTTTATTTCCTTGAAAAATGAAAGTGAAAACATGTTTAACACTTTACCCCCCTTAACTTGAAAAGTCCATGGGCTAAGCCCATTTCATGCATGTGTGCCGTGGGTATGGGGGCCCCACATGGGGTACCCGTACCTTTCTCGTGTCCCGATGTTTCGTGTTCGTTCGTGGTTAAACGTGCTCGTGTTTAACGTGTTTCTGTTTCTTTTAACGTGTCGTTTATCGTAAACTTAACGCTCGTAAATATATTCTGAGTATTTACGTAATTATTATAATTAGTATTTTAAATGGTGTTCATGATTTAATTATGTTCACGTGATATATTATTAACTGTTTATCATGGGTTCGTACGTAATCGATACTTGTCATGACATACACGTATGCACTTGCTTGATTATTAGCACATGAATGTGATCAATACTACATGAGGTAAGTTTTAATCTAGAACGTACGATCTTAAGGGCACTATTCATGGTAAAAGCATGCGGGTTTTACAATTCTTCCCCCCTAAAAAGAATAATTCGTCCCCGAATTATAGATAAAGTAAGCTGAAAAGAAGTGACATACCCGAACTCAAAGTATGAAGTGAGGGTAAGAAGCCCGGATAGACTCCTCTGTTTCCCAAGTGGCTTCCCGCTCGGTATGGTCCCTCCAAAGGATTTTGACGAAAGGAATCGTCTTCCTTCTCATGACTCGTTCTTGCCTGTCGAGTACTCGTTCGGGTTCTTCTATAAACGTGAGATCTTCACGTATATGTTCCAGTGGATACTGAACCATGTGAAGGGGATGATAATTGTACCCTCTGAGTAAGGACACATGGAACACGTTATGCACGTGCGATAGCTGAGGAGGTAACGCCAATCGGTAAGATACTTCGCCGATTCGTTCAACGATATCAAATGGTCCGATGAACCGAGGACTGAGTTTTCCCTTGATCCCGAAGCGTTTAACACCACGTGCCGGCGAAACCTTGAGGAAGACGTGATCTCCCACATTAAAATGTATGTCCCTACGATGCTTATCGGCGTAACTCTTCTGGCGTGAACGCGCTTCCTGCAGTTTCTGTTTAGCTACCTCAATCTTCTGGTTGGTCATTTCTATAATCTCTAGTCCTTCAAGTGTTCGCTCTCCCACTTGATCCCAGCAAGTTGGAGCGCGACACTTTCTGCCATACAACATTTCGAAAGGAGCACATTTGATACTTGCGTGCCAGCTGTTGTTGTATGCAAACTCGACTAAACAGATGTAATCGTCCCAATCACCTGTCCATTCCAACGCACACGACCTTAACATATCTTCCAATGTCTGAATTGTTCGCTCCGATTGTCTGTCCGTTTGAGGATGAAAGGCTGTGCTCAGCTTAAGTTGTGTACCCCAAGCTTTTTGCAGACCTTTCCAGAATCGCGACGTGAAACGAGGATCTCTGTCTGAGACGATGCTGGAGGGAGTGCCGTGGAGTCTCATGATCTCCCTTCTGTACGTATCTGCGAGTTTACTTACCGGATCTTCCTTGCGTATCGGTAAGAAATGAGCTGATTTGGTGAGTCGATCAACAATGACCCAAATAGCATCGTGCTTTCTCTTGGTAGGCGGAAGACCGGTAATAAAATCCATGGTGATTTTGTCCCACTTCCACTCTGGAATATCCAACGGTTGAAGGAGACCGCCAGATCGCTGATGTTCAATCTTAACCTGCTGACAGGTAAGACATTTGGAGACATACGTGGCTACATCCTGTTTCATACCACTCCACCAAAAGTGCTGTCTGATGTCATGGTACATTTTTGTCGACCCAGGATGTATAGAAAATGGGGAGCTGTGAGCTTCAGCTAACAATGCTTCCCGGAGTTCTTGGTTGTCAGGAACACAAAGTCTCGTGCCCTGCCAAATGATACCGTCTGCGTCCATTCTGAATTCTGTCTGCTTCTCCAAATTCTGAATTATCGCCCAAATCTCTCCATCATCCTTCTGCGCTTCCTTAATCCTAGTCAGTAACTCAGGTTCTACTGTAAGATTCGCCCAGTATCCGTGCTGCCCACGTACCATGATTTCAATGTCAAGCCGCTCCAAGTCTCTTATGTTTTGTTCCTTGATCTCAATGCCATTTATCATTCCGGACTTTCTGCTGAGTGCATCTGCTACTACATTAGCTTTCCCGGGATGATACTGTAGGTTAATATCATAATCCTTCAACAGTTCCAACCATCTCCTTTGTCTCATGTTCAATTCTCGCTGTGTGAAGATATACTTCAAGCTCTTGTGATCCGTGAAAATGTCGCATGATTCTCCGTATAAGTAATGCCTCCATATCTTCAATGCGAACACCACTGCAGCAAGTTCCAGGTCATGCGTAGGGTAGTTTTCTTCATAGGGCTTAAGCTGCCGTGAAGCATACGCGATCACTTTCCCATGTTGCATGAGAACACAGCCCAGTCCCTTCCCCGATGCATCGCTATAGATCTAAAATCCACCTGTACCAGATGGGAGAGTAAGAATAGGTGCAGATACTAACTTCTGCTTTAGGTCTTCAAAGCTCTTCTCTCGATCTTCCGTCCAGACGAATTTCTCTCCTTTTCGCATCAGTTTGGTGAGAGGCAGTGCCAGCCGGGAAAAGTTCTCCACGAATCTTCGATAATATCCAGCTAAGCCTAAGAAACTGCGGACTTCTGTCGCTGATGTTGGTCTTGGCCATTTAGTGATAGCCTCAACCTTCGCTGGGTCCATAGTGATCCCTTCTGCTGATACAATGTGACCTAAGAATGCCACCTTGTTTAACCAGAACTCACACTTGGAGAATTTCGCATACAGCTGCTTCTGACGAAGAATCTGTAGTACAGTACGGAGATGATCTTCGTGTTCCTCCATGGACTTTGAGAATATCAAGATGTCATCGATGAATACAATGACAAATTTATCAAGGAATTCATGAAAGATTCTGTTCATCAGATCCATGAATACTGCTGGAGCGTTAGTCAGGCCGAATGGCATGACTACAAACTCATAATGGCCATAGCGGGTACGAAAAGCAGTCTTGGCAATATCCTGCTCTTTAATCCCTTAGCTGATGGTAGCCTGACCTTAGATCGATCTTTGAGAAGTGTTTGGCTCCTTGAAGTTGGTCAAACAGATCGTCTATACGTGGCAGTGGATATCTGTTGCGGATGGTAATCTTATTAAGTTCACGGTAGTCAATGCAAAGTCGCATGCTGCCGTCCTTCTTCTTAACGAACAAGACCGGTGCGCCCCATGGAGATGCGCTCGGTCTAATGAACCCTCGTTCAAGAAGTTCCTGTAATTGGTCCTTCAGTTCTTTTAGCTCTATGGGAGCCATACGATACGGAGCCTTAGAGATTGGCTCAGCTCCTGGAACAAGGTCGATGTTGAACTCCACTTCTCTTGCAGGTGGTATGCCTGGAAGTTCATCTGGGAAGACGTCTTGAAATTCTGAAACTACTGGTTGATCCTGAATCGATGGGGATTCAGCATCCATGTCATGAACCGTAGCGAGATAACCTTCGCAGCCATGTGACAGTAATGCACGTGCTTGCAAGGTAGATATGACTTGTACAGACCGTCCGGGTATGAACCCGTTATGGATGTACTCTGGTGCATTAATGTCGCCGAAGATCACTCTATATGAGTGGCAGTCTATGGTAGCATGGTGCTTGGATAGCCAATCCATGCCGAGAATCATATCAAACTCAATCATGTCTAGAGGAAGTGCATCTACTGCACGAACTTTATCGTCAAACTCTAAAGGAAGACTCTTGTATACATGAGTTATTAATACAGAGTCCCTCAGAGGCGTGGAAATGGTAAGCTTAGTTTCTAATGGCAAGGGAAGTGTCCTGATGTTCTTAGCATAAGTAGTGGAAACAACTGAATGAGTGGCACCCGTGTCGAAAAGAACACAGGCAGCCTGGCCGTACATATACAAAATTCCAGTAATGGTACCTGTAGATTTGTTTGCCTGATCGCGCGATGTCGTGTAGACACGCCCAGTGGTAGGAGGCGGTTTAGTATCAGCATGACCCGAAGTGCCCTCCATTTCACCCTTACGGCAATCTCTCATACGATGGCCAGGGAGGCCGCACTTGTAGCACGCGTCGGAGTCACGACGACATGGGCCAGGGTGTCTGCGATGGCAGGTGCTGCAAAGAGGATGAGTGAATCCTCCAGCAGGAGTCCTTGCTTGCTGAGGGCCTGCTGATGACAGAACGTGTTAAGAATAAGGTATATGCACGAGTATAGGACGTAAACGTCGAAAGATGCTTACCAGTGTTAGCTGAACGGTTGGGCTGAGAACCCCTGTGGTTCTGGTCCCTTCCGTTACCGTGGTTCCTGGTAGAGATTATCATAGTGTCAGCATGAGAGATATAACATGAAATCATAAGAAGATGCGTAAATAGTAGGACCTGCTGTTGTTGGACTGTCCCGCATTGTTACGGTAATTGTCATTACCGCTGCGCCTTTCCACAACAGAACGGTCGTTAGAGTGACCGTTTCCTTTGGGCTGATTGGGCTGCTGCTGAGTAGCCGGCTGAGACCGGTCCCCAGTTTTCTGCCTGGAAGATACAGTTTAAGAGATGATTATAGAACATATAACGATAGGGTGCGGTCTGGTTAACGCTAGAACATGAAATGTTTTACCTCTTGTCGGGTCTTTCTGCTTCCCCGAACTCATCACGTTCCTGCAACATCTCAAGCTTTCTTGCTGCGTAAGCAACTTGTGCCACAGTATCCAACGGGGCACCCGATAAATTATTGGCAATCCTTGGGTTAAGGCCCCAACGAAAATGTAGTGCTTGTTCTTCAGTGGTGCCTGCTGATGCCCTCAGGACAGCTGTGTACCCGAGGAACCTCTGCATGAACTGACCACAATTCTCGTCGGGTCTCTGTCTCATGGCGTAGTATTCCCTCATGAGTTGATTACTCCCTTCCATGGGAAAAATGATAGGTGGGGGAGGATATTCATCTTCATGAAGAACGGCATTTTGCCTTTCTGCCTCCATGTTTTCAAATAACTCCCAGAGTTTGTCTGTGTTAGCCATCTGACAGTATAACATAAAACATATGATTAACAGTTCAAACATAAAATATATAAAAGAAAAATTTTATGCCAAAATTTCACGAGAAAAATTTTATGCAAGAAAATCTTTGTATGAATGCATGATGCAGTTTTTATGAAAACTTTTGATGCTCGAGAGTGAACGCCTTCGGTCAGTTCACTCAAAATAAAAGACATATCGAGGGGACGCCTATGGGTCGGTCCCAAATCTAAAAGTTTCGATAAAACACATGCGACTAAATAGGGCCAGTCCTGTACCAACCATTACTTAGTCAAAAACCCTGTAACAATGACATGTATATGTATACTTAAAATGATGAATGCATGAAAACAACTGTCAGTTCTAGGAAGACCGTAGTCACTACCCACTAATCACAGGTCATATTTGAGAGCCTACAGGTCGAAGCCTTGGCTCTGATACCATAATTGTAACACTCCATTTTGGAAATGGAATATTACGCATATCATGGCGTGTCATCAAAGCATACAAGGATAAATGTCTAAGCATTATTCAACCATAAAAGGAAATACCGGAATCAAACATCGGTATCCCAAAGTAAAGCTCATCACACACAAACATAAATACTGTAAAAGGAAGGACGAAACAATGTCCAAAGCAACTGTATCAAAGTAAAGGAAATGCATAAAGTAAAGAAAGACAGTAAAGCTTCCAGTCCATATGCACCTACGTTTGAGATCTACGAGCGTCCCTGAGTACCTGCCGTTTTGGGAACATGAAAAGGAAAACGGCTGAGCAAGACGCTCAGTGCACGGATGTACAATAAAGCATGATATAGGATAAGCATGTAGCATATAACAGCGGAAGACTAAATACTGAGTAAACTGGTTAAGTATCATGAAAACTGGTTTTATAGTTTGAAAAGCCTTATGTTTAACCTGTGAAAACTGTTTTAACATATATATACCATAGCCCATATAGGTCATGAAAAGGTCACGTGCATGAATACTTGGAGGGGTGACCTCATCATGCTGATTAGAGGGGATGCCTCTAATCAATATACTGGTTTGGGTAGGAGGGATCAGCTCCTTGTGAAGGGTGCAAGGCACACACCACATTCACCATGATAAACTGAATAAAACATGTAACTAGGATGCACCCATACGCCCCGACTGATATAATAATATGGCCAAACTGAAAAGGGACGCCACGAGCAATCACTCCGCCGTAGGGAAGTCATAACATCGGTGCCTCCAATGCTATGGTTATGGTACCTCCATAACTAGGTGAAACTGGTCATGCTTGTATATGGCTATAGTTTATGCTAAATTAACATAAGCAGTTCAAAACAATAAAACAAATGCTGGGGAAAACAGTTGGCTGCATACGGGGAAATCCTAATAAGGAAGGAATGTCCATACTGAAAGGACGGGAATCCGTACCTCAAGTCCAGTGAAATGAACGGAAGAAAGACTCCTACTTCTGGATCACTAACGCTACATGAATACACACGTGTATAAGTATCGATTCACTGATTACGTACTGGGTTCTGTGTCTTGTTATAGCTGATTTGGTATGTTTTAGGTCATGGTTCACTGTTTAAAGCCTTAAACTGTGTTTATCTTGTATTTCTGGTTTATCTGATTAAGTATTACTGGTGTTTCATGTATTAATATACTTACTGTATAATAATAAGTAACTTTCCAAAAATAGCAGGTTTCCAAAAATAGAAAGTTTCCAAAAATAGAAAGTTACCAAAAATAGAAAGTTTCCAAAAATAGAAAGTTTCCAAAAATAGAAAGTTTCCAAAAATAGAAAGTTTCCAAAAATAGAAAGTTTCCAAAAATAGAATGTTTCCAAAAATAGAAAGTTTCCAAAAATAGAATTTACTGCCTAAAATAGATTAGTTTCTAAAAATAGAAAGTTTCCAAAAATAGATCAGCTGCCTTAATTAAATAAGTTTCCATATATAGAAGGTTTCCATAATTAGATTAGCTGCCTGAAATAGATTGATTTCCATATATAGAAGGTTTCCATAATTAGATTAGTTGCCTTATTTAATTAAGTTTCTATAAATAGAAGTTCCCATAATTAGAATTAAGCTGATTTCATAAGCTAACATATAAGTCTAAGTGTCATAAGCTTACTACTTAAGTCATACGATATAGTGTATAGTTTAATTATTATTTCATGTATTTTAATTAAACTATAGGTTAAGCATTTTAATTAAAGTGTAACATGTATTAATTAAAATGAAATGAAATACTTAGGTTAAAATGTGTATTATTATTAATAATAATATAACCTAAGTCATGTCTAAATTAATTAATTATAGGCATGTTTTAATAATTAATTAATTATAACTTATAACATAAAATACTTAGGTTAATTTAATGTCATGATAAACTAATAATTAAAATAACCTAAGTCATGATTTAATTAATATTTCATGTTATTAATTAATTATAACCTAAGTTCATGATTCATAAAAATTACATGTAACATAGATCATGATTTTAACCAACGAACCGTGAACCGGGTATGAATTCGACACCGTACCCCGGGCCAAACCCGGGGCACACGTGTCCCCTTGCTGCCGTGGGTCCCACATGAGCCAACCAAGACCAATTGTGGTCTTGGTGGTGGCGGCAATAGCAAACCAAACCCCCCTCGGGTTTGTTTTGCTAGGCGGCTAGAAACAAACACCCCTTTAAATCATTCCTTGATTTTATTTAATATCAAAACATGTTAGATCAATGATTAATTATCTTGTTTTCATAAGAAAAATAATAACATGTTCATGAAAATAATCAAAGATCAAAAGAATTAAAAAGAAGGGTTAGAAAGGTATACCACTATGTAGCTTGGAAAAAGGATGAACAAACACGTATTCTAACACTTGTTTTTAAGATCAAAATCAATCAAACACCCCCTTATGATGGTGTATAGGTGGCGGCACAATAAGGAGAAAAAGGAGAGGAGAAAACTCTTTTTAGGGTTTTTGTTTATTTCCTTGAAAAATGAAAGTGAAAACATGTTTAACACTTTACCCCCCTTAACTTGAAAAGTCCATGGGCTAAGCCCATTTCATGCATGTGTGCCGTGGGTATGGGGGCCCCACATGGGGTACCCGTACCTTTCTCGTGTCCCGATGTTTCGTGTTCGTTCGTGGTTAAACGTGCTCGTGTTTAACGTGTTTCTGTTTCTTTTAACGTGTCGTTTATCGTAAACTTAACGCTCGTAAATATATTCTGAGTATTTACGTAATTATTATAATTAGTATTTTAAATGGTGTTCATGATTTAATTATGTTCACGTGATATATTATTAACTGTTTATCATGGGTTCGTACGTAATCGATACTTGTCATGACATACACGTATGCACTTGCTTGATTATTAGCACATGAATGTGATCAATACTACATGAGGTAAGTTTTAATCTAGAACGTACGATCTTAAGGGCACTATTCATGGTAAAAGCATGCGGGTTTTACATTTAGAGATTGATAATGCCACGAGTTAAAACACTGGTTTTCTCTACGGTGACAAATGTCATCCCGGAATGTCTTCAAATCAAAAGAAGGTATGAAGTTCATCACGTGTACTCGTTGTGCATTCAATGTGTCTTCTTCTTCCCCCTTGATGGTTTCGAAACCTCGGAACCATCAATAAATCGTACGCACATGAACCTGAAAATCTCGAGAGAATAATGAATAAGCTTAAATATATTCGGTGAGAATCAGTTGTTGATCGAAATTCTCTACTCATAACTCTCCATGGCCATATTTACCAACCCACTTGAAGGTAATTTGAAGTGACCACTGATGGAATGAACCAGATACATCAAACATGAAACTGAATAAAAATCCTTCGAACTTGTGACTTAAGCTTGCACAATTGTTGAATGAGGAGCGGTGGAGAAATTTCTAAGTACCCAATGCATCACTGAAGAAGTCTATAAGTACAACACCTCTTGAAATTATCCACGTCGACTAAGCGCGTGACACTGAGTACAATAATGTAACCCCTTTAAGTGATAGTTATCTGAGTCATCAACCAACCACCCCGAACCCGGAAACTAGATAAACAAGTCTTCATTCTAAGATTAAGTACGAGCAAGTTATCTTTGAAAGATAAAATAAATACACGCCTTCGAAAAATCCGTCTTCAGCTTCACATAATTAATACCCGATCCAAAAAAAATCTGTAGTCACTAAAAATATACCCAAATTTTTCTTTGTCTCGTCAAAATAAATTTCGTCATTTTGTCTCATCACTTTTATCACTTTGTCTCTTCACTCTGTCATGTTTAAATCCTGACAATACGATCGATGGCTAAAAACTTACTAGTAAAATTAACTTAACAAAATTACTAGTAAAAGTCCACCAGTCCATCACCTTAAGACCCCTTATATCTGATTCATGTTAAACTGAGATAAGACCACGTTTGAATATTCAATGTTTAAATATTGCACACATAGGACCTCGTGTAGATTGAAAAGTTTCCACTGTAAGGCATTGTATCCAATACCAACTGAGTACACATTTGGCCCAAAAAGATAGAGTCTGGTCCATCTGTAAGGCATTATACCCGATCCAATGACCATATATATATATTACCCCAACCCTAGTAATTAGGAAACCTAATCACTTTGCATAAAAAATACGCAGCCTCCATCATACTCTTGTTCACTCCGCCTCATCTCATCATCTACCTGATCTCAACCACCATCTCTTCATATCCACGAACTAACTTAAAAACAAAAATCCACAGATCTCTCTTTAGTCATCATCACCACACGAATCACACCAACCTTAAGTGAATGATTATGAAATCGATTCAACAAACACTTATACCCCTTCAGATAACTCAATCCCATGAAGGAATCAAGTAATTTCGGATCTAAGATCATGAATTTGGTCTCGGGTAGGTTAATGTTTATTGAATGCATGTTGGTTAATTGTTGATCTTGGTCTAGATCGAAACAAATGATGAACTAAACATCATTTTTTATGTTCCATCATTTAAATTTTCAAATATTAAAGAGATGAAATAACATCTACATAGATCAATGATCGCATATTATTCGTGCACCAAGTCTGTTAAAGATCTTGATAACGTTGTTGAAATACACGAAACGAATATAACTCTGAGATCTTGATAATGTTTTTGTTTGAGTCTAGAGTCTATGGGGGTTTAGGAGACGATGAGATTAGGTGTAGATTGATGGTGTTGTGGAGAAATAAGTTTGGCTGTTGAAATGTTAAAGTGGTGGTTCTGGTCAAGTAAAAAGTCAATGGTCAGGTTATGCGGTTTTTGTATAAACTTGCCACAATGCTTTCTTAAAAAAATCATCGAAATGTTTTCTTAAAAAGAAACTCATCGCAAGTCAAAATAGGTCTTTCATCGCAATGTTAAAATTAAAACCCATCGCAATGAAACAAGAGTCCATCGCAATGTTTCTAATCTGTTACTTCCATCGCAAATTTTCTGTAATTCAGTCCATCGGAATCTTTCCTCTACACCCTATCGGAATGCATCCGTCGGAATGCATCCGTCAGAATGCATCCGTCGGAATGCATCCGTCGGAATGTGTTCCATCGGAATGCATCCGTCGGAATGTGTTCCATCGGAATATTGATCGCAAGTAGAAACCCATGGTTTATGCGATCGCAATATTACGATCTGAATGTTACCATCTCAAAAATCTTATCCAAAAGTACTTTTTCCATATTTTCAGGAGCTTGTTTATTCTGGGCTCATCTTCATAAAAAATTACCAGAATAAACCAATTTCTGTTAAAACCAGATATGTAAACATTGACTTTTGAAAGCATGAAATATCACTTTGAGCACACTAATCAAAACCCAGTCACAAAAAAATACCAGTTACAAGAAAAGATAGCAGATTTGAGTTTTAACCAGACCTAAAAGTTGGAGTGTTTGGATAGATAATAAAAAATATCATCACCCACAACAATGAGACAGTGATATGGATATGACACTAGATGAGAAACATTAAGACTGTTTGGACAAAAAAGTAACAAGACATGACAAATTGGAAAATTAACAAGACGTGACAACAAAAATAACAAGACGTGACAAGAAAATTAATAAATCGGACAAAAAAAGAAATTTGACCACCAAATTCGAAACGAAAACACGATCCAAGGATTGAACCGAGGCTCTAATGCCAATTGTGGATTTGCTTTTAGCTAATCCGGTGGTCTAGGTGGGTGGTGGAAGGTGGAAGCCATGGATGAGTTGAGAGAGAGAGAGGTTGTGTGTGAAAATAGAAAATGTATTAAAACAAGAAATGAAAAACACAATCAACACCCCTCCTTGGAAGCCTAGGAGGGGTATATATAGCCACACACCAAAAACTTAACTATACATTGTACCTAGTCTAGTCTAAGCGTGTGTGACTATGATAACTAATGGGAATTCTTAAATGTCGTCACATAAAGTGAATTTCCAACAGTAAAAGCATGCGGGTTTTACAGACTAAATATCGTAATGTTTACACTAACAATCTTCCCTTTTTGATGATGACAAACAAGTAAATCGTAACGCATATTAAAATGTATAAGTTACTCGTTTACACTTACTTCTCCCCCTTTTGTCGAATCAAAAAGGTAGTCAACGTCTTTGAAGAAGAGAAGAAATCATGTCGAGAGAGCACACATCCAAAGTGGTAGTCATCGATTGCACGTCATTTGAGGAAGAGAAGAATTGACGTCAAGAGAGCTTGCATCCGAAAAGTAGTCTTCATTGGTAGAATAGGAGGATCGACTTTGAAAGACCTTTCATCTAAAAAGCTAGTCTTCCCTCGGTAGAAAGGCGAGAATCCAAACCATAAACCCATCATCTGATAACATTGAGCTTGTGTCATCCTAGTGAAGTCTTCAATCACCATAGGTTAACCAACTCCACACATAATAATATGCTTATCTTCGAGATTACAAAATTCATTACTTGCAAGATGTTCGATGAATGCAATTTAAGTGAGTCAACGATCGCAAATGTAATGAGTTGAGCTCTTAAAAATGCTCTCCCTTGATATGAGCTTCCCCTTGCTTGAGGCACCAACAAAGCAAGAAAAATGACGAGCTAAAAAGAAGGGTTAGAAAAGTCCTACAAAACAAAGTTAGTGGACAAGAGCATATATAGAAAAGTCCTAAAACAATCTTAACTTTTAGAAGTGTAAAAAATATGACAAGTTAAGAAAAATAATTGGGCTATTAGATAGAAAAGAGAACCCACCTTATATTGGTGACACCAAAAAAATATAAAGAGGACTAAGAAAAAAAGAGATGTCCAATTTATAAGAAAAACATTGTCGAGAGGACATACTCCACTTTAATATCATGGCAAAAATACCAAACTAAAAAGAGTATGACATGGACAATAGAACAATTCCACATAGTCGAAAAGAGAGAAAGAATGACTATGATGGGAGAAGAAGATGAGGACGATAAACAAGTCGTTTTCACAAACAATGACAAGCATTGAAGAAAGAAGTATGCACGCGATGCTATCAATCCAAAAAAAATAAAAAGTCCAAGGAGGGGATTTTGACAAGATCAAATCACAACTGACGGAATAGAGGTAGAGAAGAAACATCCATACCAATTGTAATGATAATATGTCAAAAGGTTAAAAGCTTAGAATTTTTGGAATCACGCAAGAAAATTCAAGATTTAACCAAGATCCTCTCAAAAGGTTAAAAGCTTAGAATTGTTGGAATCACCCAATTCAATTGTAAATTTTAACCGCAATCAATTCTCAATAACGAGAAAAACGAAAAATCTCAAATCAAAGACATTGTGACCTTGAAAATAATTCCTTTAGAAAGCTCCAAAAGCTTTAAATCGGAAATCAAGGTACGAAAATAAAGGAAAACCAAAAGCGGATAAATCGACGCTCGCTAGATATAAGACATTATAGGCAAGGATGCTTATGAATGTCGACACCAAAAATATGACTCAATGATATAAAGAAAGAGATCAAAGAATTCAAACAAAAGAGAAACCAAGATGGATGGTGTTTAGCATACGATAAACTACATGCTCAAAGTTTCGTAGCTCTTCTCAATCATTGTGAATGTTCAAAGAACAATTACATGACGAGGAAAGGGTTATGCTCGACTCAACTTAGTTTAGAAAGGATAGAAGAGAGAGACTCGACTTAGATAGGCATGATTAAAAGAAATCAAGAGAGACTTAACAAAGAAGTTAAGCATAACTTCACAAAATAATACAAGAATACTATACCCTCATAGGTGATAGTGAAATCTTGAAAGAAGACAAGAGAAGAAACTCAAAAGAGAAGAAAAGAAATAATCTTCAATAAAACTTATCAAAGAGAGAGATAGACCAAAAACAAACAAAAGGACTCACTGGCCGTAGTTCGTTAAATAGGTCCGCGGTTCATTAACAATAATGTGCCGCTAGGTTATATGAGGAACCGTGGACAATGGGTGTCCAAAAACGATTATCGAATCAGAAGAAAATCACTTGGTCAAACGATTTAACATAAGTTGCTAAATGGCTTGAAATTCAATGCTTCAGATATGTCTTTTAACAGTTGCAATTGCAAGTTAAAATTACTTGAATATTTCAAAAGAAATATTTAAGTTGCCAATCTTACTAGGAGAGGAATTAGATTAAAATATAACCTTCCTTGACAACCGAGTGAGAAAATAAAGAAGAAAAGAAGGATCACAAGAACAATGAGATCCAAGACTCAAAGATAAATCATGTTGAAAAACATGAAAGGAAATACAATAAAATAAGGATCATACAAAGATGATGAAACACAAGCCTAAAACAAAAGCATAATTTTAATCTTAGTTACACTAGAATTCTAAGATTTGCTTAAATTGGATGTCTTATTAACAAGCAACACATGCTTAATTAGAAGACAAGGTGGTAGCGGAATTTGGTGGAGAAGGCTTGGTGATAATCTTGTAATTAAACTCATCATAGATATAAGACATGGCAAGATGTTGATATTGACAACAATGACAATATGTTCCATGATGCATGACATTACCATGTGATGGAGGAAGAACACAAAAGGGAAGTGGTGGAAAAGGATAGTTTCCAAAATCAATTCCTTAGAAGGAGAAGAGATTGATTTGGTGTGTTCATTGGTGAATTTGGGTTGAAAGAGATTTGAGAAATTTTTGGATAATCAAGAGTTTCATTTTGTGAAAAATATATTTTGTTTTGGTGTAAAAGAGATGCAAAAATGCTTAGGGTCAAGAAGAGAAAGCACAAGATATTTTGGGAGTGATCAAAGGTTTGAAACAAAGATTTCAAAAGGTGTTGGAACAATTGATAAGTTTTAGAAAACTCATTTTTGAAGGTGTCTTCCCGCGGTTCAATAATTGTACCCGCGGTTCCATATATATATGGATCCGCTGGATAATTAAGGATCCGCACACAGAGGGTGTGTTTGGGAGGATAAGGGAATTTTTCCAATTCTGAAAATCCTAATGTTCTAGTCTAACTTATCATAAAGTTATGCTCAAGAGCAATAAAAACTAGAACACACACAAAGTAAAACACATAGGTTCAATTAGCACGTAGGAAGAAAGCTAAGAAAAACCAAATGGCTACAAAATAAAAAGACTCCTAATGACATACAAAGTTCATCGATGTAAACAATCATTAGTCATACTTAGGAAGAGCCATTTAATCAATTTAGAGAATGAGTATGAGACTATCACTAGAGGTGCTCAATTAAGGCTAAACACGACCGTTTTTATGGGTTATACACGAACCCAACTTCTCCTCGAAGCAATCCATCCTTTAGGTCGAATTGAATGTCTAGTGCAATAAATTCTCTAGTAGTCATTCTCAAGTTAGACAAAATGTAATTCCTACATTTGCGTAATAAAGTGTAGCAAGGATGAAAAGTGTATGACGACGCAATCCACAACCTAATGAGGGTTAAGAATGCACCATTGAAAATCTTGTCAAAAGAGTCTAGTTAAGGTTATTTACCTTAATAGATCTTGAGGCCAATAAAATTGAATTGTATAAACAACGTTTACACAAAACAAAGGAACACTCTTGATTGATCTTTCGGAAATGACACATTTACAAATTGCATTGCAATGTAAATTACTTGAGTATTTCGGATGAAACATCCAAGTTGTCAAACTGAATCCACTGTGTATTATAAACAATTATTAAACAAATTTGTCTAACAATTTTGAACAAGATGATTCAATATACCATCATCAACACAAGTGTGAGTTATGATCCGATGTATATTATGAAGGATCCACATTCATGTCTACACTAAAAAACATGTCAATTAGATTCGATAATGACATCAATCATAATTTGAATAAGGAATTGATATATATATATGAAATCTTTCTTGATTCCCACTAACACTCCTTTAAGAGAAAATAGCTAAGATTTCAAAGAGTGTTTCATGTTTTATAGTGATACATTAATATACTTGAACTAATAACACAATGATCTAGTAAGACGACCCACATCAATAGATTTGAGAAGCTCACAAAGCTTTCAAACCTAAGGGTGTTAATAAACATAACAAGGTATACAAGATGTTTATGTAACATTTATAAACCAAGAGATGTTGATCCTATATGCAATGCACAAAGAATAGACAAGCAAGTAACACTACTACAAAAAGTAATGATCACTTACAAAGTCCAAAACACATAAGAAAAAAACAAAAGCATTCGTCTTTGTTTTGAGTGTTAGATACAACAAAGTATACATAGCTTGATTTAATTTGAAAATAGTTTACGACCCGTTTCTAAATTCAATTAAGTTCAACACTTTATAAATATATTAATTTTCAAATATATACCAACAAGAGATGTCCAACTTAATATAAAAGAGTAAAACACAAGTTTTACGACAAACCGACGCTCAATACTTTGGAAAAAGTATAAAACTTAGAAAACATCCAAATTTTAAAGTTTGAATAAATTTTTGGAAGTATTGTTAAAAGAAAGAAAATTCAATTACGTTCGAAATGGCGGGTGGCACGACTTCTATGGACTTACGGTTGATTTTTTATGATTTTTCAAAGTTTGCAAAAATTTGAGTCGGACTGACCGTCGTTCCTTATTGATAACGAACCTCAGGGAACAATTAAGGAACCGTGGACAGTGGAAAAAAATAGGGGTTTTGACCAAAATCATTTGGTAACTTTTTGGAAGGACTTAGGACTCTAAAAAATCATTTTAGACACATAGAACTCGTATTATAGAGTTAATTATGACACAAAAGATTTTTATACTTCCAAACATGAAAAGATTTAATATCAAGCTATTATACAAAGTTTATTTAACACCAAAACTTGTGCGAATAAAACAACAAAACATATTTCATAAGTAATTACTCTTCATGAACAATTTGATACAAAGATCGTCTCTATTTTTAAAAACCGTTTTCATTTGTAAAAACCATTTGTTTTGAAAAAGAGAACAAAGATCGATCCAAGCTTTAAAGTACAATATACTTCAAAGACCTTGAATAACCACGCTCTGATACCAATTGTAGAAACTATAAGGGGGGTGTTCAATAGTTTCTAGTTAATTTTCAAAACATTTCGTTTAATCCTCTGGTCGCGGTTCTTTAAACACCCCTGCGGTTCTTTATCAGTAAAGAACCGTGGGCTCAATAAAGAACCGCCGACAATGTATGCCAAATATTGTTACATTATAAACCTTTACAATCCTTTGTATCAAATTCTCGATTAAGCTTGACTAGATATGAGATGTGTTTGTCATAGAAGTAAACAACAAGTAAGTAAACACACAAACACATCAAATCAAGAGTGCATCAAGCAATAGTCTAAACATTAAGCACACACGTACTAAGCCATAGCTTTTCCGCAACTAAGATGTTTAGACTAAGGGATGCACACTTAACCATAATCTAGACATGAAGCACACACGTACTAAGCCTTAGCTTTTCTGCAACTTGGAAGGTTAGATTATGAGATGCACACAAATACACATAACACAAGTATGCAACTATTAAAGTAAAGACTAAGAAGTAAATACATAAATGTAAAGGAAAGTACTGATACGATGATTTATAGTGGTTCGCTCACGAAGCTCCTCTTCGCCCTACTCCACTCCTCGAGTACCCAACTCGAGAGTTACTTCACTAGTCAACAAACTCCTTAAGGTGGAGAAACCATACACAACGTCGCTTATCCAATTTCCGACTCTAAGCTAAAAGTCGAGCCCTAATCTTAGATAGGACCAATCTACACAATGTCGCCCACTTCACATTTTACGACACAAGGCTAGATGTCGAGTTCTAATCGAAAGGTAGAACCAATCTTCACAACGTTGCCTACTTCACCATTTAACGACACAAGGCTAGATGTCGAGTTCTAATTGAAAAGTAGAACCAATCTTCACATGTTGCCTACTTCACCATTTAACGACACAAGGCTAGATGTCGAGTTCTAATCGAAAGGTAGAACCAATCTTCACGACTCTTCACTTTGAAGCTAAGTGAGAACTTCACTAGACACAACTACATCACTCTATAGTTTAGTGAGAACTCACAAGACACAACCACATCACTTTATAGTTTAGTGATAAGTCACAACTCTTCACTTTGAAGCTAAGTGAGAACTTCACAAGACACAACCACATCACTTTATAGTTTAGTGAGAACTTACAACTCATACCTATTACAACTCAATAAAACACATATCAAAGTATACACATGTAACTTGGATCTACGCAACATAAATCCAAGTATACACATATACAATGGATTTACACAAGACTTAATACAAGTATTCACAAATACAATGGATTAGCACAACTAATCCAAGTATTCACAAATACATTGGATCTACACAACATTGATCCAAGTATACACAAATACATTGGATCTAGACAAGATTGATCCAAGTATACACATATACATTGGATCTACACAAGACACGAATAAAAATGATGAACATTACTAAATCTAAGATAGGGTGATCTTCATCAAGACTTCATCTTTAATCACATCACAAATGTGTGAGTGATCTTCTCTTTGCACTTAAGAGGATGACAAGATTGAAGGAGAGAATCACATCTTAAAACAAGATTAATATAAACTAACTAATCAAGGAGTTTAAAGATGTTTTTGAAGAAACTGTGCAAAAAATTATTGAAAGAAAAGCTAGAAATGATCCACTATTTATAAGGCAAGAGTGCAACAGCTATAAACACCCGCGGTGCCTTAATTGTCTCCACGAATCCTTATCAATAAGGATCCGCGGGTCTATTTAAGGGACCTCGGGCTTGGAGTCCGTGCACTTTTGTCCTTTAGTAGGGAAATGCCATCTGGGGTAGTTTATACCCTCAAATGTTATTCTTTTGGCATATGGAATATGCCAAATTCAAATTTCTATTTTCTTTTTAATAAAACATTTTCTTAAAAATAAATTTTATTAAAATCTTTTGTCACATTTGATTAAATGTGAGTTTTAAGAAAATATCAATCCTTGGTAACTTAGTAAGGTTAATGACTTGTTTGCACATACCTTGAGTGACTCATGCCGAATGCGATCTTAGAGGTGTCGAGAAAAGTATACAAATGTATTCTTGAGTGATTACGAGTACCTTAACATTTTACATAATGTATTGCGAATTATACATTTGTCATCAACAAAACACGAAGAGATTATATCGACTAAACATTGGAATTTTGCACTAACAATATGCTTACAAATCAACACAATGGGTGAGTGAATTCATAGGTTTAAACAATATTTGAATACAAGCATGACTCCAGGGCTACATTGTTATACACCCAAATTTCAATCAAATTCATTTATTCTTATTGCACTAGCTCATGACCCCCCGACTGGACATTATCAGAAAAACCAACAAATTACCCTTATGCAGGTAGTTTGTCGGACTATCTTGAGTTTGAAAAATAAAGCAAATATTTTTATGTAACAACCATGGTTTTGGGGTTCGTCACTTAGACTATAGCTTAGGGTGTTTTGTGCAAATATGTGCTTTTATGTGCTTATGTGTTTATTTTGTGTGTTTGGAGTGAGGTTTGGATATCGTTTATGGGTAAATGGTACTCATAAGTAAATCGAGGAACGGTTATTTCATGTTCATGAGCTAACAAATTGGTGACTATGAAATGAAATGGTGTTATTTTGGTGTTTTACGTATACGTATAAGTATAATAGTAAATCGTATTTTTACGATTTAAGGTTTAGCATTTAGAGGTCTCAGATGAGATAATTAGTCATGGGAGTATTTTTCAAGATGGTTTTAAATCATTTAGGACTTAGTTAATTAGTTTATTTCATATTTCAAAAGTTTTTATAAAACTGTATATTTTACGTCTTTTACGGTATACGCATAAATTTGACTAGTTTTACGGTTTTGAGGTTTTGGAGGCTTTAGGAGCTGAAATAAACTAAGGGAATTTAAGGTAATATAGTTAATTTACAGTAATATAATTAAAAAAGTTGGCCATAGGTTTTTGGGCTTGGTTTTGGGCCAAATTTTTCTTAAGGAAGGGAAGGGGAGCCCAGTTTGAGTACTATTAGGCTTCCTGATTAGTTTTAATTACCCATACTAATCCCTTTAGCCCCAAAAACGATTTTTCCTTCTCCCAAACCTAATATCAGTCATGATTAACAATGGTGAATCAAGAAAACCCAATTATTCAATTAGGGTTTAAGGTAAACACTTAATATGTTCAATTAACGTTTAATTTACGTATTTGTAACCTAGTATGATGGATTAGGGTTTAGGAATTCATAAATTATTATTAGGGTTTGTTAATGATCTGTAATTAGTGATGTAATTAATGAGATTTTAACATTGGAAGTTGTTTTTAGCTTTTAATTAGGGTTTATGTATGATTAATTAGGTTAATCACATTAAATTCGTCATTAAAAACTGGGTAGAATTTTTGGGTCATTGTTTTGATCATATCTAGAGTTTTACAAACTTTTAAATTGCGATATTGGTACCCATAGAAAGTTAATTGAGTTGGCTTTCAAATGCAAGAAACTAGAACTAAATTGGAGGTCGGAAAGTGGGTCAAAAACATGTTACAACAGTCGAAGGTCAGGGCAGTTTTGAAATCAGTCGGGTTTAAATTAATGTTTTAAGATGTTTAGGGTACTTAGGAGTATAATTGGACTTTCAAACGAACATGAGACTTAGATTATATGTTAAATAAAAGATTGATAGGAAGGCTAAACAAATAGGTTAGGGTAAGACCCTCTGATCATAACAAACTTTTCATATGTTCAAAATCAATAAATGCTGGATAGGTAAAAGTATATATATATATATATATATATATATATATATATATATATATATATATATATATATATATATATATATATATATATATATATATATATATATATATATATATATATATATATATATATATATATATATATATATATATATATATATATATATATATGGAGGCCTTAACAGTAGCTTTAAGGTTGAGGCCAAATGTGAGAGTTATCTAACACACGTAAGGGCATAGGGTTTCTTTTACAGGCAATGTTATTTTGGTAAAGGGGGTGTTCGACCCATAGTTTGAAGTATGAAAAAAGGGACTGCTTTGGGTTAAATGTTAACGGGGCGAGTTATGAACTAAACTAAGTTAAGGGCATTATAGAGGGATGTAATAAGATGCATAAGGCATATAAATGGGGTTAAGTGGTAGGATAAGGTTATATATCCATCATAGATTGGTGATCCATTTTGGTATGTGGTTCATGTCTTGATTGTATACGTTTGTGTGTTTAGATTTTTGCTAGAGTGCGGATACTTGGAGAATCTTGTCGAGGTGAGTTTCATAGTCCCATGTCTTTTTATGATTTGAATTCCAGATAGGATGGAAGAGACACTATATGGTTTTGTAAAGAATGTTGTGAATGTTTTTATGGTTTGTGATGGACTTGTGTGTACACTTATGTGATTAACTGCTATGTGATTCTTGATTGTGTTTATGATTTGGATCGAGGGACACGTACCGTCTTAGATATTGTGGTTTGACTTGGTACCAAAGGGATGTTGACAAGGCGGGGCCTTGGGATTGGTTCATAGGTGTATGGGTGCCTATGGGACCATGGTTATTGGTAAGGCTTGAAGCCTTGGAATTGTGGTTATTGTAAGGCTTGGACTCTTGGATTTGTGGTGATTGGTTAATCTTGAATGCTAGTTGTTAATACATAATTATAGCACATTGTCCATATGTTCTTTAGTTAATGGTTTTTATTCACAGCTTATAATAGATTTGGAGTTAAAGTCTAAACCTATGACTCTCACCAACTTTATGTTGACGTGTTTTAGTGTCTCTTTCAGGTGAGAATGTGGTTAAGCGTGAGAATAGGAGTGGCTAGCTGGGAGGCTTAGGATTGCATTGGAGAAACCCCTTTTCCTCTTAGTCTTTATTTATATTTGAATAAGTGATACTTTGTAGACAACTATATGTTTGTATTTGTTAATTGTATGTCTTTGGTAGGAGGTAGACATGTTACCTACTTACCTAGACGCATGCATTGTTTGTGATATCTTTATGACTTTGTGTCACCATTTATGATATTTCCATTTCATTTAGTTATCTCTATAGACACGCTATTGTTGTGATGATATCCATACGTCGCGCCCCATATTCCGCCATGGTGGGGTGTGACAGAATGGTATCAGAGACAATGGTTATAGAGAATTAGATTGCCTAGTCTATAGCTTAAGGGTCCATGCGTGTAGGTGTCATAGGGGTATGTGTGCATTATAGTATATGGAGTGCTTAAGTGTTAATTTTGTTTTGGATATTTATTTACTTTCATACTTACTTACTGAGATATAGTATATGTAAGTATATTCATTTATTTTCTATTGATGTGACGTATGAACCGGAAGTGTAGGAACTTATTTAGTGTTACCCATGTCGCGTAGAAGAAGAGGTGCGCTAGGTAATAATATGATAGTACCAATGTTGAGTCTCCGACTAGTAGTAGATTTGAATTTGCGTCTAAATTGTTATGATCATTTTTTTAATGTTGGATATTTTGTTTTTATTGATTTGTTTTGGCGTTTGAGCCTCGAGCTATGAATGAAGTTATGGTTGACGTATGAGATGTTCTTATTTGACCTATACGGTATATATATAGAGTATATTTTATGTGGTATATATGTGTTCCGTGTAGTATTAATTTCTTATATGTGTCGTCATAGGAGGGAGTACATGGGTGAAAGGGGACATATATAATTATGGAGGCCTACGTAATTATGTATGTGCCACAACACCGATGGACTTCCAAGTATGGTTGCATGAAAAAGGGGTTAGTACATGCTTGTATATGATGAGATCTGTATTTTAGGTATTTGTAAACAATAGGGGTTTATGTAATGGTTGCCTATGATATGCTATTTTTTTTGTTTTATGTTTTGAGTAATAGTCATGTTGTGTGATTATGGGGTCGCTCGATATGGGTTGGTTTTGGTGATGGGTTTTATGCCTTGTTGTAGCATGGTGAGATGGTGATTACTCGTATGGAAAAACGATTGTATGACGCGATCTATTGACTTGACATGTATGATAACGAGTATGTTTTGGGAGATTTAATAGGTATATATATGCGGAGGTATATATACTAGTAGATGTTATGTTATGATATACGGTCGTTCAATAGTTATTATAACTTGAATGTACCTAGTGTTCTCTCGTGTTTAAACAGTTATTAGTGCTGGAGTTTGATGGAGTTCCAACGACGTTTTGAATCTTTTGAAGTGTGTCTACATTCGGGTATGTATTTTAATTGATGAGAACTACCAAATTTTCTTGCAAAGGAGTCTAGCTAATTAAAGGAAAATGCTTTTGAAAATACTTTGTAAGTGTACGGTATGATTCCTGACTTACATATCTTTTTCTTTAAGTTTATTGGTAATAAGTTAAAAAAAATTGAAAATGAATGGATTTGTTTTCTAGGTAACATGTGATACTACATATAAAGGGTAAAGAAATTTTACGATAATTTTCTTAAAAGTGGAGTTACAATTTTAGAAGTATTTAAATAGACGAAAAGAGTAAAAAGGAAGATTTTATTATAATAATGATAATAATAACATCACATTTTGTAAACGTGTAATAGTTAGTTATAACAAGCCTAAATGGATTATATAAAATAATTATAATATAGAGTAAAATGAATAAAAACACCATATTTTATAAACACGTATTGGTTTCATAATAACAAGTGAAATGAGTTTAATGTGAGTAAACAAGATAATGGTTAGAATAACGTTATACTATACTAACTAGTGGATACCTTTGATAAAATAATGAAGATAAAAGAAGAGTTTATTGTTAAAGGAGATGATAGATAAAGTGAGTTTTAGTACACTAACTGAGTTATGCCCTTTGATAGTAACGAAGATGGTAAAATATGACTGTGATTTCATTTATTGGTGTTAAAATATGGTCCTAATGTGAAGTAACTAATTGAGATGAAAATTTAAAATTTTCTAAGATATTGAAATTTGGTAATACAAATCATGATGAGTCTATCTTTTGTTGTTGGCACACTCCATTGATTTTTCGGATTACATTGTTTTGTTTTCAGTGGTTTTGGCTAGGGTTCGTTTTACCCTATATTTTATTTTGGGACATGATTGTTTGGAATTATTTTGGTACACGTCATGGTTGATTTTGTTATACAGTTGTGGGAACGTTAGGATGAGAGGATAGAGTTGGGTAGTATTACTAATGGATAGATATTAGAATGGAGAGATGTATTTTGGTTTAAAGGTTGTGTTGAAGGAATGATTAATATTTGTGGAGTTATGAAACTTAGATTGGTTATGGGAATAAGGGAGTAAGTAAAGTTAGTTGACTGGTCGTGGGAACGAGATGTCATGCTATGAGAAGTTGGTTGAAGTACCATTAGGAGATTGATGAAAGTACTAGCGGATGTGAGGGTAGAGTAGAAAGTTTATACTAATGGAAAGATGGGGCAAATAACACGCAAGGGAGTTGGTATAGTTATGGAGGCAAGGTAGAAGTAGACACGTGAAGGAAAACATGGATGTGAAAGAATGATTGGTAGGAGGCTGATTAATGGTGAAATACAACAATTAAGGAAGAGTGAGCCATTGAGAGGTTGAAGTACCTTTAGAAATATTGTGGTTGATGAGTTGAAGTTAGAAGCTACTGCGTAGTGTGAAGTTCCTACGTAACATCATGGAGACGAGAAGGAGTGCGTGAAGAGCTACATCGTGAAGCAAGGAGACGAAAGGACTACGTGTCGGCTGCTATAAGGTTGCAAGAGATTTCGAAGGAGTCACTGAAGTTGCAAGGACTAGAAAGATGACAAGCACTGTGATGGGAATATCTGTATGGTTCGTGAAAAAGAAGGAAAGATCGAGTACCGGAGTGGAGCTACAAAGAGCTAAACCAATGGATCGTGATGGAGTGACTACATAACATAGGAGATTAAGAGCTCGTGGAAGTAACAAGGGGAGTCGAGTGACTACACAAAGATAGAATTTCATGGAAATCAATATCGAGGGATGAGTAGTGAAGCTGATCGGAATAAGTTCGTGGAGAAGTGATTATAGGGTCAGTTTAGTGAAGGTGTTTATGAAGGATGTTTGGAAGAGACAGTTATGCATTATCCAATGAAATAACGATTTCCATAAAGTTGATGAATTGAGTGAGAAATTTTGGTTAGACATGATAGTGAAGGAATTAGGGAGAACCATGGAAGGAGAGAACCAAGTATTCTTAGAAGATGATGATTGAAAGTACTTCATGTTAGGTGCAAGGTCATAATAGAAGTATGAGACTTGAGTAAGAATTTAGAATATGGCTTTGTTTAGACATATGGAAACTAATATGGGTATAAGATGAGAGTGTGATCCGCATGTAATCACATGAAACTCTAGTTTGTCCCTATTAGGAAGGAGTAGGAGAACTGGTCGTGAGGAAAACAAGTGAAGCTATGTGGAAAATTTTGACGTATAGATGACTTGAAAGACAGGAAGCATAACCTCGTGATGTATGCCATTAGCTGCGGAAGAAGAAGGAAGTGTGGATAGATGCGAATCATGAATGAAATAGGTCGAGATAGGAACCGAAGGTAAAACTTTGGTATAGCCTAATAATTAGACTAAAGCACAAAGCATTCTAATATTGTTGTAGTGTAGAAAAGGGAATGGCACTAACCGATACTGTTGGATTGGAAGTCTTAGTATCGATAATCGAATGGATGAGGAGTTATAGATGTGATGTGTCAGGAGAGACGAAGGGTTTGGTCTAACTGAAACAAGATGAGGAGCACTATGACCTTTAAGGTAAGACATTGTGTAGGTTTAAAGGAAGTGTTGGGTATCAAAAAAAATCTTTCATTGAGGAAAGTGAGAAAAGAAGTGTATGGGTGCTACTAACGAGCTATCCAAATTTGATGGAAGTAGTTGTAACATAGGTTTGGATGATAGTTGATAAAACTAACTAATGAATATGTGAAAGACCGTCATAGGTCACTTTTGTAAGGAAATTGGAAGTTTTAAGTGGTTTGGGGTACGGACTAAAGGGATTGATGACCATGATTGGACATGAGTATATCCAGCTAACTGGAAATGGATGGACGAAGTGAGAAATTTCTACAAGTATAGGAGTCGTGTTGAGAGCTTGGGTGACTGATTTAGAGGGAGGTAGGAAACTCGTTAGTAATGTCTGAGTTTTCATATAATGATAGTTATCATACTAGAAGTCGATGAATGCCATTTCAGGCACTATATGGAAGGATAGGGTGAGTTTCCCCTATTGTGGACTAGAATTGGTGAAAGAGGCTGCTAATATAATAATAATGGTGTTTGTGGAAAGGACGAGAGAAACAAGAGATAATATGTTAAAAAGGAGGAAACCACTACAGTTTAGTGACAAAGTTATGTAGGAAGTTTCACCTATAGTAACGGGCGCCATGTTTAGGAAAAAAGGAAAAGTTGATGTCGAATTTTGTAGGTCCATTTATGATCTTTGAAAGATTGGACCAGTAGTTTATGGGTATAGAATTACCTGGGGAATTGAGTGGTGTACATGATATATTTCATGTATTGAGATTTGGGAAATGTGGTTTGAGAATGCATATTTGCATGTGTGGTTATTAGGGATTTGTGTTAAAAATGTCATTTGTGAGATTTATGGGCTGTGAGGTCAATAGTTTGGGAATGAGTTTAAATAATGTTGGTTAATATATGTGGTAACTTGAGACTTGAACTAAAGTACACATGAAAATGAGAGGAGTTCATTTAGAACAAGTATCCTCATGTGCTTTGTTGTTTGTGTGTTTGATCCTAAGGAGTAAATCTCAGGACGAGATTTCTATTTGGAGGGAGTGATGTGACAACCATGGTTTTGGGGTTGGTCACTTAGACTATAGCTTAGGGTGTTTTGTGCAAATATGTGCTTGTATGTGCTTATGTGTTTATTTTGTGTGTTTGGAGTGAGGTTTGGATATCGTTTATGGGTAAATGGTACTCATAAGTAAATTGAGGAACGGTTATTTCATGTTCATGAGCTAACAAATTGGTGACTATGAAATGAAATGGTGTTATTTTGGTGTTTTACGTATACGTATAAGTATAATAGTAAATCGTATTTTTACGATTTAAGGTTTAGCATTTAGAGGTCTCGGATGAGGTAATTAGTCACGGGAGTATTTTTCAGGATGGTTTTAAGTCATTTAGGACTTAGTTAAATATTTTATTTCATATTTCAAAAGTTTTTATAAAACTGTATATTTTACGTCTTTTACGGTATACACATAAATTTGACTAGTTTTACGGTTTTGAGGTTTTGGAGGCTTTGGAGCTGAAATAAATTAAGGGAATTTAAGGTAATAATAATTAATTGTTAATTTACAGTAATATAATTAAAAAATTCGGCCATAGGGTGTTGGGCTTGATTTTGGGTCAAATTTTTCTTAAGGAAGGGAAGGGGAGCCCAGTTTGAGTACTATTAGGCTTCCTGGTTAGTTTTAATTACCCATACTAATCCCTTTAGCCCCAAAAACGATTTTTCCTTCTCCCAAACTTAATATCAGTCATGATTAACAATGGTGAATCAAGAAAACCCAATTATTCAATTAGGGTTTAAGGTAAACACTTAATATGTTCAATTAACGTTTAATTTACGTATTTGTAACCTAGTATGATGGATTAGGGTTTAGGAATTCATAAATTTTTATTAGGATTTATTAATGATCTGTAATTAGTGATGTAATTAATGAGTTTTTATCATTGGAAATTGTTTTTAGGTTTTAATTAGGGTTTATGTATGATTAATTAGGTTAATCATATTAAATTCGTCATTAAAAACTGGGCAGAATTTTTGGGTAATTGTTTTGATCATATCTAGAGTTTTACAAACTTTTAAATTGCGATCTTGGTACCCCTGGAAAGTTAATTGAGTTGGATTTCAAATGCAAGAAACTAGAACTAAATTGGAGGTAGGAAAGTGGGTCAAAAACATGTTACAACAGTCGGAGGTCAAGGCAGTTTTGAAATCAGTCGGGTTTAAATTAATGTTTTAAGATGTTTAGGGTACTTAGGAGTATAATTGGACTTTCAAACGAACATGAGACTTAGATTATATGTTAAATAAAATATTGGGAGGAGGGCTAAACAAATAGGTTAGGGTAAGACCCTCTGATCATAACAAACTTTTCATATGTTCAAAATCAGTAAATTCTGGATAGGTAAAAGTATATATATATATGGAGGCCTTAACAGTAGCTTTAAGGTTGAGGCCAAATGTGAGAGTTAGCTAACACATGTAAGGTCATAGGGTTTCTTTTACAGGGCATGTTATTTTGGTTAAGGGGGTGTTCGACCCAAAGTTTGAAGTATGAAAAAAGGGATTGTTTTGGGTTAAATGTTAACGGGGCGAGTTATGAACTAAACTAAGTTTAGGGTTTTATAGAGGGATTTAATGAGATGCATATGGCATGTAAATGGGGTTAAGTGGTAGGATAAGGTTATATATCCATCATAGATTGGTGAGCCATTTTGGTATGTGGTTCATGTCTTGATTTTATACGTTTGTGTGTTTAGATTTTTGCTAGAGTGCGGATACTTGGAGAATCTTGTTCAGGTGAGTTTCACAGTCCCATGCATTTTTATGATTTGAATTCCAAATGGGATGGAAGAGACACTATATGGTTTTGTAAAGAATGTTGTGAATGTTTTTATGGTTTGTGATGGACTTGTGTGTATACTTATGTGATTAACTGCTATGTGATTCTTGATTGTGTTTATGATTTGGATCGAGGGACACGTACCGTCTCAAATATTGTGGTTTGACTTGGTACCAAAGGGATGTTGACAAGTCGGGGCCTTGGGATTGGTTCATGTTGATCCCAAACTTAGATCGATTTAGCTTTATGTATACGAGATTAGATCAAGTAATACACTTAGTGAAACCTTTGTATATGCTTATGATAATCTAAGTGTTATGCGGAATTAACACTTAAACAAGAACACACAATGATATAAACAAACTTTCACTTTGATTAATGATATCAAACTTGCTTACAATGAACGTAGTTTACAAATGAAAACTTATTATAAACATTAACCTAAAGGTCTTCTTTTATGGACATAAGAAGCCTTGTACAATAATCTACGTATCAGCTATTCTAGGTAAAGATAAATATAGAAAATACATTGTTGTTCCTATCTTTACTAGAAGTAATCTAGAATACAATAAACGCGTAAAGTATATTTTTCCATCAGTGCTTGTCTTCAATGTGTCAACGCTTGACTTTATCTTGTCAATGCTTGAGCTGTCAGCTCTTGTTTTGTTCTTGTCAACGCTTGATTTACTCTTGTCAGCGCTCAAGTGATCTGGCCTTAATTTATTCCCAACAATCCTCCCCTAAACTTGATATCCACTCTTATGATCAAGTTTCTGAATAAGCATTAAGTACTAGGAGGAATCTTGCAAACCTTATCATATTGGTAATGAATAAATCTGATCAAATCTTTTGCCATGTCACTTGAATAATCAATATCCAGCTGAGTGTCCTTCATCTTCTCCAAAATAGCCTTGGATATGAAATATTGACCATCCACAAGTAGATACTCAGCAAACTTTGTAGAACTCAAATGGTAAACACCAGCAGCTGAATATAATCTCCATTGAAGACCACTGAGATCATCTTCAAGATCCTTCCAAATAGCAGGATCCTCATCTTTTGGTCCACACATTCTTTTGAATGTGGACCACAGTTTTATTCCATTAGCTGAAGTTGGTGCTTCAGCCTCATACTTGGTCTCTAGCAAACTCCATAGGTCCACCAAGTCTTCTCTATCACAACTTGCGAACAAAGATATGAGAGTGGTAAAAGTGTGTACCTCTTTGCCATATCTGCCAATCTTCCAAAACCCACATTCATCTTCTTCATAGCTCACAATTGGGTTTCTGGAATCTAATGGTAACACTTGCACCATATCTGAAGCTTCTAATGGTGAGAGCTTGAGGCTCTTTCTTATGATAGCTTCACTTGGATATAGTGGATCCATATCTTTGGGAAACTCAAGAGAAATTCCCTTTTTCACTGGTCTGGGAACAAACATAGCTTTCTTGAGCTCCATTTCTTCTGCAAGTTCTTCCTTTCTTTCATCAGAAAGAAGTCTGAGAGTATTTGCTTCCTGCACTCTCACCCAAATGGGATAAGACTTGCATTCCAACTCATCAAATGTCAATGCCTTCAACTTCTGATAAGTCCATCCTACTCCATGACATCTGAGCAACATGCAGTATAGCTCCCTTCTATCCCTTTTCAATTCTGAGAGAATATTGCTTGCCTTGTGTTTCAAAATTACCTGGCAATCCTTCTGAACTCTGAGGAGAATCTCCAATCCCCATATTTGATCTGAGACAGTCAAGTCTGGATTCTCTATACATCTTTCTTCCCAAACATGATACATTTGAACGACCTCTGGCATGTCAAAGTCAACCTGCAATTTCAATTCTCTCAATTTCTCCTCAACCAACTCATCTCCATACTCAAGCCTTTCAGGTTCTATAATCATAACACTTGAGTCTGAGCTAGCTCCATCACTTCCTTCTTCTGAAGTCACAACAAATGGTGACTCTTTCACCTCCTTTTTATCCTGTTCCATGATTTGTGCAGCTAATCTTCTATCAAACTCAACTTGAGCTGCATCCTTTGGAACACTCTCTTCTACCATAATACCCTTACCCTTATCTAATGGTGAAATTGTTGGTAAGGTAGATGGTGATACCTGTGTAGAAACCTCCTTGATGATAGATGATGACTGGGATACATCACCTTCATGTGCAGGTCTGTCAACGCCCAATTTTGTTCTATCAGCGCTCAAAATATTTCTGTCAGCGTCCAAATTCTCATTGTCAACGCCCAAATATCCTGCCTCAGCGCCTTTTGTAACCTCTTTCAACATGGCTGTAAATGATAAATTCAAGTTGATAGGAGAGACTAAGGACGTATCAAAACCTGTTTGTTCCTTCAAAGTTGTAAGGGCCTCAGCAACATCCAAAGATTGACCATCATGGTTGCCCTTATCACTCAGATTTATTGGATCTTCCTCCCCTTTGGAAGATTCATCCATACCCCTCCTGGTACTAGCACTCTCTAAAACAACAATCCTCTCCCTCAATTGCTTGAGTTCAAGGCCTTGTGAGCTGACAACTTGTACTAAGTCTGCATTTTCCTTTTGCAAGCTCATGTAGACTGCCGTCAATTCCATAAGAGTCATTGGTTCCAGTCTGCCCTCTTCTAAAATGGGGATTTGACCACCCAATTCAGATTCATTGGGCATGGATGAGGACTTAATGATGGTGGGACTGCCTTGGCCAGCTTCTAAGCCAGAACCAATAGTCCCAGCCTCATCCATGTCACCAGCCACACTTGTGGTGGTGATTCTCTCTGCTACATGGCTAGGACCACCAGAGGAGAACACTCCAGTAGTCCTTTGGCGTTTCATCAACCTATATTCATGGGGTGTGGAAGATGGTGTGGAAGATTGGGTGGATGTGGGTTGGTTAAGGGGTGTTTGGGTTTGTGAAGGTTGTGTGTCAACGTTGGAAATAGGCACATCAACGCCAACATGTAAGGTGTTAGCGTTGAAGGGATCTTGGTCAATTTGCATATGTTCAGGGAAAGGTAAAGGTTCAGGTAGTGGATCAAGTTGTGGTTGGGGGTCAATTTGGGGTTGGGGGTCTGGTTGGGGTTGTGCTGCTGCAATAACAGCAAGCATAGCTTGGGTTAAGGGTAGGTCACGATGGGGTGGTGAGTTCATCTTCATAAAAATAGCTTTCTTTTGTACAGGGATCTCATAAAAATCATTATGATCCCTTGTGCAGTATCCTTGAACATCAAAAACCATTTGCAAAAATCGGGGATAAGCTAAAGTCATTTTGTTCCCCTTATTTTTACACATGCCCTCAAAAATCATTTTTAAATAATTAAATTTTTGCCATGTTGCAATGCACACAATAGCACTGGCAATAGATCTATTGATCTCATTGTGTGCAGTGCATTTGGGACTCAAACATTGAAGGAGGACATGTATGAGGTACTTCCAGGCTGGGGGAAATTCCTGTTTATGATACTTGTTTAAGGTACCTTCATCAGGAAAAGGATATCCCAAAGCCCTTAGCCCTTGTTCTATTTCATTAATAGGAAGGGTGGCTATACCATCAGCATCATCAAGATGCAAGGCTTGGCGTACCAAAGCCTTAGTAACCACCCAAGATCTCCCATG
Organism: Glebionis coronaria; assembly: GCA_025667525.1. Taxonomy (NCBI): domain Eukaryota; kingdom Viridiplantae; phylum Streptophyta; class Magnoliopsida; order Asterales; family Asteraceae; genus Glebionis; species Glebionis coronaria. Next base: position 151,038,146 of record CM046878.1, read on the forward strand.
AACAATAGAAGTCAATGTAGTCACCCTATTAACTGTTGAGGAACTGACAGTGTTCCAAAACTGTTTAATGTGTGAGACTGGAATGAGTGGTGCATTAGAAAGAGCATACCTTAAGGGGAGGAATGCGTTCAAATATGCCACCATTTGTATGTATTGAGGAAACAGAGCATCATCAGCTTCAAGATACGCAATCATGTTGTGTTGAGTTCTGAACCCCAATTCCAATTCTGATGGTTTAAACTTTGGTGCCATTGTGGAAAGCTGTTAAAATTGATTGAAGAAGATGAAGTTGATAAGAGAAATTGTGTTAGACAAGAAATATAGATACCCTGTTTAAAAATAGGAGCCAAATTTATAGGAGAAGAAAATGCATGTGATAGGCCCAAAAAGAGGCAAGTATTTTCAAAATGTAATCATGAAAATATTGAAAAATTATAAGATTATCTCATGCATTAAATGAGAAGTAACAACTCCCAAAATTACGGCCTAAAAATATGTCAAAAAGTAACAACTGGGTAGGGCCCATTGAGTGTCAACGGTCAAAAATAACCAATCAACGCCCAACGGCTATAATCTTGTCAACGTTTGCCTATAGCCATGTCAGCGTCTAAATTGGTCACAACAACGCTTGGAAAATTCTTGTCAGCGTCTAAAAATAAAAATATTTAAAAATGAAAAATGACCTTAACAACGTAATTTATCCTAGAGAAGATAACCAAAAAGCTGATAATTATTATAGGGCGGCAAGCACTGTCCAGTTATGCACACTTGCTTAAGCAAGATAGACATAACAGTCCTCTAGTGTCCCTTGCTAACCAAAACTCTTAACAACCAAGTTACCTTATAAAATTCCTTGTTACTCCCAGGTAAATCCCATAACAAAATTATTCCCAAGTCTCCCAACAGACCACAACCAATTCTAGGCCAAAAATGTCTTGGCAGCATGCATAGTATATCAACTTTGCATGCTACAGTGCCTCATGATTTAGTAAAACTAACTCATACTCACCTGTGGACACAATCTAGAATTGTGATAAGAGTATCGTATGGATACCCAAAACATCCTAAAGGTTCCTAAAACCTCCCCTTAAACTATGATACAAAAGTTGTCAAAAATATGCATGAACATAAAAATTTATGTCAAGATAGGAATTTAAAATTCCACCCATCATCCATAAATAAAAACTTGTCCAAATGCTGCTCCATTGATCCATAAGCAAGTCTGTATCCAATGGTATACTGTTAACACTATCTGCACATTTAGATTGAAAACCACAAAACTAACATTGTTGCTGACAACGCCCCGATAACACATGACAGCGTTGAGGGAAGCTTTGTCAGAGTTAGACAATTATATTGCTGACAACGTCACAAAAACACTTATCAGCGTTCAAGCAACCTTTGTCAGTGTTAGAAAAATAAAGTGGAAAATCTAAATCATCAATAAGACCAATAACAATGCATCATCCTGTACATACTTATACAAAAAGACTCCAAAACACATATTATGTGAGATTGACCATTCCAATACTTGTTACCAAGTATTGAAACCTCCCAGCATCAAAAGGTTTAGTTAGTAAATCTGACACATTGTCCTCAGTGTCAACCCTATCTGGTTGTATTAAACCTTTCCCAAAACAATCTATTATAAAATGATGTCTAATTTCTATGTGTTTAGTTTTAGAATGATGTACAGGATTCTTAATGATGCATAAAGTACTGTTATTGTCAACAAATATCTTGGTATGCATGAAATTATACCCATAGTCCAACAGCTGGTTCTGAATCCACAAAACTTGTCCACAACAAGCAGATGCAGCCACGTACTCAGCTTTAGTTGTAGAATTAGCTATCACTATCGGAATATGCAATCAGCTCCAATGGTTAATCCTTTGGGTACCACAAACCAAGACCAGGATAGCATCTTAGGTACCTAAAGATCCTCTTCATAGCATAAAGGTGACATTCTTTGGGAGTCACTTGATGGCGTGCACAAGCACACACAGCAAACATGATGTCAGGTCTGGAGGCAGTAAGATACATCAAGGATCCAATCATGGATCTATAGTGCCTGACATCAACATCTTTCCCATCTCCAATCTTTCCCCAAGGATGTTCTCTATCCATAGGAGTAGTAGCCCTCTTTTCATGTGGAGAAAAGCCAAACTTCTTCAAGATATCAGCCACATATTTATCTTGAGAGATGAAGATACCATCTTCTTTCTGCTGAACTTGTAAACCAAGAAAGAAGTTCATCTCCCCCATAGCACTCATCTTGAACTTGTCTGTCATAAGCTTGGAGAAATCCTCACTCATCTTTGGATTAGTAGACCCAAAAATGATATCATCAACATAGACCTGGACAAGCAACACATCCTTGCCTTTCTTCTTTGTAAACAGTGTCTTATCTATGGTGCCCCTCTTGAATCCATTGTCCACCAAAGAGGTAGACAAAGTACCATACGATGCTCTAGGGGCTTGATGAAGGCCATACATAGCCTTTTTGACTCTATACACTTTATTTGGATTCTCTGGATCCTCAAAACCAGGAGGCTGCATCACATATACCTCTTCAACAATAGTTCCATAGAGGAAGGCACTCTTGACATCCATTTGATAGACAGTTAAGCCCATGCAGGATGCATAGGCTAGAAAAATCCTTATAGCTTCAATCCTTGCAACTGGTGCAAAAACCTCGTCATAGTCTATCCCCTCCTCTTGTGTATATCCCCGAGCCACTAACCTTGCCTTGTTTCTGACCATAATGCCTCTTTCATCTCTCTTGTTCCTTATAACCCATCTTGTCCCTATAGGTCTGACATATCTGGGACAATCAACCAGCTCCCAAACATCCTGAATTGCAAATTGGTGAAGCTCATCCTGCATTGCTTCCACCCAACTTGGTTCTTTGAGAGCATCAAATATTTTCTTGGGTTCCTGTTGTGACAGAAAACAGGCAAACAAACATGCTTGCATAAGAGGGGTATCAACCTTCTTGTGTATATTGGCAATAAACCCACCAAGACCTTGATGAGATCTTCTAGTCTGAACTGGAGTCAGAATATCACCAATGATTTGAGAAGGAGGATGATTCTTCATGACTGAAGTAAGTACTCCTCCCTCAAGAAGTCTGGTATCTTCAACTTCATTCTCCATGTTGCCAATGTCTTCTTGATCAGACTCTCTTTCATCAACATAAGGATGAACCTCTTCATAAATATTTGAAGGTTCACTTTGTTCAAAAATGGAAGAGAAAAGATGTGCAGAAGTGTTGTCAACGCCTGAATCTTGTTTGTCAGCTCTTGGGCTAACAACGCTTGAACTGTTGTTGTCAATGTCTGAACCATCAACGTCTGAATTGGTCTTGTCAGCGCTAGATTTGCCTTTGTCAGCTCCTGAAGGACTATGCATGTTTGTATCTGGTGGGACTTGGAAACCACCATTATCTTTACCAGCAGCAGCAGCAGCAAAAGCATATGTCCAAATGGGAATTATGACATATTCTTGTATAGGAGATGTCTTTTCTGCTTGTGATCTAACCTTTTCATGAACCTGTGTACCTGAAACATCAACAACTTGTTCCTCCACAACATTTGAAGCTACCTTCACAATGTCAGGATTAGTGACAGGCATATAATTTAAAGTTCTAGATAAGGGTTCCAAGTCAAACAACCAATTAGGACCACTTTCAGGATCACTAGGTTTATTCTCTAAAAACCTAACATGTACTCTTTCAAGTATAAGTTTTCCTCTTTAAGATAAACCCTATATCCCTTGCTCTGCACTGAATACCCCATGAAGTAGCCCTCATTACCTTTTGCACTAAATTTCCCTAAGGCATCACTAGTATCTAATACTACTACATGACAACCAAAAGGTCTGAGAAAACCAATATTAGGTTTTCTTCCCCAAAGTAACTCATAAGGTGTTTTGTTCTGAATTTTGTTAACCAATGCTCTATTTTGAACATAACAAGCTGTATTAACAGCCTCAGCCCAAAAGGCTATAGGAAAATAAGCATCAGCCAACATTGTTCTGGCTGCTTCAATTAGGGTTCTATTTTTCCTCTCAGCAACCCCATTTTGCTGTGGGGTTCTAGCAATACTAAATTGCCTAGTAATTCCTTTCCTGGCACAGAAATCATCTAGCTTATTATTCCTAAATTCACCACCATTATCACTCCTAAGCATTTTAACCTCATTGCCAGACCTCTTTTCAATCTGAGTGATAAAATCAGTTAGAATATCAGCTGTGTCACTCTTCATAGCTAGAAAGAATGTCCAAGTAAACCTAGAGAAGTCATCTGTGATAACAAAGCAATATGACTTACCATTCAAACTTTCTATATTGGTTGTACCAAAGAGGTCCATGTGTAGCATATGAAGAGGTCTAGAACTAGTATGCACCTGTTTGGACTTGAATGAGACCTTGTGTTGCTTGCCTTTAAGACATGCAACACAAGAGTGGTCATTATGGAAGGCCTTCTCAGGCAAACCATCAACCAAACCAAGTCTCACAAGCCTATTTATATTTTTAAAATTTATGTGCCCTAGTCTCCTGTGCCACAAATTACTTTCATCTACTGAGGCTTTAGCATAAAAACAAGACATATTATTGTTCAATTTAATCCCATTCAAATTCACATTGTATATGTCTTTATGCCTAGGTGTTCTATACTCAATATATTTCTCATCAGGGATCTTAAAATCCTTGCTTAACACCAAACACTCAGTATTAGTAAACAGAACTTTATTTTTGTTATCACAAACTTGTGATACACTAAAAAGGTTGTAATCAAGTTCTTTTACCAGAAAGACGTTCTCAAAACGCAAATTCTTGGTGAGAAGGGTTCCTTTGCCTGTGATAGTACCATATCCTCCTCCAAAGTATACCTTATCACCATCCTTAATGGGAGTGAAGTTAGTTAAGTAATCTTCCTTTTCTGTCATGTGCCTTGAGCATCCACTATCCCAATATCCATAATCATTGACCTGTTTTTGAATGCCCTGCACATAAAGAAAACAAATTAGTTTTCTTTGGGAACCCAAGTCTTAAAAGACTTGGATTCATCTGGTTGTTCAATAAGAACGGACTTAGTTCTCACAACAACCCCATTTTCATCCTTCTTAGGATGAAATACCCAGTTAACCCCAATAGGTTTTGTAATGACATTTGAAATGTAATTAAATCTGTTGCAAGTCATTGAAATCCTATTATCATTAGGGTTTTGATCTTTCTTGGGTCTCCATGTTAAGCTTGAAGAAGCTTTAGACCTCTTACCCTGTGGTTGCAAATATTTAGGTTTGGTCACGTTTTTGTCAGCGTTAGAATTAGTCTTGTCAACGCTGAAATTACCATTGTCAGCGTTGAATCTAGGGTTTGCTACAGAAACCCATTGCCTATTAGACCAAGTGTTTGTCTTTTGAAATGGTCTTTGTCCATGAGTGTTAGACCCTCTAGTGAAGAATGGGGCAGGTCTAATCACTTGTGGACTTTGCTGCACACAAGGTTTGGGTCTGACAATGTTTGACTTCCTAACAACGTTGACTTTGTTCCTGTCAGCGCTGAAATTGTTCCTATCAGCGCTGGCTTTGGGAGCGTTGACACACTTGTATGCCAAGTGTGAAAAGATACCACAAGTGTAACAAGCTTTTCTAGACACAACCTTAGGTCTAGAAGAGAAGAAGCCTGAACCATTATTGTTGACTTGGCTCTTGGGTGACCTAGTATTCCTATACATCTCTGCATATTTAATGCTAGGTTTTCTATCAGTGTTTGAGCCTAGGTCAACAGCTTTACCAGTGACTGGGTTTGTAACCTTAATGGGAGTTGACTCATTGGGACTTTCACATAGTAAGCCACCCTTAACAAATAAAGTAGGGTTAGCTTTCTTCCATTCATTCAGGTCAGTCAACTTTTGTTGGTACTCTTCAACTGGAGTGACAACTCTTGGTGGAGGAATGAATTCCTCCTCTTGGAATTCTAGCAAACCAGTCCAAGATAGGTCCTTTTGTTGGACACCATAGAAGTCACCAGCTGGTGGTGGAACCAAAGAGTAATCATTCATCCCAATCCCAGTCATGTCCTTAGGATCCCTTTGTTTACCCACACAGTCTCCTAGGGTTTGAGTGGCTCTATCAAATCTTTGAATTTTAAGGCCAACATTGTCTTTATTCTTAATGGCCTCATCTAATTTAGCCTGTAACTCACCATTAACCCTTTCCATGATGTTTCTAATATCCATACTAGCATCTAACTTATGTTTTAAGATATTTATTTTATCTTTTAAGTCAAATTCCATTTTCTTGTTTTCGGAAACGGTTTTCTCAGTTTGAGTGAGAGCTACTTGGTAATTAGACAGTTTGCACTTTTCAGTACTCACATCACTCATTAATCTTAACACTTCTTTGTTAAGTTTCTCAGTGTTTAACCTACAACCTTTACTACAAAAAGCATCATTGTATACCTCATTATCAGATGAAGAGGAGGAGTGTGCCATGAGATCATATTCAACATGCTCTTCTTCTTCAACCTCAGCAACCAAAGCTTTATCCTCTTCAACATTCTTAGCCAGAAAGCTCCAATCCCATCCCATACCGTCAATTCCTTGAACTGCAACCATGGCTTTGGAATCCTGAGCTTTAACAACTTGACTTGAGGGTTTACCAGCATCAGATCTTCTAGGAGATCTGCATTCCCTCATGAAGTGCCCCATACGATGACAGTTGTAGCATTCAACTTTGGATTTATCAAATCCAGCTGTGACTTTTGCATTGAAGGTCATCTTCTTCTTAAACCTTCTGTTCCACCTATTTGCTCTTATACTAGCAAGAGACATGTTCCACTTAATGTCCATCTCTTCCAAGTGCTCATCACTTATCTGCTCAAGGTCCTCATATGTAATCACTGAACCATTGGGCAAAGAAGCAATATAGGCACATACAGTATCCAAATCTAAACCAGCAGGTTTAACTCTTGGGGAGTCACTCTTAAATGCGTCAGCGTCTGAATAGGAGACGTTGACAGGACTTGTTCGAGCGCTGACATATGATGATCCAGTAACTGGATGCATGTAAGAGTCCTTCTGATTGAATTGACCTTCACTATGAGAGAAGAAGGCCATGTTACTGGTGGTAGACTTGCTTCCATGCTCTAAAAGAGTTTCATCTTCCAACAGCCTTAGTTTGTTGTAGATGTCATCAAACGTGGAACTTTTGTAGGTATTATTAGCAAGAATTGATCTTGCCTCAATCTTCCATGCCTCACCAAGACTTTTAAGAAAGGTAGCATTAATGTCGATATCACCAAGTTGTGTCCCCATGAAGGACAACTTGATTGTAATGTCAAGCAATCTGCTTCTCACACTACTCAGTTTCTCATTGGGTTGAGCTTTGAAGACAGCATAATCATGCATGAGTTGCTTTTTCTTCTCTTCCTTAGTGTCTGCATTGCCACCATATGCAACTTCAAGAGCTTCCCAAAGGTTTTTAGCAGATTCATAGCCTCTATATTTATGCTGGTTCTCTTGTCCCAAAGAGACTTTCAAAATATTTAGGGCTTTCATGTCGACCCTTTTCTTTGCTATGTCTTCAGCAGCCTCAGCTCTACCATCTCCAAGTTTTTCTTTCTTATCCTCTTCAGAACATCCAGCAACAGCTGATCTTTGAGCAATAACATTAGCAATCTTTTGGGCTTTATCGAATGTGTTTCCATCTTCAATAACCTCCCAGAGTGTGTAGTCATAGATTCCCAGATATTGCTCAAAGTTGAATTTCCACAAATCAAAGTTGGTTGCATCAAGCATGGGAATCTTGATGTTTGGTAAAGATGAGGAGGAGGAAGTTATTGCTTCAGACATGATGTTGTTAGGGTTTTTGAGAAAATTAGGGTTTTGGTGATTTTTAGGGTTCTTGTGTTCTTTAAGATCAAAAGTTCCTTAACAAGCTCTGATACCACTTGTTGATCCCAAACTTAGATCGATTTAGCTTTATGTATACGAGATTAGATCAAGTAATACACTTAGAGAAACCTTTGTATATGCTTATGATAATCTAAGCGTTATGCGGAATTAACACTTAAACAAGAACACACAATGATATAAACAAACTTTCACTTTGATTAATGATATCAAACTTGCTTACAATGAAAGTAGTTTACAAATGAAAACTTATTATAAACATTAACCTAAAGGTCTTATTTTATAGACATAAGAAGCCTTGCACAATAATCTACGTATCAGCTATTCTAGGTAAAGATAAATATAGAAAATACATTGTTGTTCCTATCTTTACTAGAAGTAATCTAGAATACAATTATAGCACCCCCACCAAATGCTATGCGCAGCGGAACTACAACATTTTGGTGCTATACAGTTATCATCACACACAAGCTATTTCGAACGACTCAAAGAGACGTAGAAATTTAAACATAATTTAAAGATTGTTTAAAACAACAAAGTCTACTGTTTTCCAAACCCTAAAAATAATATAAAACAGAGTTTGCGTTTTGGTCCCCACTGAATCTCAACCCAAAATACAATTTTCGTTCACATGACATAATATAAAGTATTTAAGTGCTAAAAGGGAGGAAAAACAAAGTAGACCGCCAAGCCACAACAACTTCCATCCTCGCATGCTCCACTGCTATCAACCTTGATTACCTGAAACACATGCTTAAAATCGTCAACACAAAGGTTGAGCGAATCTATAGGTTTATCAAATCATCAGTTGAACATAAGTATTAAAAACCAATCATGATCATTCAATAGCATTGTGGCCATACAATCTATTATTCAAGGATATGACAATTGTGTTTAAGCTCATGACACTAATCCGTTAACTCAATCACCCGCGTAATAATTACCGGCGTGATTCAGATGAAACCAGTGCCCATACTAAAGGCATTAGTTGCAATTATACCTTATCTCTTATCACAAATTATCCGTCCGCAGGGGGTATCAACGTACTAGCCCTCGTCTCGGATAGGGTAGTCAACCCCATAGTACTATCACTTTGTATAAGCGGCTATTTCCCCCTTCGCAAGGGCAAGACAATAGTTAATAGTTCATGAAATTAGGGCCTTTTGCAACTAGGTACTCAACACAATTTCAAGGCAACATTCGGGTCCAACAATCATTCATGACTTATGTTCATTTTCATTTAAATAGCATGTATCCCCCTCGCGGGTAAAAACATTTGAAATAAGTAAAGAGCGAGGCTATAGACTCACCTTGCATAGTAGGAGCATAAGTACTAGTAGCAGAGACGTAGACGAAGACGATCACCGACGATGAGGATGCCCCGGGAAATCAAATACAACACCTAACGTATAAACACGTAATGAATCAACACACTCAAGTACCCTCAAGTACTGTATGTACATAATTAAGAACACTCAAGGTTCATGTAAACTCACGCCAAAAATCCATACAAGTGATATTTACTAGACACGAGCCATTTTTATACTTTATTAAAACTATTGCGCAATTTGCAATTCTGCCGGTACATACCGAATGTACGGGCTGTTTTACCCCACTTAGACCACTCCTAAAAATCTAAGAAAATTTGTAAAAATCACTTATAATCTGTAGAAACCCCTCACCAAATTTCATAAAAAGTTTTCACTTCTAAGACCCACTGCTCAACACATCTCTATACATTAAAATTTTGGACAGATTTGCACCTTCCAAGTGCAACTCGACTTTGACTTATTTAGTCAACTCAACTTGTAACACCAACTCCTAAACTTGAAAATATACTCTTTTGTACAGGTCTAGGACCAAAGAACAACTTCCAAACATTTTTAGAACTCTAGTTACAATCCTAGACATTCGACCTATATTTTGAAAAAAACCCGTAACTTGTGATTTTCATCACCCGGTACGCCTCAAACTTTAAAATATCATAACTTTTGACCCGTTTTGAGTTAGGAGCTCTACCTTATACCAAATCGAATCTAAAAAGAAGCTCTACCACAATATCCTATCATCTCAACACTTGGTCAACAGCCACTATACGAAAAATAGCCTTAAAGTTTCTGACCTAAAATACCCTTTACAAAACCATATAAAAACATCATTTTGCCCCATTCCCTCTATTCCTAGACCTCCAATAACACTCTACAATCATCCCAAAAAAATCCAAACATCCTAATTCACTTGCATGTTCATCATTTATCATAACCCAAAAATTAAAGAAATAAGAACAAGCACTAAAATAATTAATTAAGTAATATTAACAAGAGAAGGAACCTTACAATTGATCAATTAAGATCAAACACCAAAAACAACCAAAACCCCCATATAGCCGTGGGTTTTGGGGCTGAAGAACACCCATCCAAGATGATTCCAAGCTTCAATATTTCAAATCATTTTTCCTAAACACGTTTAGACACAAACCCATATGGTTAATTAGATCAAAACATAGTTTTTATCAAAATTAATCAAAATTAAATCTAAAAAAAAATGTTATTGCATGTTTGATTTTTGTGGTGGGATTTACCTATAATGATGTTAGAAACATGGGTCTTTGATTAGATTTTTCAAAGACAAATTTTTGATGGTGGTTTGTGATGGTGAAGGGGGTGGCCGTGGGTTTTGAGAGAAGAGGGAGGGGGAGACAAAATTTTTGGGGTGTGTTTGTTTGTGTGTTTTATTTTTCTTCCTTTTGTAAAATTAGGGGGGACTTGTTTGGTCATTTTGGTTTTCTTTTGGCCTCCTTTGTAAACGACACTACTTAATAGCGGGAATTGACTAGTAGTTGGTTTTGAAAATTTATGGGATGTCGGGATTTGTAAAAATTACTATCCAAAGGTTAAAACGCACACAAAACGATTATACATATGGTTCCGACTCGACTTAACACGTAATAGAAAAAAAAATCTCGAAAAACTTAAATATCGATCAATCGATAATCAAATGTAAATTTTGGGCATCCGTCGGTATCGTAGTCGTTATCGGTTCTTCTTAAATCGTCAAACGTTAAATTACGAACGTAAACGGTGGTTTCAACTTAAACCGTCAAATCTATAACAAACGAAATTTCTTAAAAATTTCAAAAATATACGTAAAATAGGATTAAATAAATGACGTTGGGCTCGGGATATCACATCCACAAGTGAGTCGCAACTTAAGAGAGATGCTCATACTGAACAACTCTTGAGACAATAACTTAGCATCATACGACACATTCACGGGTCTTACATCCTCCCCTCCTTAAAGGAGCGACGTCCCGACGCTCTCCGGTTCTTATACTCGCATTTCGTACTACTAGAAAGATGGGGGTACTTCTTCCTAAAGAGGTCTTCACATTCCGATGTGGACTTCGGTTCACGTCTCGGATTCCATCACACCTTCACGATGAGTATTATACCTTGCTTCAATCTCCTAACATCTCGATCCATGGTTTCCACTTCAATTCCCCAATTTCTTCCTACGGTTATCAACACGTCTCTTTTCAAAGCTTCTCGCGGTTAGAAAGTGATACTTAATCTACCCCATCTCTTCCGTAGCCTCTCGAATCATTTCAAGTCCATTCAACTGACTTTTCCCTACTTCATTCTATCCAACTGGCGATCTACATTTTCATCAACATTTTCTTCAAATGTCGCAGCTTCAATGCTACCATGGTAAATGTCGTTGCACAAAGGTACTACCAACGGCAAGTATCGATCTCAACAGCTATCAAAATCAATCACACACGTTCGGAGCATGTCTTCCAACTTTCGAATCGTCCTTTCTCTTGGTTCATCATCTCATAAAACAACTACTCACAAAATAAAATCGCACGGGTCACACATAACCCCATCGAAAACATTCAGAATATACAAGACGAAGTAATTATTACTAGTCGTACAGAATCAACTTATCGCTGATAGATCTTCCTTATTTGACCCATTGATTTGATCTGGAGCTTATTAGGGTTTGACTTTGACTTTTGACTAGCAAACTCATTAAGTTGACTTTTATATAAGTGCTTAATTGCTTATTCTGGCTTATTGCTTATGCTTATTTGAAAACTTTTTGGTCATTTTGCTTGATTAAGTTATTTAAAGCCTTTTGAAAGTTCAATCATCACTTGAGGTGGTCTAGAACTCAAAAACGCCTATTTTGTCGTTTTGTGAAGAGAGTCTTGGCTTATTTCAGGCTTATTTCTTGAGCTTTTTCAATTTTTCTTTTTATAGATCTCTTAGGTAACTCAAAAGAAGATTGTGTGTCAAATTTTAGCTTATGGCATCAGCTTATAGCTTAATGGGCCAAAAAGCCCATTAAGAATAAGCTGCTTTGATATAAGCTAGCTTAAACACATTTTCAGCTTTTGGGCCTTCAGAGTTTTGTTCTTAAAATCAAATTTTAAGTCAGATAGGAATTTTTGGGCTTATTTGGACAACATTTTTCTTATTGGGCCATAAAAAGCCCATTAAGGGGTCTGTTTAGACTTTTGGCCCATTTCAAGGCCCAATAGGGGTATTTTTGTAATCTAAAGTCCATTTCTATTTTATTTAGGTTAAAATAAACTAGTTTGCAACTTTTTAGAATTTTTATAAATTTTTGGATTTTTATTAATATTTTATTATTATTTTATTATTAAAAATTAAAATTTAGATTTTTACAACTTTTTCATTTTTCTTATATCAAACACATTAAGTTAGGAATTTTAGAATTTTTAGATTAATTTAATTGTAATTAGATTAATTTGTAAAATTATTTTAAATTTTAATAGTTTTTAATTACTTTTAAATAGTTTTTATTAATTTTAAAATTTCCAAAAATAGTTTTAAATTTAGTTAAGTCATTTTAGAGGTTTACAAGTTAAAAAATCTCATTTTGGCCTTTTTGTTAATTAAATTGATTTTTTGGGCTTTAATTAGCATTAAAAACTATTATTTAAATAAATAAAAGGTTTGAGTGACTTTTTATTTTTTGTAAACTCTAATTACATTTTTTAGGATTTATTGTAATTTTCTAGGAATTTTTAGGGTAATTTTTAATTTTGGTCACTTTTTACGGTTTTACGTGCACGACTTATCGTCTTAGTTTAATTCATAATTGTAACCGTCATTCTCTTCTAATCTCTTTTCTTCTTTTCTCTTCTCATAATCATAATCATATCATTAATATTATCTTTACACAACACACTAACCTCCTTGAGAACGATCCCCACATTGGGTCATTAGTGCTTGGTATTCCTAAACCGACACTTAATACTTGCCCTAATTACCTCCTTTTCCTAAAGGTGTGTAAAAACTCAACTATCATTTTGGCGCCGCTGCCGGGGAGGCGTGTTGTGTTTTGATTAAAACAATTGTTGTTTTTATATAGCCATAATAGCTATTTGTATTAGTAGCACTCTACTAATACGTACTATCGGTTTTCGTTTTTTTGTGGATACTATTACTATATTGTATACGTAGAACAATAAATTCACAAGTAGTCCAAAAGTGTGAAAACACAACCTTGATTGGGAGGTCATTACTCAATCATTGTATTCGAATCTCAAACAAGAAAGAAAAGGCAAAATAGATAAATACTTTCGTGAAGCTTAATTTTGAAAAACACAAACTATAAGGTGGGTATAAGGCGGGTATTATAAAATATACCCTAAGGAAAAAGGCTCTTAAGTGCTTCGCGCCAACTCATTTCCCCGCTTGCTTGTGCGTGTTTAGATAAAAAGGGCTAATCGAGGGTTTGCCAACCAAAGTATTATCTAAGTATCATATATATTTTCTTGGTTTCATTTGATTAAACCCTCTTGAACGTTTTGGTGTTCCACCAATGTTCTAAAGTCATCGAAGGCGTTCACTCCACGTGATCGTTTTCATTCCTTGAGGCTTCTTTAATCAAGAGATTTGATTAAGGAGGTGATGTGTATATTTTTGTCTACCTAATACAATCACAAAATCCAAAAAAGTAAAAACAATCAAAAACCACAAAAATTGGAAAAATTAAAAACACCAAAAAGAATGTTCTTTGCTCATCCCCACGTTGTACGTGACGTTTACGCTTACTCGTAATCAAGCAAGACGTGCACGTAAACAAAAAAACCGAAAGGAGTCAACACCTACTCCTAATCTTTCTAGTGAGGAGTCTCCTATTGACGAACCTATCGTAGAAGAAGAACCAACCATGGCGATTCGCACTATGATGGAGTTACTTCAAGCACCCACCGAGGGTTATGGAGAGGCTATTGTGATTCCTGCTATTCTTGCGGAGAATTTTGAAGTGAAAACAGGTTTGTTGTCGGTGATCCAAAACAACAAATTCCGTGGTGATGAAAAGGACAACCCGCACAACCATATCTGACAATTCAATCGTCTTACCGCCACTTGCAAATTTAAGGATGTTGCTAATGATTAGATTAAGATGTTGCGTTTTCCGTATTCCTTATTGGGGGCCGCTAAAATTTGGTTAGAGAAAGAACCACCCAATTCTATATTGACGTGGAAGGATCTCGTTTCTAAGTTTTTGAACCAATTTTTCCCGCCCTCTAAGACTACGCATTTGAAAAACGAGATTTCAAAATTTTCACAAGAATTTAATGAGAGTTTTTCAACGGCTTGGAATAGGTTTAAGAAAATGTTACATGAGTGTCCTCATCACGGTTTTTCCGACTTGCATCAAATTGACACGTTTTACAATGGTTTAAATAATCATGAAAGGGATTATCTAAATGCCGCCACGGGTGGTAATTTTTTGTGTAAAATGGTTGAGGAAGCGTTGTTGATAATTGAGAATATATCTAAGGTGTATAGTCCTCGTAACACATCGAGTGTTAGTAAGGCTTCATCTTCGGCTTCACCTTCTTTTTCCAATACCATCGAGCTTGCCAAATTGAGGCGAACTTGGAAAGAAAAATCTTTGATAAGCTTAAAGGACTTTTAATTGAATTCAAAGTTGGTAAACAAAGTGCTCCCGCTACAGCTAAAGCGGTTGAGGTTTCATGTATGTATTGTGGTGGAGGTCATGATTTCTCCGAGTGCATTACCAACGGTGGTAACACTTCGAGTGCCTACGCGGCCACGGGAACTTACAACCAAAACGGTCAAGTTACCCGCTCTCATCAATTGACTCCACCGGGTTTTGCTCCCAATCAAAAAGCTAACAACAATTATCAAAACAATCAAGTTGGTTTCAAAAACAATTACAAAGGAAACAACTATGGGAATCAAGGGGCTAATAACAATCAAGTTTCAAACAAAAATCAAAACAATGATTTTCAAAACAACAACAAGGGTTTGCAAACTTTAAAAGATCTTCCAAACGAATTTGTTGAATACGCAAATGGAATCGATGTTAGGTTTGATAATATTCAAAGAGAGATCATTAGCCTAAGATCCGAGTTTAAGAATGACTTCAAAAAGGAGTTGAAAAATGAGTTAGCAAATGAGCTTAAAATCCATACAAACAAAATGGAGGAAAATGTAACTAGGTTACAACAAAATCAACAAAAAATGGAACACGGGCAACATGAAATAAAACAAGAGATGATTAAGGCCGAGAAGAGGCAATCCATGTTTGAGGATAAAATTTCATCCATGTTTGAGGCTATAATGTGCAAACCGTCTTCGAGTAGTCTTCCTAGTAATACCATATCGAACCCTAAGGGAGAGATGAAAGTGATTACCACACGTAGTGGTAAGACACTTAAGGAACCGACTGCTCAACCAATTTCTCCTACGGAGGATGCAATTGAGGAAGAACCCGAGGTGATGATCGAAAAGGAGCATGTCCAAATCCCACGAAGTACCGCTCATGCCACACCTACGGTTGACCCATTACCACATTTGGAACCCGAGATTCCAAAGGCTATGCCTACGCCTCAACCCACACCACCTTTTCCCTATCCATCGAGACTTAGAAAGGAGAAACGTCAAGAGCGCGATAATTACCAATTTGAGCTTTTTATGAAAATGTTTCGTGACGTTCAATTTAATGTGAGTTTTGTCGATGCTTTGGTCATGATGCCTCGATTTGCCGCTAACTTCAAGAGTATGTTGAACAACAAGGAGAAATTGCAACAATTGTCTAGTTGTTCTTCGGTTTATCTTAACCGCATTCCTCAAAAAGTCGGTGATCCTGGTAAATTCTAGATTCCTTGTGCAATTCAAGATATGGAAGAATGCTATGCCTTGGCTGATCTTGGTGCTAGTATTAACTTGATGCCACTTGCAATCTTCAAGTCGCTCAATCTTCCTAATCTTACTCCTTCACTAATGTCTATCTAGTTGGCCGACCATTCCACTATTCCCGCATGTGGATTGGCGGAAGACGTTTTTGTGAAAGTGGGAAAGTTCTATTATTAGTTAGACTTTATCGTTGTCGATATTCCCACGGATCCTCAAGTTCCTCTCATTTTAGGTCGTTCGTTTTTAGATGCGTCAATGGCTTTAATTGATGTGCATGCTAGAAAGATCACCTTACGTTTCAACGACGAGGAACTTGTTATAAACGCAACTCAAAATTCTCCAATTTCTCATGTTTATTCTGTTGCTACCATAAACCTCGTTGATATGATCGACGTTGTTTGCAAGGAATTTTCACAAGAAGTTCTAGGTTTTGGTGATGATGAAAATAGAGGCAATTCCACTATGCTTGATCCCATTCTTGATAATTCGACACCAACCTTCACTCCATTTGAAGGTGGTGGTTTTATGTTGGAAGAATTCGATGTTCCACGTAATTGTGACGAAGACCTCGACAATGATGAGGACTTCTCGATTATCAAGGATTTTCTTAACGATTTCCCATTTCCTCCAACCGAGTAGGTTATGAGTATCGAGCCCAAATCTTCAATTGAGGAACCACCAATCCTCGAGTTGAAAGATTTACCTCCTCATCTTGAATATGTATTTTTGGGGGAGCACGACAAGTTTCCGGTTATTATTGCGAAAGATCTTTCGAATGATGAAAAACCCGCACTTGTCAGTGTTCTAAAGGATCACAAAGGGGCAATTGCATGGAAGTTATCCGACATTAAGGGGATCGATCCCAAATTTTGTACCCACAAAATCTTAATGGAGGAGGATTACAAACCCACAATCCAATGTCAAAGGAGGGTGAACCCCAAATATCACGACGTCACCCAAAAAGGAAGTCCTAAAACTCCTTGACGCAGGAATGATTTACCCTATTTCCAATAGCCCTTGGGTGAGTTCTATTCATTGTGTCCCTAAGAATGGAGAAATGACCGTTGTGCCAAACGATGCCAACGAGCTAATTCCAACTAGACTCGTGACCGGATGGAGAGTGTGCATTGACTATCGTAAGTTGAATGACGCCACTCGAAAAGACCATTTTCTCTTGCCCTTCATGGACCAAATGTTGGAGCGTCTTGCGGGAAACAATTTCTATTGCTTTTTAGATGGTTTTTCCGGTTACTTCCAAATCCCCATCGATCCTCGTGATCAAGAAAAAACTACGTTTACGTGTTCATATGGAACGTTTGCCTGTCGTAGAATGCCATTTGGACTTTACAATGCACCAGGAACCTTTCAAAGGTGCATGCTGGCTATTTTTCATGACATGATTGAGAAGACGATGGAAGTCTTCATGGATGACTTTTCCGTGTTTGGTTGTTCGTTCACTTCGTGTTTGTCGAATCTTGAGAGAATGTTGAAGCGTTCTCAGGAAACCAACCTTGTGCTTAATTGGGAAAAATGTCATTTTATGGTTAAAAGTGGAATCGTCTTCGGGCACAAGGTCTCGAAAGCGAGGATTGAGGTAGACCAAGCTAAGGTAGACGTCATCGCCAAATTACCTCATCCCAAAACCGTCAAGGGAGTTAGGAGTTTCCTAGGCCACGCGGGCTTTTATCGTCGATTCATCAAGGATTTTTCAAAGATTTCTCGACCTATTACACATCTCCTCGAAAAAGATGCACCTTTTGTCTTTAACGAAGATTGTGTAAGAGCCTTTAAAATCCTTAAAAGGAAACTTACCGAAGCTCCCATTCTTGTTGCTCCCAATTGGAACCTCCCTTTTGAGCTCATGTGTGATGCTAGTGACTACGCTATTGGCGCCGTATTGGGGCAACGTCTTGAAAAACACTTCTTGCCTATTCACTATGCTAGTAAGACGATGACCGAGGCTCAACTAAAATACACTACAACGGAGAAGGAATTCCTTGCCGTGATGTATGCATTTGAGAAATTTCGACCTTATCTCGTCTTAACTAAATGCATAGTGTATACGGATCATTCGGTTATCAAGTATCTTATGGATAAACAAGATGCAAAGCCGAGATTACTTCGTTGGATTCTCCTCCTACAAGAATTTGATCAGAAAAACCTTGACAAAAAAGGAGCCGAGAATCTAGCGGCCGATCATCTTTCTCGTTTGGAAGATCCTCACCAAAGTGTTTATGAGCCAAAGGAAATCACCAAAACATTTCCACTCGAGACACTTGGTGTATTGAATTCTAAGCTTGATTCATCTACCCCATGGTTTGCGGAAATCGCAAATTACCATGCGGGGAACTTCATTATCAAGGGTATGACGACTCAAAAAAAACAAAAATTCTTTCGTGACGTCAAGTTCTACTTTTGGAACGACCCTTACTTGTTTCGAACTTGTGAATATCAAATCATTCGACGTTGTGTCTTTGGTACTGAAGCCTCTAATATCCTTAGAGCTTGTCAAGAGGGACCCACGGGTGGTCACCACGGTGCTAATCTCACGGCTAAGAAGGTCTTTGATGCCGGTTTCTTTTGTCCTACTATTTACCGAGATGCACATGCACTTGTGAAGTCGTGTGACTCATGCCAACGACAAGGAAAAGCCTCACAAAACGATGAAATGCCACAAAATATCATCCAAGTATGTGAGATCTTTGATGTTTTGGGCATTGACTTTATGGGGCCGTTCCCATCATCTCGTGGTAATAAGTACATCCTTGTCGCCGTTGACTACCTATCTAAGTGGGTGGAAGCTAAGGCTTTGCCCACGAACGATGCATGTGTGGTAGTCAAGTTTTTGAAAAGCTTGTTTTCTCGGTTTAGAACCCCTCGTGCGATCATAAGCGATCATGGAACCCATTTTTGTAACGACCAATTTGAAAGAGTCCTAAGGAAATATGGGGTTACACATCGGCTTTCTATGGCTTATCACCCACAAACGATTGGGCAAGTTGAGGTTTCAAACCGAGCGTTGAAGAGGATCTTGGAGAGATCGATTGGAGAGAACTGACAATCTTGGTCGGATAAGTTGGACGATGCTTTATGGGCCTTTTGGACCGCTCATAAGACGCCCATAGGGTGCACTCCTTATAAGCTTGTGTATGGGAAGAATTGTTACTTGCCAATTGAACTCGACAAAGCTTATTGGGCCCTTAAGCATTGTAATGATGATATGGAGACCGCGGGGAAACATCAGAAATTGCAATTAAATGAAGTGGATGATTTGAGAGACATTGCTTATGAAAATTCATTGATTTATAAAGAAAAAACAAAAATGTTTCACGACTCAAAAATTAAAAACCGGGTTTTTAACATTGGAGATCAAGTGTTGCTTTTTAACTCTCGTTTGAAAATATTTTCCGGCAAGTTGAAATCCCGTTGGTCCGGTCCATTCACCGTGACTCACGTTTCTCCTTATGGGACCATCGAGCTAGCTCAAAATGATGGCCCCAAATCAAGGTGAATGGACATAGGTTGAAGCACTACTTTGGCGGGGAAGTTCCATCCTTGAACTACCTCGACCAAATCACCTTCCCAATGATAATTAGAGTTGAGGGGATCGAGTCGAGCTCATGACTCGGTAATCAAAAACGAGGTGCCTCGTGGGGGAGTCCCATGCTTATCCTATGTACATATTATCGCTTTATAATGTAGTAACGTATGGGAATTTGTGCCCTTCCAACCTTTGTTTTTATTTGGTTGTTTGTGATATGTGGTTTTTAGATGATCATGATCTTCACGATTGGAGCCTCTCGTGTTCGTTTTATGGGAGCACTTGATCGTTTGTTCGAAGACTTTCTCAATATCCACGATATATCCTTTGATGTTCTAATATTAGGTTTATAGCACACTTCATAAACGGCTTTAAATATAACGGTTACACCCTTTCCATGCTAGATTAAGCATTCGACTACGTCTCTAGTATGGGGGTTTTCCAACCCTTAGACTCGAAACATCGAGGACAATGTTTAACTTTAGTATGGGGGTGAATAGATACTTGCCTTGCCAAACCTTCACGCTTTCCAAAGTTTATCTTTTTGTTTATCGTTTTGTTGCAAAATAAGGCTGAAAATGGCCAAATTATGTTTTATAAGTGTTTGAAGACACGAATGTAGGTTTTCCGATGGCGAGAATAAGAGTAATTTTTCACTCGATCGTGCGTGTTGAGCACGTAGCTTCGATTCCTTAACTTTATACTAGGCTAAGTATCTTAAATGAGGACGAGAAATGATAGAGTTATATATAAGTTACTATGCTAAACATAGAGTACTCGTATTCTTTCAAAAACTCATGTGTTCTCGTTGTTTGCTTATTCTCCCTTCGCTTGTGAATATTTTTTGCTTAATAAATATTGACTTAGCGGTTTAGTCTTGATTGTTGGTTTCTAGTCTTTTCTAGTAGCTTCCACGTTATTTAATTGGGAAGATTTTAAGGTATCGTCAGCGTCACGGTTTTGAAGTATTGGCAACCCGAATAATCGAAAGATTCACCCAATAATAAGATTTCAAGTGCTCACCTAAATCAAGCAAACAATTTGAAGCTCACAAGGCCGAAGAATCTATGCGAAATTGAAAGTGAATCAAGCCTTAATCTTTGAAGCTTCAAAGATCCAAAATTCGCTTTTAGCGTGAGGGTATATGTCTTTGGCCATAATAAACACCTCATGGAGAGGTTAAATAAAAGGAAAGGCAAGACCGAAGTCATAATAAAAGCTTCATGGCGAAGTTGAATAAAAGATGGAGGTAAACCTATGATAATAAGGCCCATCCGGCATGCATAATATTAGACGTGGGGTTTATCCTCATGGTTTAATGGCATGATTAACTTTGTAATGTTTAGACAACCTATAATCACTAGATCTAAGGCTACTAACTAAAAATATAACTAGTTGCCTTAGATTAATAAGCTCACTATTTTGCCTTATAGAAGTTAAGCTATTAAGCCCACTAGAATAAGCTTGCCTAAAATAAAATTATTTTTATTAAATAATGTCATTATAAAACTTTTTGTGTTAAAATTATGATTTTAGAAAGTTTCGGGTTAAAATAGTAAATCCATGAACTTTCAGATTAAAAAGGATGAATATAAAAACTTTCGGGTTGATTTTGTAATTATCATATGTTTGGGGATCTAAATGGACACCTATAGAAACTCATTTTTACAAAAGATAAACATAAGGGCTAATGTTGTAATTTTCTGAGAGTTAAGGATGGTATTTCAATACCATCCGAGACTTCAAACATAGTAGGAGGACTCAAATGTAATTATTACTAAGTTAGGGTAATTTGTGTAACATAGCTGGAACATAGGGACCCCTTTTTCCTTTTGCCGAAAGATATAGAAACCCTAGGGACCCTTTTTGTCAAACTAGGAAAGTTTAATAAACCCTAAACAAACCACAGGGGCTGTTTTGGCATAAGCCGAAACTTATTGGAAGCCCTAGGGGGCAATTATGAAACTTGTATTTAACCTAATATGAACCGAATACTAGGAGGACCAAAAGTGACAACTTGTGAAACTTTTATAAACCCTAGTTACACGTGTAACTAGGGAGGGACTTGTTTTGCCATTAATTGAAAGTTAAACGAACTCTAGGAATATTATATTAATATTGCCGCGGGTATTTTATTTAATCGAGGGACTAACAGGTAATTTTCCTAAACTTAAATTAAACTCTAATTATATATATAACTTTAATATTAAAAAGGTAAAACTTAAATAATTATAAAAGTCCAACATTTGTAATATTTTCCCAAACTTATAAAGTAATAATTATACAAACATCGGGAACACTGTATTAAATTAAAATGTTATACATTTTATAAACTCTATTTATATAAAAGATATAAATTAAACATGATTAACTTATAAGAATAAATATATTAATAATATTTATTTTCACCTTAAATATATATAAAACTCCTTTTATAAATATTTAAACCCCTTTATAAACAATACAAGTACGAGGATATTTATTAAAGAGATTAATTAATTTAACAATGTTATTTATTTTATACTTAAAATAAATACTACTATAACTTGTACAACGATGAACTAAACTTCAGATATCGTAATAAAATGCTTAAAACCAGTATAAACATGCACAGACTTGTTCTGAAACTTTTATGCATTATGTTATGCATTTACTGAGACCTTATAATTATTTAGGTCGTTGACTGTATCGTGAGCATCATATCAGATTATCTTGTGACAATTTGCTGTACTACTGAAGAAATAATTGATCTAGTAAATCCGAGCCGCAACACTCAAAATATCGTCGGCAGGGGCAGGAAGTTTCCGGGTGGTGGTACCTCATATGGATGCGGGAGTAGTTCTTATAGTGAGGGAGTGACTCGAGAACAACTCTCGGAGGTACTTAGGATTCATGAGAAAGAAAAAGAGATGCTGAGGAAGCAAACCGAGGAGGCGCAGCAACGGGCTAATTTGGCCCATATGTATGCTAGTGTGGCGCAACAAAATGCTGAGGTAAACAACGCCCGCCTAAGTCATTTGATTTCTCATTATACTTCACATGTGGGTCGAGGGTATACCGGACCTAATAACCCTTTTATACCGCCACCCCAATTCGCTTCTATGCCTGGCATGTCTCAGATCCTTGGTATGCCTCAGTTCCCTGGTATGTCTCAGGTCCCTGTTATGCCCCAGTTCCGTGGTATTCCTCCCCCTCCCGGATTTCCATATAATGCTCCACTCAACCCACTCCAACCTCCAATTACCCAAAATAACAGTTTCAACCACTGTAATCGACCCGTTGTCAACACCACTGGCCCCTCGAGTTCTAACTCTCGGGAAAGTCCCAACTATACCGTCAGCCTAAATCCTCATCAAAATGATACTCGGACCGTCGACGAGTTGGCTCGAGATCTTGAGAATGCCAACAACATGTCCGATAATGAGCTAATTAACTCGGATGCTGATGAGGGGGATGATTCGGGTGATAATGATCAGGCCGGCGGGGACTATTCAGATTAGGAGTTGTTGGTTTTAGACATTTTATTTTGTGTAATAACTTAAGACTTGTTAAATTGTGAAACATGGATTTATTGTGATGTGTAATAATTTTAGACTTGTTACATTTGTGAAATAAGGATTTGGTGAAATGTATTCTAACGTTTTGGCTATTTAACGTATTGTAAATTATTAGTATTGTACTGTTTAGTGATTTGTAATATTGTGGATTTGTTGAAATATAGATTTTTTTCCGGAAAAAATGCCGGAAAAAAATCTGGAAAAAACCTGCAAAATGCAGTTTTTTTTTTGCCCAGAAACCATTTAGGGTCGAAATTTCGACCCTAACCATATAGGTAGGGTCGAAATTTCGACCCTAAATTATAGTTAGGGTCGAAATTTTCGACCCTAAGTTTTAGGGTCGAAAATTTCGACCCTAGATTTCGACCCTAAACCAATCCTGCACGCATGATTTCTGGAAAAAAAAATATAAAATGTTTAGGGTCGAAATTTTCGACCCTAAACTTAAATAGATTTTCGACCCTAATTTATTAAATTAAAAAAAAACGTTTTCACAAACTTTTTAAAATGTACACGTGGATATTAAATAAAAAAAAACTTTTCACAATGATTTATAAATTACACGTGGATATTATTTAGGGTCGAAAATTTCGACCCTAAATTACAAAGGATTTCGACCCTAAATTTTGGTCAAAATGTTATTTGAAAAGTGGTGGGCCCCTTTTTTTCAACCCTAAATTACAAAGGGTATTTCGACCCTAGTTTTTTAGGGTCAAAAAGTTAGGGTCGACCACTTAGGGTCGAATATTTCGACCCTAAATATTAGGGTCGAAATCCCTTTGTATTTAGGGTCCAAAATTTCGACCCTAAACCCACATTTTGTTGTAGTGACTCATTAGTTCCCCTATAAATAAAAGCCTAACACTCATTACTAATCACAACTTGAAAATACAAACACTTGCCTGGTGCCTTCTTTTCTATGGTGCGACATCACCTAGAAAACCTTAAAGACCATTGATTGATTCAACCCTTTGCTATTCCTTTCTGTTGTGCCGACGAACTCCAAAGAAGTACTCCCCGGGTTCATTGGTTGAAGTTATCACATGAAGACGTTTTCTGTTTAGTTGTGATTTGCTCTTTGTCTAAAGCATGGTAGCGTTGGTTTGGTTTCGGGTTGATGCTTGGTTTCATTCGACAATGATCTAAAGGGATTAGGTTTTTAGTTCCTATCGAAACACACACCACACTCACCTCTGTTTGTAAGTCTTTTTTTTCATGCATAGTTACGCCTATCATCTAGTCCTAGCCATGTGCTTGTGAACGCTCGAAATTTGGAAAACACTTTTACAAAATATACAACCTGCTGATGTATATTTGTTTCATTATGAAACCCATGTAAGAAATTAACGAATCTAATTTTTGGATGTACCACATCTTATCACGACCTATGTTGAGTTTACACACCAAATTTCACCTCCTAACGAGTCGGGAAATCAAATAATAAATTTGTAAATTTCATGTGTATACAAATATGAAATGGGTTGAATTTGAGCCTCAGTTCTCATCTTTTGACTTTGCAACTAGGTCTGGTTACGGGTTATAACTAGAGACAGCATGTTAGGCCACACATAGGAAAAAGAACAGGTTAAAACGGACATGAAATGAATAGGTTATGAGCCTTTGACGATACCGACATTTGACAGCCTTATAAAACATTACCTTCTGATCTGTTAACGAAATGTGGTGATTTTGTTAGCCCGTGTAATAGATATAGACCATTGTATTATTTTGTATTGGGCTCTAGCCCGAGTCTAGAAGATTCTTGTATCTCTTTATATTGTAATCGGCTATGATAATAAGAAGATACGATTTACCCTAAACCTACATGGTATCACGCCTCACTTCGATCCACAAACCCTAAAAAAAAAAAAAAAAAAAAAAAATCAATCAATCTTTAATTTATAGTTTTCTGTGTTGGTGATTAGTGCTTGGTCACAATCCGCACAGTTGTTATCATTATCGTGCTAGGTCACGACGATTGTTTTAGTTTTCTGCCCATCCAGTTAATTACTATTGTTCTTTTCCTCACTCATAAACAAACAGAACCCTACCCATAATTACAGTACAATGGTTGGCTCCGACACAGTTACACCGCTCACGGATAAGCTATCCTTGGTTACTCATCATCACCTTCTTACGAGAGTTCCCGTCAAACTTGATCTCGACGATTGGAACTATGGATCATGGGAGTTCTTCTTTGAACAACTATGCTCTAGCTATGAAGTGAGTAAGTACCTTCATGGTTCGAACAGTGCGGTTGGTACAAGTACTCCACCACCTCCAACACCTTTCACACCAGAAGAACTCAAGGTGGATAAGATCGTTCTTTCCTGGATCTTTACTACCCTCTCCAATACACTTCAACGAAGGTTGGTGGTGGCACGACCGAAATCAGCCCAGGAAGCATGGACACTTATCACTGGCATCGTCAAGGATAACAAACGTTCCCGTACCGCTGCCTTGAAGGCCAAGTTGAGATCCATCAAACTTGGTGATCTTAGCATGGAAGCATACTTTGGGAAGATAGAGTCACTTGTCACCATTCTACAAAGCCTCGACTCTCCCGTTAATGATGAAGACGCTGTTCACTATGCCCTTGAAGGCTTTCCCGATCGCTATGATCAAGTGTGTGGTATTATGCATCATAAGGACACCTTTCCTGACCTTAAGACCGCTCGTTCTATGCTAATCACCGAAGAGATGCGCTTAAAGTCTAAGGCTACTGCATCACCCGTGGATTCTACTTCATCTTCTCCTATGATACTTATGGCCGAATCCGGTAATTCTCGTCGCTCTTCTACTCCTCAAGGCAAGTCGTGGCGGCCATGTTTTCACTTTGCCAAAGGGTTATGTCGGTTTGGTGAAGATTGTCGTTATGTGCATGATGCGAGTGCTAAACCAAGTTCGAATACTAGAACAACCAATACAGGGAATAATACGGATGAGATTTTGTCCAAGTTGTTGGCAAAGTTGGGATTAAGTGCAAAGGTTGAATCTCAGACGCCATGTGGGGGTGTCAATTCATCAAACAGTAAGTCACAAAGTAGCCCACAAGTTTTTTACTCTACTCCTGGGCCAAGTACATTGTCTTATTACTCACCAGCTCAAACCCACATTTCCCATATTGGGCCTCCCCTGGATTTGGTTATCAGGCCCACAGTATGTTACTCCATCACCGACCCATCATTATTCTCCCCAGGCCCATCAGATTTACACTAGCCCAACAGTTGCAGCCCCATTAGCTTATCCAGGCCCGACCCATCAGCAAAGTTCGGTTAATCCCACACAACAGGTAGCGGTTTCGGCCCCACAGGCTCCAACCGGGTCAACAGCTTTCTCGGGACAAGAAACAACACTCCCACATGCTTTCGCTGTTGGGACACTTCATGATCCTACCAAAGGTGCTTGGCATATGGATACAGGTGCGAGTTCTCATCTTAATGACTCCGTTACTAATCTTTGTGATGTTTTTAATACTTGTATTTATTCCTCTGTCTCGGTTGGTGACGGCCACTCTATACCTGTCACCAACACGGGCCATAGCATCTTGCCAAGTCCGTTTAGATCCCTGCACCTTAATAACGTCCTCATTACACCTAATATTGTCAAAAACTTAATCTATGTTCGTCAATTTGTTCGTGAAAATAATTGCACTGTTGAATTTGATGCGTTTGGTTTTTCTGTAAAGGATTTCATGACTCGACGGGTTCTACTCCGATGTGATAGCACAGGGGATCTTTACCCAGTTACAGCTCCTTCTCCGGTTCCTCAAGTTTTTCTTGTCAGTCAACACACGTGGCATCAACGTCTTGGACATCCAGGAAGTGAAGTGCTACGTCGTCTTGTTTCTAATAATTTTATATCATGTAATAAAGAAAAACCTCCTGTGCTTTGTCATGCTTGTCAGCTTGGCAAACACGTGCGGCTTCCATTTGTTCGTTCCGATTCTGTTGTTACTTCTTGTTTTGACATTATTCACTCCGATGTGTGGACCTCACCCATTCGAGCCTTTCAGGTTTTAGATATTATGTGTTGTTTCTGGATCATTATTCTCATTTTGTTTGGGTTTATCCGTTGTTACATAAATCTGATGTCTTGTCTAAATTTGAGTTGTTTCGTAAATATGTTCATACTCAATTTAAGTGTGAAATTCGGTCTTTTCAGTGTGAAATTCGGTCTTTTCAGTGTGATCATGGTGGTGAATTTGACAACCACGCCTTACATAAACTTTTTTTTGATAACGGAATTCAATTCCGTTTTTCATGTCCTAAAACATCTCAACAAAATGGGAAGTCCGAGCGTATGGTTCGCACCATAAATAATCTAATCCGGACATTACTTTTTCAAGCAAATCTTCCCCCGAATTTTTGGGTCGAAGCACTTAATATGTCGGTACATCTACTAAATATATTGCCGTCTACAGCCATTTCCAATGACATACCATATACCCGCTTATTTGGTACCAACCCGGATTATAGCCTTTTACGCACGTTTGGTTGTTTATGTTACCCTCACTTGTACCCTAACCACAAACTTGAACCGCGTGCAACACCCTCCATTTTTTTTGGGTCATGCATTTCATCACTGTGGATACCGATGCCTTGAATTAAATACCAATAAAATCATTATCTCTCGTCACGTAACCTTTGATGAAACTGTGTTCCCGTATGGCTCACAACAACCGTCTTCCGCACCAAAATATAATTTCCTTGATGACTCGCCGGATATTCCGACCCAACCTCTTCACTCAACTCCTGTTTATGCTCCTGATCATACCAACGACACCAACACTCAATCCACCTCTACTCCTCCTTCACCTCATACCATCCACCCCACGACCCAAACTTCAACCACTCCTCATCCTTCTTTTCATACGGATCAGGCCCAAGACTCACCAACCACCGACACAACCCACACTTCTTCTACTTCAAATCAGGCATCACCTCCAAATATATCCCAACCTATACCATCTCCTCTTATAATAGCCGACCCACCCCAAAATCCGAATCCAAGCTCGGTTCATCCCATGGTCACACGTTTTCGAGTCGGGACTAATCATCCTAATCCAAAGTATAATTGTCATGTGTATACTATCTCCCCCTTACCTAAGTCATATAATGATGCGTTCAAGGATCCAAACTGGCAAAATGCTATGCGCGATGAATATAATGCACTTATTAAAAATTCCACTTGGACTTTAGTACCGAGACCTACGGGCACCAACATTGTCCGTTGTATGTGGCTTTTTCGTCATAAGTATTTGGCTGATGGAACACTTAGTTGCTACAAAGCGCGTCTTGTGGCAAATGGTAGCACACAGATTGAGGGGGTTGATGTTGATGAGACCTTTAGTCCAGTTGTTAAACCAGGTACGATACGGACTGTTCTTAGTTTGGCAGTGTCTAGACATTGGCCAATTCATCAGTTGGATGTCAAGAATGCCTTTTTACATGGAGACCTATCTGAGACAGTTTATATGCATCAGCCTCCCGGGTTTCGTGATTCTGAGCATCCTGATTATGTGTGTTTATTACAGCGCTCTCTATATGGGCTTAAGCAGGCACCTCGTGCTTGGTTTCAGCGTTTCGCTTCTTATGCCACCCGTGTTGGGTTTTATCATAGTCGTTGTGACTCATCTTTATTTATTTTCAAACAGGGGATGGATACTGCTTATTTGTTGTTATATGTTGATGATATTGTACTCACAGCTTCTTCAGAGCCTTTATTACAACGCATTATTACTTCTTTACATCAGGAGTTTGCTATGACGGATTTTGGTGCTCTAAATTACTTTTTAGGTTTATCTGTTACACGGGATTCTTCAGGGCTATTTTTAACTCAGAAGAAGTATGCTATTGAGATTCTTGAGAAGGCTCACATGATTAATTGTAATCCGAGTCGGACTCCTGTTGATACTGAGTCAAAGCTAGGTGGTGATGGTGATTCAGTGACTAACCCGACTTTGTATCGAAGTCTTGCCGGCTCTCTTCAGTATCTTACGTTCACAAGACCAGATATTTCTTATGCAGTTCAGCAGGTTTGTTTGTACATGCATGATCCTCGGGAGCCTCATTTTGCGGCTCTTAAACGGATCTTGCGGTATGTTCAAGGTACTTTGGAGTATGGACTACAGCTGTTTGCCTCTTCTACTAGTTCGTTAGTTGCTTATTCTGATGCTGATTGGGTTGGTTGTCCCACTACAAGACGTTCTACTTCTGGTTACTGTGTCTTTCTTGGCAACAATTTACTCTCCTGGTCCTCTAAGCTTCAGCCGACGCTTTCTCGTTCTAGTGCTGAGGCTGAGTATCGTGGTGTTGCCAATGCTGTTGCAGAAACTTGCTGGTTACGGAACTTATTACGTGAGCTGCACACACCCTTATCTTCCGCTACGCTTGTTTATTGTGATAATGTGAGTGCAGTCTATTTATCTTGTAATCCGGTTCAACATCAGCGTACGAAGCACATTGAGATTGACATTCATTTTGTTCGAGATTTGGTTACTGCTGGTCAGGTTCGCGTTCTTCATGTTTCTTCTCGTTATCAGTATGCAGACATTTTCACCAAAGGTTTGCCTACCGCCTTGTTTGAAGAATTTCGCACCAGTTTGAGCGTCCGGTCTCCTCCCGCTCCAACTGCGGGGGAGTGTTAGCCCGTGTAATAGATATAGACCATTGTATTATTTTGTATTGGGCTCTAGCCTGAGTCTAGAAGATTCTTGTATCTCTTTGTATTGTAATCGGCTATGATAATAAGAAGATACGATTTACCCTAAACCTACAGATTTGAGAGCTTTCGAGTCCGAACCAGCTTATGTATAAAACTAAAATGTTACTCAGAATAATGTTTTGTTATATCATCGCGAGTTCTAGGCCTGAAAGTGAGTAAAAACTGAGTAAACCGTCATCAAAACGAGACACCTTTTAATAGAATATCTATACATCTTTTCGTAGTACATGTGTTGGCAGTCTTGGGTTCGGGTTATGCCCCCGTTTAAGTGCGGGTAACCAGCGGGATTAAAGGTGACTTTTAAAGTTCATATGTTCAGCTCCGTCTAGAAAGAAGAAACTAAAAAAATGAACAATTAACAAAGTCGTGAGCCTCATTGGAAGTTGAGTGCATACCAAGGGTATAAGTGATATATATATCAGACCTGAACCTTAGAATTTGAGACCCACTTTTGACCCATGAAACAGCCTTGCCCCGAGACGGTTAAATAATGAAAGTTGTAGACGGTCGTGCCGTCTACACGAGACTACTTTTTGTTTGACCCAAAAGTCGTTATCGAGAACCGTAGACGAGATCGAAAATGACTCGTTAAACACTTTTCTTTTAAAACAGTTTCACGACACCTATTTCGAACATGTTTTTAACCCGTCAAACGACTTCGGTTTATAAAACTTAAAACACTGACTTACAGACCACCCGGCTAGCTACCCATCAGTACTTTCGGTTTACTCAGCGAGCTAGTATCGAGCCCGCTATTCACGTCGAGAAAATATCGATAACACCCTTTTCCCCCTAGTCTAAAAACGACATACCATTTGTTGATTTCAGTAAACTTCATTTGCAATTTGACATGTTCCTTGTTCCCCGACATAGGACATGTCATTTTAATTTTATCTTTTTTAACTATTTTCTTAAAATTAAATTAATATTTAATATATTGATTAATTTAGTTTACTTTTAAAATATTTTAATAAAATCTATTTATGATATTTGACCCATTAAACGACCCAACTAAATAAAGTGGCTCGACAATGAAATATTTAATATTGTTAAGTATATCCCGAATAAATGTCCATGCGTTTATTAAACGTTAAATTGTCACAAGCTTTAAAATATGAATTTTTCAAATAAACTGAAGCACATACTATGGACAAGCATGAATGCGTTCATCTTCTGTTACGCATTTAGTTAAGCATACTTTATAAATATCTAGGTTGCGGATAGAGTTTGACATTGTTTCGCGTACTCCGCTTCTGTGCCTGCGCCTTTGGATAGCTTTGCTATTACTTCAAGGTGAGTTTCATAGCCCCACTTTTTACATGTTTTAATATACTTTTGGGGTGAGAACATTGCTTATTTTTACGGATGAACATAAGTGCTAAAACTTGATACGTTTGCCTACGTGATGTCTAAGTCCCCGATATCCTAAGTTGCTTTTAGCCCACTATCATGAACCGTTAATTACTTGTGTGTAAGCGCAAATGTTATGGATAGATCTATTAGGATTGACCTCCCTATCTAATTGTGACTGTGTGGTCAAATTAGATACACTTACATTTGAATCCTCACAGATGCTCCAGGATAGGCATCTGCTTTGGGCTCCTATTATATTGTTGGTTAACGCTTCGGTGTCATGAGCTTAGACGTAGGGATACAAACGTATACTATTTTGATTATAGCCATGTTTGGTTATATGCTGGTTGCCTGATTAAATCTTATGGTTCATCACACTTATTTTGCAACTAAACCTATAAACTCACCAACCTTTGTGTTGACACTTTAGCAACGTTTTTCTGAGGTATCAAGACGGAGGAGTGACTTGGTTACGCCATGGAGATAATAAATTGTTGTGACTATCTTTTGGGAATCTAAACTTTACTGTTATGTATTCAAAACTTGATTTACTTTGTAATGTTGTATCAAATGCTTCCGCACAATTTTATTTAAGTTCAATGAATTTAAAACGACTTTTAAGGTCGTTCTTTATAATCTATGTCTCATGATAGTCATGAACGTCGCATCCCATTGTGTTCCCTTACTCTGGTAAATTGGGGGTGTGACAGATTGGTATCATAGATGTGGTTATAGAGAACTAGGTTACTAATTACTTTTTAAAAAAATCATTTAAAAAAAACTTGTGTCGAAAATGAAATTTTGAGAAAAAAGTAATACTAGACTATAACCGTTTATCTATCTCCATGGGCCACTTCACTCCACGTCTTCGATACAAGTAAGTTGTGACCTCAGATAGTTTATGAATTTTGCTATGCCAAGTTTTAAACTTGATTGCTACGTGTTATTAGCATCGAGTATTCCCTTTCATTGTTTGAATGATCTCTATGTACGATGTACTTATAGGAATGTGTACTAAAACGATTTTTATGATGAAATGAAATGCCCGACATCCTTGTATGGATTAATATACTACTCAAATGGTTTGTTCCATACTTATTTGCTTTGTGTCACATTTATTTGGTTTGTGCCATATTTAAATGGTTTGTGCCATACTCATTTGGTTTGTACCATATTTATTTGGTTTGTGCCATATTTAAATGGTTTGTGCCATATTTATTTGGTTTTTGCCATATTTATTTGGTTTGTGCCATATTTAAATGGTTTATGCCATATTTATTTGGTTTGTGCCATGATTATTTGGGTTGTGCTATATATATATTTTAGGACTAAATGTACGCATACTTATCCCCTCACATATTTTAAATAGTCTGCGGGAATATTATCGACTAACGAAACGTTTGTATGTTTAATATCACTATACACCAAATTAAAAATATCGCCACGATTCCTAGAACGAAAAACTATATGAATATATTTATTTACCATATGTTTGTAGTATGTTAATTTGTAGTAATACTTGAATCAAGCGGTGCTATTATAAAAGTCGAAAGGAGCTAATAAGTGTGAAAACACTTATCCTTTTACCACTTATTTCCAATAATAACAAGACCAAAACGTGTGATTTATGTCATAAAAGTCGGAATTATGCGTGGTTTGTGTTTTTATTGTGTTTTAGGACCAAAAGAAGAAAAAGGAAGAAAACACGGGCTTTCACGGGCTTTTATCGAAGAAAACGGGAAAAGACGAAGTCAAAAGATCAAGAGTGCTTAAAGAACGGATGTCCAAGACCTATTCTGGAGATTTATCGAAGAGCAAGTCTAAAGACGGAAGTTTAATGAAGTCGAAGAACTTAAGTCTAATAGAAGAAGAGAATTAAAAGACAAGTTCAAATCCCGAGACTACAAAGACGAAGAATTAAAATCGAGTCGAGAAGAAAAAGAAAGAAGAAAGCACCACACATGCCTCCCACTTCCCTATAAATACCCTCCTAATCACATTAGGAGGGGGTTAGCTAGTTTTTATTTCTTTAAGTTTTCTTTCTAGTTTTTAGAGAGAGAAAGTCTTAAACTTTCTCTCACTAGTTCATCTTTTTCTTTTAATCTTTCAAGATTAAACACTTTTGTATTGCTTATTTCATTAATCAAAGTTCTATCTTAAGCTTTTGATCCTTATTCTCATTCTTCATTTCTTGATTTATTTTACTTTTGATCCGAATATCATACTTCATTCGTATGATTTTATGATTTCGTGGTTAAAGGTTTGATCTTTTGGTTTACACACAAGCTTTTACACGTTTAGGTCATAAGCTCATAATGCTTATTGGCTTATTCGAATCTTAGCTTATTGATTCTCGGATTTTGCTAAAGGATTTAATAAGTTTAAAGTTCATTTCATAAAGTTCTTAATTTTGTGTTTTAGAAGTGTTAAATTTAAGTTTTTTTTTATTAAGATCCGTTTGGATTTGCTTATTGCGTTTGCTTATTGAGATTTACTCTTGCCACAAATTTCGGAATCAGCTCCCTTCCATCGCAATCCTAGGGTTTTGACACATATTCCGACAGCTTGCTCAACATTCCGATAGGTTTTGGTTTTCGATCGCAATAACCCATTAGGGTTTTACTTTGCGATCAGTTGGTTAACCTCCTTATTCCGATCTGGGTTGCGATCGCACATTGCGATCGCGTATTCCGACGGGTCTTAAGGACTTGGTTAAGACGAAGTGCTGCCCATTTTTCGATAACATCATTCCGATAGATAGACATTGCGACAGTAGCCTTTTACGTCATTCCGATCTGGATCATTGCGATGGTGGCTTTCCGATAGATGGTCATTGCGATAGTATTGATCTGTTATATTCCGATGGTTGCTATTTGGTGTATTCCGATGAACATGAATCGTCTTCTTACAAGTTTTTAAGTTTTCAAAGCTTTAAGTATTAAGAATTTTCATAAATTAACTTCAAGATTAATTTTGTCAAAGCTTTAATTTACTCAACGACACTCTAATTACTTGCTAGTAGTTTAAAACAAACAAACCAAACCATTCTCTTGATTCACCAAAAGACGATTGAGTCGCACTTAAGACCGGTTTTCAATTCGAAAAGATTCGGAACTATAACGAACTTGAACTTTGATACGAGGTGTGAAAAACCGAGTATTAAATGGCGCCGCTGCCGGCTCTTTTCGTTAAGATAAACGGTTTCTAGTGAGAGACGCATTGAATTTTGGGATCCGTTCTTTGAACGTTATTTTCCTCGCTTCAAAAATTTTCAAAAATCCATAAAAATTATAAAACTTTTCAAAAATACAAAAACATTAAAAAACCTATAAAAACCAAAAAGATTATATAGATATTTCTTGTGTATATTTTTCTTCTGCAGGTGCATGCGTACTAGATCTACAAACTATTCTGAG
The DNA here is from genome assembly GCA_025667525.1 of Glebionis coronaria. NCBI lineage: Eukaryota > Viridiplantae > Streptophyta > Magnoliopsida > Asterales > Asteraceae > Glebionis > Glebionis coronaria. The sequence goes on from CM046878.1 coordinate 151,072,861, forward strand.
CCCGAGAATCGTGAAGATTTAGATATGGCTGGTGTTAACAACAACAATAATCACCCACCTCAAAATAATTTGAATAACAACCACAACAACAACAACAACAACAATGTCCTTCAACCTGATTTACGAACCATGGAGGAATTGTGCCAACCCACCATGAACGGACGCGGAGGCCCGATTGCGCCAATGCACGTCACGGCTCAGGAGTTTTCGTTGAAGCATCACATGATACAACAAGTGCAAACGAACCCGTTTCGTGGAATTCCGGATGATGATGCCAACAAACACCTCGACAAATTCATTACCATTACCCAAAGCATGAAGTGCCCCGGTGTTTCTATGGATGACCTTCGCCTTCAACTTTTTCCACACTCACTTTCTCACCATGCCGAAAAATGGTTTGACCGTCTTCCTAAGAATTCTATTCATACATGGAACGACATGACTCAACGCTTTTTATCGCGCTACTTTCCCCCATCCATGGTCACTAGCCTTCGTAACCAAATCAGTGGATTTATGCAAGAGAATGATGAATCGCTTTTCGATGCTTGGGAACGTTACAATGATTTGATCGACCGCTGTCCTAATCACAATATGCTCCCCGTCACTCTCATTGACACCTTCTACAATGGTCTCACTTTTCGTGATCGTGACACGATCAATGCCGCCGCCGGTGGTACTTTTATGAAAAGGAGACCGGAGGAGTGTCGAGAGTTGATTGAAAACATGACCACTCACCACAACAATTGGGATTCTTCCGCATCCTCAAGATCTAATCAGAGAGTCAATGTTTCATCTACTTCTTCCACCACCAACTCGTCTGTTTTGGAACGTGCTATTCTTGATATCAACAAAAGTCTCCAAATTTTGACTACTAACCAAACTCAACAAGCTAAAGCCGTTGCTATTTCTTGTGACACATGTGGTGGCCCTCACTCCTACAATGAGTGTCCTTCTACTCACGGCAATTATTCTGAAGACGTTAACGCAGCTTACGGCACTTATCCCACGGGAGGCTATCAAGCTCGCCCGCAAGGAGACCGTAGCTTGCTAAGTTATCGTTCTAACAATTATCTTGCTCCCCCCGGTTTCCCTCCTGCAAACCAAAACCAACAACAAAGCTACAACCGAAACAACCAATCACAACCTCGTGCTCAAAATCAATATCAATCCCAAAGAAACCCATACCCAACTCAAGGAAATTCTCAAGCTCCACTTCTCAATCAACCGATGGCCGTAAGTCAAGACGTTGAGACGTTCATGAAGACTAATCGTGAGATGGTGACGAATCTTCAGAGCCAATTTCTCAACTTGAAGAATGACATGGTGAAACAAGGGAGTGATATTAGAGCCGAGCTAAGGAATGATATGGCCAAACACAGCAATGATATTAATGCCAACATGCAAAACTCTTTCAACAATCAAGCTCTTCACCTTCGTGATATGATTGGTTCGCTCATCCAAAGTAATCAATCCTCTTCTTCGGGTACTCTTCCGAGTAATACCGTTGCGAATCCAAGAGGGGAGATGAAAGCAATCACCACTCGTAGTGGAAAAGGTTATATGGAACCCGAGCTTCCTACACCTCCACCGGTGATTGTGAACAAGGAAAAAGAGCAACTTTCCCCACCTCCTTCACCTTCTATCCCCATTTCCCCACCACCCGTGGTTGTGAGTGAGCCTACTCCCTTAAAGCCTTCTTCTTCATCCAATATACCTTATCCTTCAAGGTTGAGGAAAGAGAAGCAAAAGAGCAAGGATGATATTCAGGTTTCGAACTTCCTTAAAATGTTCAAACAATTGAATTTTAACATCTCCTTTGCCGAGGCTCTCGCTCATATGCCCAAATACGCTAAGATGTTTAAAGATCTTTTAAGTGATAAAGAAAAGCTTCTTGACATTGCTCAGACCCACCTTAATGAGAATTGCTCTGCCGTGCTCTTAAGGAAATTGCCCACCAAACTTGGTGATCCGGGTCGCTTCTTGATTCCTTGCAACTTCCCGGGAGTAGAGAATTGCATGGCCCTAGCCGATCTAGGTGCCAGTATAAACTTAATGCCTTTAAGTGTTTGGAAGCAATTATCTCTCCCCGAGCTAGTCCCCACCAAAATGACTTTGGAATTAGCTAACCGTACGGTTGCGTATCCAGTGGGGATAGCCGAAGATGTCTTTGTTGGCGTTGATAAATTCACCTTCCCGGCGGATTTTGTTGTCGTTGACTACGAGATGGATCCCCGTGTTCCACTAATCGTTGGACGTCCCTTTCTGAGGACCGGTCGCACTCTTATTGATGTAGCCGCAGGCGAAATAATTATGAGAGTTGGTGACGATCAAATTGTCTTCAACATGGGTAAGATTTCTAAGCAACCTTATTCATATGAGAGTGTTAATGCTATTGATGTTCTCGATGAGGCTTGTGAAGAACATTTTCATGATGCTTGCAAAAGTACTCTCTCTTCTCTACCCAATGTTGAGACCGTTGCCTCAATTGCTCCAGCATTGACTCCTTTCGGAGAAAGTGATTTGGATGACTTCGAAGCTAGCTTGGGTCCTCTCAATATTAAGTATGATAATTTGTCCACAAATTGGGATGAAGACATTAGTACTATTGAGAGACTTCTTAATGAGGACCCGTTCTCTCCTCCTGCTCCTAAAGAGGTGACTAATGATGATCCATCGTTAGTTTCACCATCTATCGAGACTCCTCCTACTCTTGCGCTTAAGGACCTACCTCCTCATCTTGAGTACGTTTTCCTGGAAGACGACGAGCAGCTTCCGGTCATCATCGCGAAGGATCTGAAAGAAGACGAAAAAGCCCGACTTGTCGCTGTGTTGAAGAAGCATAAAAGAGCTATCGCTTGGAAAATCTCGGACATCCGTGGAATTGATCCTCATTTCTGCACACATAAAATTCTCATGGAGGACGACTTTAAGCCCACAATTCAAAGTCAACGAAGGGTGAATCCTAAAATCCATGAAGTCATCAAAAAAGAGGTTATCAAACTTCTTGATGCGGGTATGATTTACCCTATTTCGGATTCACCGTGGGTTAGTCCAGTCCATTGTGTGCCTAAGAAAGGTGGTATCACCGTTGTGCCTAATGCACACAACGAGTTGATTTCTACCCGTCTCGTTACTGGGTGGAGAGTTTGTATAGACTACCGCAAACTCAATGATGCCACGAGAAAGGATCATTTCCCTCTACCTTTCATGGACCAAATGCTTGAACGTCTAGCTGGTAATGAATATTACTGCTTTCTGGATGGTTTCTCGGGTTATTTTCAAATACCCATCGATCCCCAAGATCAAGAGAAGACAACATTCACTTGTCCCTACGGCACATTTGCTTATAAAAGAATGCCATTTGGCTTATGCAATGCCCCCGGGACTTTCCAAAGGTGCATGTTGGCTATCTTCCATGACATGGTTGAGCAAACCATGGAAGTCTTCATGGATGATTTCTCGGTCTTCGGGGATTCCTTCTCTGCTTGCCTTGCCAATTTGGAACGTATGCTTAAGCGGTGCGAAGACACTCGCCTTGTTCTGAATTGGGAAAAATGCCATTTTATGGTAAAAGAAGGCATTGTGCTAGGACACAAAATCTCTAAAGCCGGTCTTGAAGTTGACCGTGCTAAAGTTGATGTCATAGCCAAATTACCTCCACCTTCAACCGTGAAGGGTGTGAGAAGCTTTCTGGGTCATGCGGGCTTCTATCGTAGATTCATTCAAGATTTCTCTAAAATCGCTCGCCCAATGACCCACCTCTTAGAAAAAGATACTCCTTTTATCTTTTCTAAAGAGTGTCTCGAAGCCTTCAATCTTCTTAAGGACAAGCTAACTAAGGCACCGGTCTTGGTTACCCCTAATTGGGAGCTGCCTTTTGAATTGATGTGCGATGCTAGCGACTTTGCTATTGGTGCGGTTTTGGGCCAACGTGTGAATAAACACTTCCAACCAATCCACTATGCTAGCAAAACAATGACGGGGGCTCAATTGCATTATACGACAACCGAAAAAGAGCTTTTAGCTGTTGTCTATGCTTTTGAGAAATTTCGCCCCTATCTTGTTTTATCCACCACCATCGTATACACGGACCATTCCGCATTGAAGTACTTGATGACAAAGAACGATTCTAAGCCGAGACTTCTTCGCTGGGTTTTGCTCCTTCAAGAATTCAACATTGAAATTCGTGACAAGAAGGGAGCCGAAAACCTGGCCGCGGATCATTTGAGTCGACTTGAGAATCCATATCAAGGGGATCATCCGAACAAAGAGATCAATGACTCTTTCCCCCTGGAGACTCTAATGTCTATAAATCTCAATCTTGATGGCACCCCGTGGTTTGCAGACATTTCAAACTACTTGGCGGGTGGTATTCTCATCCAAGGGTTAACATCCCAACAAAAGAAGAAGTTCTTGAACGATGTTAAGACTTACTTTTGGGATGACCCTTATCTATTCAAACAGTGTGCTGATCTGATTATTCGTCGATGTGTTGACGGACCGGCAGCTTTTGACATCCTCCAAGCTTGCCACAAAGGACCCACCGGTGGTCACTTTGGTCCCAACTACACCGCTAAGAAAGTGTTTGATTCTGGATTCTACTGGCCCACCATTTATCGTGACGCTCACGAAATGGTTAAGCATTGTGATGCTTGCCAACGTCAAGGCAAGATCACACATAAGGATGAGATGCCTCAAAATTTCATACAGGAATGTGAAATCTTTGATGTATGGGGCATCGACTTTATGGGGCCATTTCCATCCTCCAAAGGTAACAAGTACATCCTCGTCGCCGTCGACTACGTCTCTAAATGGGTTGAAGCCAAGGCTCTTCCTACGAATGATGCGAGGGTGGTTGTGAACTTTTTGAAGCAGCTTTTCGCCCGATTTGGCGTTCCTCGTGCTATCATCAGTGACCGCGGGACTCATTTTTGCAATGATCAATTTGCAAGAGTCATGGCAAAGTATGGTGTCACTCACCGTCTTTCCACCGCCTATCATCCCCAAACCAATGGGCAAGCCGAGATATCCAACCGTGGCTTGAAGAGAATTTTGGAGCGTACTGTGGGAGAGCATCGCGCCGCGTGGGCCGATAAGTTAGATGATGCTCTGTGGGCTTTCCGTACTGCCTACAAGACCCCGATCGGTTGTACACCATATCGTCTTGTGTACGGGAAAGCCTGCCACCTACCCATCGAGCTGGAACATAAGGCACACTGGGCCTTGAAGTGGGCGAACTTCGACATCATTAAAGCCGGTGATCATCGCAAGGTTCAACTCAACGAGCTACAAGAACTGAGGAATCAAGCTTACGAGAACTCATTGATCTACAAGGAGAAGACGAAGATGATCCACGATGCTAAAATCAAGAACCGAGAGTTCCACGTTGGTGATCAAGTCTTACTCTTTAACTCTCGGTTGAAGATCTTCTCTGGCAAGTTGAAGAGTCGCTGGACTGGTCCATTCACCGTCGCCAAAGTTTTTCCGTATGGGACCATTGAGCTTTCTCAGCCAAATGGGCCCAATTTCAAGGTGAATGGCCAGCGTTTGAAGCTGTACTTTGGTGAGGACATCTCTCAGGAGATGATTCCATCCCTCACCACGTTCCCCATGAACTAAAATTGGGTCGAGTCAGGCTCATGACTCGGTGAACAAAAACAAGCGCTTCTCGGGAGGCAACCCGTGTTCTATCTTTTACTGCTTTTACAATAAGTGTAGGGGGAGCCCCGCATATGTTTGTTGTCTTGTTTCTTGTGATGTGCAGGGATTAAAGCTTCAGAGAGCATCTTGATGACTTTTGACAAACCGTGATACCATGTTTTCCATCTTCCCGGTTCTATCCTAAACTCTTGTGATTCAATATTTCATATTCTATATGTTCACATTGAATTCACTTTAGTTGTCTTTTCCTTAGCAAGATATAAACAAAGTGCACAATGTCCTAAGTGTAGGGGTGTTTACTCCTACATGCTTAAACATTGAGGACAATGTTTATCTCAAGTGTAGGGGGGACTTCTATCGAAGTAAGTGGTCTTTTCCATGAATTTGCCCTCATTTTAACCGGAAAATTTGATTTTTCGACATTTTTCAAAATTTTTAATATATTTTGGCCTAGTTGTATAGTTATTTGCCTTTGTTATGTTTCCTTTGCTAGAATAAATTTTTAATAAAGTGGTTTTAGATTTTTCTTAGTCGTGAACATTTTGACTCAACCCGAGTTTACTTGCCTAAGTTTACTCTAGCTAGTATCCTTAACGTGTTTAAGTCAAGTTTTGCTAGGCTTTTATATAGGGAGCTATAAAACGCGAAAGTCTTAACTCTCACGGGTTAAGAACAAGAACTTTTCGCAAGTTCCTATAATTGATCCTAGAGAGTCGTTTATCAAGGGAACTTTAAAATGCGATTTCTAAACTTGAAAAAGTCTAAGAATTTGCAAGATCCTATAGGCGACTCGAAAACCCGAAACTTTGATTTAATAGGCTAAGCATCCACGAGTCTCATTACTTGAGATTTTAAACTGTGGAGAACGAGAGATGATAGAGTCAGTTATAAGTTCGGTATTCTTTCGTGAATTTATGTGAGTTAATTATGAGCCTATTCTCCCTCCGCTTGTTAATAAATTAATCTGCTAATAAGTAAGGTTGTACGATTTGAAAAGTTACTTAGCTTCTAGCCCCAGATCGTTTAAAAGTTGCTCGGTAATGACGAGAGTTCATAGCCAAGGCATAACTTATGAAGCGGGGCGCGAAGATTGGCGAGTCCGAAAAGGCCCTAACAAGGCATGAGGGCTACATTTTGTTGCTAAAGATCCAAAAGTGATGTGAAGAATCATTTATCGAAAATCAATATGAAGGATCGAGACACACGACGAAAAGCAAGAACTCCCCAAAAGTCATGGAGAAGTCTATCCGAAAAGACCCTAACAAGGTATGAGGATAAATAGATCCAAGTCCTAAAAGGAGGCGGATCGTTGTATATCAAAGTCCAAAATAAAGATTGGAGAAAAATGAAGAAGTCGTGGTCCAAAGATGAAGAATCTCTCAAAAACTTCAAGTGAAGAAATTCCTGTTATGAAGAGAAGACCATAATTTCAAGAACGTCTCTCGAAGATTCGAAGTATGAAGTCGCTGCCAAATATCGGCCCGAGAAAGGTCTCAAATCGCGAACCAAGTTATGCCAAGATATGAACTTTCTGATATCCCGAGAAGCAGTTTTAAAAGATTTGGTCCTTTAGCTAACTATTGATTAAATCGTTCACCTTATTTTCGGACTAAATAACTATCGAAATAAGTCAAACAATGCATCCTCGAGATCATTCAAGACAAAAATAAAATAAAAGAGATACACCTAGGAATAAGGGAGTCTAAGTGAATAATTGGCCCACATGAGTTCGTGATAGTTTGCTAACTTATAATAACAATGATCTCGTTTCTAAGCTTGGTATGGGGAACGTGAAACTTGAGGATGATAAACGTTCATGGCCGCCAAAACCCAATGTAAGTTTTTAATTTCTGTACCTATTTCTATCTTTTACGTTTAGTATTTAATAAAGGCCAAGATGGGTTATTTATGATGGAGAATGTAAAACGTGCTTAAAATTAATGCATTGCATGAGGGCATTGCAATGGTCAAGTGTAGGGGATTTAATAAGTGTGAAAACACTTATCCTTTTACCACTTATTTCCAATAATAACAAGACCAAAACGTGTGATTTATGTCATAAAAGTCGGAATTATGCGTGGTTTGTGTTTTTATTGTGTTTTAGGACCAAAAGAAGAAAAAGGAAGAAAACACGGGCTTTCACGGGCTTTTATCGAAGAAAACGGGAAAAGACGAAGTCAAAAGATCAAGAGTGCTTAAAGAACGGATGTCCAAGACCTATTCTGGAGATTTATCGAAGAGCAAGTCTAAAGACGGAAGTTTAATGAAGTCGAAGAACTTAAGTCTAATAGAAGAAGAGAATTAAAAGACAAGTTCAAATCCCGAGACTACAAAGACGAAGAATTAAAATCGAGTCGAGAAGAAAAAGAAAGAAGAAAGCACCACACATGCCTCCCACTTCCCTATAAATACCCTCCTAATCTCATTAGGAGGGGGTTAGCTAGTTTTTATTTCTTTAAGTTTTCTTTCTAGTTTTTAGAGAGAGAAAGTCTTAAACTTTCTCTCACTAGTTCATCTTTTTCTTTTAATCTTTCAAGATTAAACACTTTTGTATTGCTTATTTCATTAATCAAAGTTCTATCTTAAGCTTTTGATCCTTATTCTCATTCTTCATTTCTTGATTTATTTTACTTTTGATCCGAATATCATACTTCATTCGTATGATTTTATGATTTCGTGGTTAAAGGTTTGATCTTTTGGTTTACACACAAGCTTTTACACGTTTAGGTCATAAGCTCATAATGCTTATTGGCTTATTCGAATCTTAGCTTATTGATTCTCGGATTTTGCTAAAGGATTTAATAAGTTTAAAGTTCATTTCATAAAGTTCTTAATTTTGTGTTTTAGAAGTGTTAAATTTAAGTTTTTTTTTATTAAGATCCGTTTGGATTTGCTTATTGCGTTTGCTTATTGAGATTTACTCTTGCCACAAATTTCGGAATCAGCTCCCTTCCATCGCAATCCTAGGGTTTTGACACATATTCCGACAGCTTGCTCAACATTCCGATAGGTTTTGGTTTTCGATCGCAATAACCCATTAGGGTTTTACTTTGCGATCAGTTGGTTAACCTCCTTATTCCGATCTGGGTTGCGATCGCACATTGCGATCGCGTATTCCGACGGGTCTTAAGGACTTGGTTAAGACGAAGTGCTGCCCATTTTTCGATAACATCATTCCGATAGATAGACATTGCGACAGTAGCCTTTTACGTCATTCCGATCTGGATCATTGCGATGGTGGCTTTCCGATAGATGGTCATTGCGATAGTATTGATCTGTTATATTCCGATGGTTGCTATTTGGTGTATTCCGATGAACATGAATCGTCTTCTTACAAGTTTTTAAGTTTTCAAAGCTTTAAGTATTAAGAATTTTCATAAATTAACTTCAAGATTAATTTTGTCAAAGCTTTAATTTACTCAACGACACTCTAATTACTTGCTAGTAGTTTAAAACAAACAAACCAAACCATTCTCTTGATTCACCAAAAGACGATTGAGTCGCACTTAAGACCGGTTTTCAATTCGAAAAGATTCGGAACTATAACGAACTTGAACTTTGATACGAGGTGTGAAAAACCGAGTATTAGGAGCAACTATTTATTGGGTCCGGTAAATTGTTACTCCACTAAACATTTATAATAGACTCGGTTGAGGAAGAGTAACCTACATTAATTAACGGTTTGGAAAGTAAGATTGCATACATAAATTATCATATCGAATTATTGTTTCGCTCATTTTGAGCACGAACAAGGAACGACGCCGCCGTCACTATTTATAAGAAAACATATGACGATACAACACCTTATACAAAGTATTACCTTGTAATGCTCCAAATAGTACTACAACTCAAAGAATGGATAATATTTCTGAATATGAGAACTACACCTAAATACGCTGACGCGTAAGTCGAGTGGTTACCGAAGAGAAATTTCGTTTGGATAAATTATGCTAAGACGAAACTAAAATTTTTATTCCATTGATTGCGAATAAGTTATCAAGAATTTACTATAAATTACAAAGTTATGATACCGATATAAGAGATGGATCCCTAATTAAAATGGATGTGCCAATTTCTACATCAAAGGGACTATCGCAGTCGCGAAGTTGAGAACCCCAGATTTGAAATGTGGCCACCTATTGGAAAATTTAATTTCAGAAGGGTTGATGATGAGTCATGAGTGAACCCAAAACCAAAACAAATCATCAAAAATGTTAAGAGGTATAACGATACTTAACTAGGTCTCAAGACTGTTCTTGTTTGATTAGGTTACGAGACTAAGTTAAGTGAAGTCGTTACACAACTTAGGGTTTTCGATGAGTTTTCTTGAAGATGGTTAAGACTCATGAATTTATATGTTGTGCGATAAGTCTGATCGTTAAATTATAACATAATTGATGAGTTATGTGTAGGTTTAAATCGACGTTAAATTGTGTGAGTAATATCTAGTAATTACGAGTACAACGCAAGACGAGAACAAAATAACTGAGACACTTGAGATAGAATAGAGCATAATCAAAACTCTGAGAAACTCTTGTGATGGAATTTATTAATTGATTGGATTAAACAAATTGAACAATTTTGGAATAAAAACAAATTGAACAATTCTTGTGATGAAACTTTTGTGATAAAATTTTAGTACTTGATTCGTTCAAATCAGATTTAACAATTTCTCATGATGTAAAAATTGTCGAAAGTGTACGAACTAGCAAAACTAACTTAAGGAAAGACATAAGAATGAACAAGAACTAGTACGGGCTATGTTATGCATAAGCCGACTAAACCTCAAAAGCATACTTACTCATCCGAGTTACAAGTAGTAGACGTTTAGCAAGGGAAATTTGCACAAAAATAAGCGTCGGAGAAAACCTAAATTGATGAAAGAATTGATCAAGGATAACTATAATTATCCGTCCGTGAATTATCGCTATTAAGCGAAAGTACAAATAATAAGTATGTGGAAGAGCATGTTTGAGGACTTTAACATCCCATGATTCACTTTCTATTTTCCATGTAAGGGCTACTTGGGCATTTAAGTAGGTCTAAGGAACAATTTTGCAAGAACTTTTTCTAAATAATAGAAAGTTTACAAGACATCATACTGATATTTCTTGTTTAAGGAACCTATGAAACAACATACCTTATCTCTGCCTACCTAATGACCGTTCCCTTTTAATTGCGACGGGTGAAATTACCTCTCATTCCTTTTGTCATTTTACCATCCAGAACTGACAAGGATAACGAGCATAAATTCACCAGTTATGACACTAAATATCACAACGAGGAAACCTTTAGAAATTCATAATATCCCCGCTGTTACCATACCGTTTTCAACTCCTATACCTTTACAATTACCCAAAACGTCCAAAAAAACCGCCCATTTTTTTTTACTGCCACCGAATCCTAACAGTACTACTTATCCATATAGTGGGACTATTCAATAAACAACTAAGCGCGATGCAGAAGTTGTGATAGTCTGACTAGAGGATGTAAGACGTGACATGGATGCCCTTGGCGCAAATTATGAGGATAAGTATCTATTGATAGCAAAATCGCTAAAGTCTCTAGAAGTTACGGAGATCGCGGTTGCAATGAGAGCAGATGATGCTGAATCTATGGAGGCTGCAAATCGAGCTCAGATTCAGGAAATCCTACGCCATCTAGGCCTCTAGGATGTTGCACCTTTCTAATAAAAATATGATGTTTTGTAATAAAATCTCTACGTTATGTCAAGACTAAAAGAAGTCATTCATTCGTTTGAATGAGAACTTTGTACTCTAAGCTTTGAAACTATGAATGGAACCTAATTCAAGGATTAAATGAACGACTTTTTATAATATGTTACCTCGATAATTGTATTACAATAACTGTGAGGAAAACTTAGTCGATTTGGAATAATCGTTGATTTGATAACCATGCAGGAACTAACTAAGGATTTGTATATCCAAAGAATTTAAAATGTCACATGGAAAGCAAAGATAAAACCACGAGAACCTTAAGGAAATAATTCACCATCAATATTAGAACGCCATTAAGACAGTCAACTCATTCGATGTTAGTATTCGTACTAACATTCAAACTTTGAGCATGTGCTCAAGAACTAAGGAAACAAGAGTTAATCCAGTTAACCCTCTTGACCTCGAAAGATCTTTTCAAAAACCAAGCAGACTTGCGTTGGTTGTGAAAGAAAAGGATTCTACGAGAAGAAGTAATCCCTTGTCGAGAAGCAATCCAATGTTGGACTTAGAAAGACATGTCGAAGGGAGGATTATCCCTCACCATCCGACTAGACGAAAGAAACTACCCTGGCAGGCACCGTGTGCTAACCAAGGAAAGGATTTCCAACCACCCACTCACCATACTAAAACTATCCCCACAAAGAATGTGCTAAAGCCAAATCCTACTTTGAAGAAAGAGTATTTTGGTAAACTACCATTTTGACATGAGTGTGAGTACCATCACAAAGGTACTTGCCCGAACCACTACGTGCTCTGTGAGGAGTTTGAATATTGGGAAAAAGACGGTCACATCGTAAGACACATACGTGAAAAAGTGCTACCTAGGAGAATGTCGAATGAAGCAAGATCGAGTTTGAAAGAGAAAATAAATTTCTCAAGAAGTAAGCTCATAGACAAAGAGCATGAAATGCCCCACCAACGCAATGTACTGTGTACAACTCGAGAAGAGCGCCCCTAACAACCTATAAGTATCAACCGAAGAAATTTCACCTCTGTCGTATGTAGAATTTAGAAATTACGCGTAATAATAAATAATTTATTTATATGAAAATCAAGTAACTTGACATCCGTCGACGTTATCACCAACAAAATCTAATTATGTGATCGTGCTCTAAAACTTTTATTTGATTGTTTCTAGTTGACATTAGAAGTTATCTTTTATATCTTGCAAAGCTTTTACTTAAGAAAGAGTTTTACCCTCTAAATTTTTTCTTCCAACGGGAATGACAAATTTTTTATCTTACAATATCTTCTTTTTATATGCAAAAAAAAAATGAACCAAATAATTTTTTTTTACATTAGGAAAGATTTTTATAAAATATGTTTGGAAAACATTACGATTTTCTTTATTTTTTTTAAAGGAACCATCGCCTTAAGCTTTATTAGTGGGAATGAGAAAAAGTGTGATAAAGCATTTTGGAAAATAGGTAAAAAAAATATTACTGATAAAACGCCATGTTTAATGAAGTAATATTTTGGTAAAGAAATACTATGTAAAGTTTTGAAATTTGGTTGACGACTAACTCGATGTGAAAAAATACAAACTAGTGATGAACTTGTTGAGAACTAATATGAATAATTGTATGAATTATATTGTTTATCGGGGAAGTGAACAATGGCAAAGAATGAAATGAACTATAGACTTATTTGTTGATTATGGAAATAAACGATAGGAACGAATAAAATAAACGATGATATTTTGTTGATTGTGAAAGTGAGCAATGGTAACATATGAATAAATTATGAACTACCAATATATAAATTTAAATCTTAAAGAATAAATAATAACGAAAAGGAGGATGCAACCGTTGGACCCGAGACGTACGTAGCCTGATCAACTACGTATGACCGTGGTCGAACGCGAGTATGCTCATAGTAGTCATCGTAAAAATGAAATTATATTAGTATTAGTAGAATAAATTCAAGTTGCCTTACTCGTCAAAGAAGTTTTATTTTGTACTAGGAACGGCATATATTCTATACCATCGTTTAAGTGAAAACGCCAAGAACGCAATACAAGTAAAAATTTGTTACGACAAATTCTTCGCCACTATGACCTACAAGAGCGTGTATGACGCGAAAATACTAAGAGCGCCGTTTTAAGATGATTAAGCGCAAATAGGTTGGAGTCGTGAAAATCTAAAACAAATTTTAATAATGAGAAGCACGAGACACCACTTGAGTAAAACTCAAATTTAACGGATATCTCAACACTACCATATAAACAAATTGAAGATCAATAAAAAAATTTGGTTGTAAAAGCGATATGGCGCCCAAATGAGAAAAACCCACTTTAACGGATGACAAGATCGTATTATGGTTTGAACGATGTCAAGGAACCAATTTGGTTGAGATAAGTATAACCTCTTGTATAAGAAGAGCAAATGCCTTAACCACCCGGATAAGGATCTGTTTTTACTTAACAAGATTGAGGTATAGACATATTCATTGAACAAAGAAAGTTAGACATTTTACACTACCTTCAAAATATGAATCTGTACGGATCATAATTTGAATTAATTATTCATGGTTCACCTGTTGCTTCCCCATGAAAAGAATGAGAAGTAAATGATTTAAATCATTTGACTAACAAGATTGTCCAAGAAGAAAATGCCACATAGAAGGAAGAAACGTCTCAACCACCTTGAGTTGAGATGACCATCCATTATACATCTTTGGGAAACTGATTCGAGAAACTTTGACTCATGTACTGCTTACTACTACCAAGTAGATGATCAAAGTGAATGGTATTAACCAAACTATGTAGAACGGATTTCAAATGTGCATTATTATCTTTAAGAGTACTTGGAATACACACTCAATGTTTAGAAGATACTAGTAAAACTATAGTCACGTTGATGATATGGTTTGAAACCATACGAGAATAGAAAGTATTAATACACATCATCTATGCGGATTGTGATAACACGCGACTCTTAGGATTGGAAATATATGCGAGATAACGAGAAAAATATTGATGATACAACTTCACTTACCGAAACCATTATCGTCGAGGGATTTCGACATAAAAAGAAAATGACTACTACTAAAGGCCTTGAGGAACATCATATGATCAAGATGAAATGGGAAGAATATTTTAATCGATCTAATTTTAATGTGGTCGAAATAAATTTTAAATCTCATAAAGAAACTAAGGAAAACATAAACAAGGAACTCCAAGAAAGGTAAATGAATCTGCGCAAAGTATATGAAGATACTATATCTTATTCCTTGTTTTGTCTAACGACATCGAGGTTCAAGTTTTCTGGAAAAAACTCAATTTAACGGATATCGAATGTAACAATCGTGAATTTTGAATTGTTTAATTTATGATTGAACGCGACATTTTTGGGTTAGACATGTACGTCTATTGAAATCCCCGATTGTTTCCGCGTATTTTGTGTATAAATTTAAATTTTTATGAATGACGTTCATAAGAATTTCTACTTTGATAAATATTCGTTTACTTATGTAATAAGGACTATTATTATAGAATCTGACACTTATTTAAATCAACATAATTTATTAGTTCGTTATGTTTAGGACACAAAAGTTACCAATTTTCTCCTCAACACTAAATTTGTTAAACTACTACTACTTAAGATCCCCTAAGCTTAGATATTCTCATAATACATTTAAACCTCCTCACTACATTTCTACTAGATTAAACCTTACAAAATAATTTTTAGAAAAATCACAAAAGCTCTTGTCTACAACACCCATAATCGGCCCCCTTGAAGATTACAAATATACACATGTTTTCAATACCTCCAAATTTAATTTGAATCCAAAAAGTTGTACATCTTCTATCCATTAATGAACCAACATTGAAAACACAAAACCTTTTCCCCCTCCCCTGCTACTTCACGTGCTCCAATCCCCTTTTTCATTTCCCCAACATGACACAAAAGTCTATGGTACTTTCCTAGTTAAGTGTTCTAGTTACAAGCTAACTAAGAACTTTACAAAACCCTAACTAGTCCTCACTCACCCTTAACTCATTAGTTCCCCTATAAATAAAAGCCTAACACTCATTACTAATCACAACTTGAAAATACAAACACTTGCCTGGTGCCTTCTTTTCTGTGGTGCGACATCACCTAGAATACCTTAAAGACCATTGATTGATTCAACCCTTTGCTATTACTTTCTGTTGTGCCGACGAACTCCAAAGAATTACTCCCCGGGTTCATTGGTTGAAGTGATCACATGAAGACGTTTTCTGTTTAGTTGTGATTTGCTCTTTGTCTAAAGCATGGTAGCGTTGGTTTGGTTTCGGGTTGATGCTTGGTTTCATTCGACAATGATCTAAAGGGATTAGGTTTTTAGTTCCTATCGAAACACACACCACACTCACCTCTGTTTGTAAGTCTTTTTTTTTCATGCATAGTTACGCCTATCATCTAGTCCTAGCCATGTGCTTGTGAACGCTCGAAATTTGGAAAAAACTTTTACAAAATATACAACCTGCTGATGTATTTTTGTTTCATTATGAAACCTATGTAAGAAATTAACCAATCTAATTTTTGGATGTACCACATCTTATCACGACCTATGTTGAGTTTACACACCAAATTTCACCTCCTAACGAGTCGGGAAATCAAATAATAAATTTGTAAATTTCATGTGTATACAAATATGAAATAGGTTGAATTTGAGCCTCAGTTCTCATCTTTTGACTTTGCAACTAGGTCTGGATTTGGGTTATAACTAGAGACAGCATGTTAGGCCACACATAGGAAAAAGAACAGGTTAAAACGGACATGAAATGAATAAGTTATGAGCCTTTGACGATACCGACATTTGACAGCCTTATAAAACATTACCTTCTGATCTGTTAACGAAATGTGGTGATTTGAGAGCTTTCGAGTCCGAACCAGCTTATGTATAAAACTAAAATGTTACTCAGAATAATGTTTTGCTATATCATCGTGAGTTCTAGGCCTGAAAGTGAGTAAAAACTGAGTAAACCGTCATCAAAACGAGACACCTTTTAATAGAATATATATACATCTTTTCGTAGTACATGTGTTGGCAGTCTTGGGTTCGGGTTATGCCCCCGTTTAAGTGCGGGTAACCAGCGGGTTTAAAGGTGACTTTTAAATTTCATAAGTTCAGCTCCGTCTAGAAAGAAGAAACTAAAAAAAATGAACAATTAACGAAGTCGTGAGCCTCATTGGAAGTTGAGTGCGTACCAAGGGTATAAGTGATATATATATCAGACCTGAACCTTAACATTTGAGACCCAATTTTGACCCTTGAAACAGCCTTGCCCCGAGACGGTTAAATAATGAAAGCTGTAGACGGCCGTGCCATCTACACGAGACTACTTTTTGTTTGACCCAAAAGTCGTTATCGAGAACCGTAGACGAGATCGAAAATGACTCGTTAAACACTTTTCTTTTAAAACAGTTTCACGACACCTATTTCGAACATGTTTTTAACCCGTCAAACGACCTCGGTTTATAAAAATTAAAACACTGTCTTACAGACCACCCAGCTAGCTACCCATCAGTACTTTCGGTTTACTCCGCGAGCTAGTATCGAGCCCGCTATTCACGCCGAGAAAATATCGATAACACCCTTTTCCCCCTAGTCTAAAAACGACATACCATTTGTTGATTTCAGTAAACTTAATTTGCAATTTGACATGTTCCTTGTTCCCCGACATAGGACATGTCATTTTAATTTTATCTTTTTTAACTATTTTCTTAAAATTAAATTAATATTTAATATATTGATTAATTTAGTTTACTTTTTAAATATTTTAATAAAATCTATTTATGATATTTGACCCATTAAACGACCCAACTAAATAAACTGGCTCGACAACAAAATGTTTAATATTGTTAAGTATATCCCGAATAAATGTCCATGCGTTTATTAAACGTTAAATTGTCACAAGCTTTAAAATATGAATTTTTTTAAATAAACTGAAGCACATACTAGGGACAAGCATGAATGCATTCATCTTCTGTTACGCATTTAGTTAAGCATACTTTATAAATATCTAGGTTGGGGATAGAGTTTGACATTGTTTCGCGTACTCCGCTTTTGTGTCTGCGCCTTTGGATAGCTTTGCTATTACTTCAAGGTAAGTTTCATAGCCCCACTTTTTACATATTTTAATATACTTTTGGGGTGAGAACATTGCTTATTTTTACGGATGAACATAAGTGCTAAAACTTGATACGTTTGCCTACGTGATGTCTAAGTCCCCGATATCCTAAGTTGCTTTTAGCCCACTATCATGAACCGTTAATTACTTGTGTGTAAGCGTAAATGTTATGGATAGATCTATTGGGATTGACCTCCCTATCTAATTGTGACTGTGTGGTCAAATTAGATACACTTACATTTGAATCCTCACAGATGCTCCAGGATAGGCATCTGCTTTGGGCTCTTATTATATTGCTGGTTAACGCTTCGGTGTCATGAGCTTAGACGTAGGGATACAAACGTATACTATTTTGGTTATAGCCATGTTTGGTTATATGTCGGTTGCCTGATTAAATCTTATGGTTCATCACACTTATTTTGCAACTAAACCTATGAACTCACCAACCTAAGTGTTGACACTTTAGCAACGTTTTTCTCAGGTATCAAGACGGAGGAGTGACTTGGTTGCGCCATGGAGATAATAAATTGTTGTGACTATCTTTTGGGAATCTAAACTTTACTGTTATGTATTCAAAACTTGATTTACTTTGTAATGTTGTATCAAATGCTTCCGCACAATTTTATTTAAGTTCAATGAATTTAAAACGACTTTTAAGGTCGTTCTTTATAATCTATGTCTCATGATAGTCAGGAACTTCG
This sequence comes from Glebionis coronaria, assembly GCA_025667525.1. Classification (NCBI taxonomy): domain Eukaryota; kingdom Viridiplantae; phylum Streptophyta; class Magnoliopsida; order Asterales; family Asteraceae; genus Glebionis; species Glebionis coronaria. Next base: position 151,091,079 of record CM046878.1, read on the forward strand.
CACCCCCATTGTGTTCCCTTACTCTGATAAATTGGGGGTGTGATACTAAATGGCTTAACTAAGAATAATCAATGATAAAATTTCAAAAAAGCCAAGTCAAATAAGCTATAGAAGCAAATAAGTACTCTAAAAAAGCCAAATAAGCTAGTTTCTAGAAAAAGGTTAACCAAATGAGATACAAACTTCTAATAGTGATAATAAGCTGAGAAAAATAAGACCTATCACAAAATATAAGTTGTTGCACACACCAAAAAGCTAAACTGAAAAATAAGCAAAATTAAGCTTATTGACCAAAAGTCAAAGTATCCCAACTGTTTCCAAATTAACAGGGCTTGTTTAATAGCTTGTTTTGAGCACCTTTTGTGAAGGATTCAAGGCTGAATCCTTTGAATCAATGAGGCTAGTTAGCCAAATGATTTTGGTTTTGGTACAATATAGGCCAATAAGCCAGTGAGCTCATGGGCTGATGAAATAAGATAAAAATACTTCACACACAACAAACAGGCTATAATGAACAAGTTACAAGCAATAACCAACACAATTCAGTCCAAGAACATCAAAATCACATGTTGATACAAAAGTTGGGTGATCCTTGCTAGACCCGAATTAGGCTTAATTTGGGTTGGCTGGACTCCGGCTCCTACACCAAGTGAATTGTATGGTTGGGATCCTTCACACTAAACAACACGTGTTAGGCTTACCGTGGGAATGTTTCCCACGATTAGACTCCGGCGTGAGAGTAAGTAATCGGTTAGGGTTATAGGAATCGGATGAGAGTTTTAGAATGTAGAATGTAATACCTTTGTGGAACCCTTGGGGGTTCCTTATATAGGCAGTGAAACCCTAATGGGCTGTCACTGATGCTTCGGCCCCAAGGCAAGGATAATCACCAGATTTAGATCGATTGTTATCTTCTAATTATGGTGAGTGAATATCCTCTCCTTTGGGATAAATCCTAATCATAGTAGGAGTATGATTCTGTCTAACCCTGCACCGGGCATGCCGGGCCGTGGGCCGCACACGTGTGTGCGGTTACTGTTCATCCAAGCCCACAAGCTCAAATAACATTATTCCCACCCATCTGTGATAGGCCGAATACGGGTAGTACCCGTGGGCCGGGTTCATGACCCGGCTGGGGACTATACGTCATCATGTCCCCCCAGTCTAGTTGTTACAGCCGTAGGCGTAACCTCTAGACTATCAAGAAGCTCCCTGGACGTACCAATAAAAGATCTTTGGAGGGAATTATAATTATCAAAAATTTGTTTTGGCCGCGCACGCGACTGCCTGACTTTAGGAATTTATTCCAATAGTACCTCAGCCGTACGTGACGACCTAGACGAATTAAATGTAGCATTGAATTTGGTCTTACGTAAGACCGCATATCCCGACATAATTGACTGTTCACCTACCACTTGACTGACAAAGTGCAAACAGTCAGAACCTCGAGCAGCGTAAACTACTGAGTCAGAAGTGACCCGTGGGTCCCACCTGACTTTTCACTTGCCACTTACACCCTAGCCATACGATTAAGGATAGTTGCAAACACGTGTCATGCATCCAACAGACCATGACTCACAAGGCCACCCTATAAATAAGCCACCCCTACGTCTGTGTGTAACACACAGTCTTTTTCTCCATTTCTGCCATAAAAGCTTTTCTCCTTAGCACCACTTTCTCATGCACGGATCCCTTCCTTCGCAGGTTAGAATACCACGTTCTTAACTTTTTATTTAGTAATGGCCCAAAGAAACAACCCCTCCATTGGATCCGTGCTCAATGTAATGACCCAGGAGCAATTAGATCACTTTTGCACCAATTACTTCATCCCCACCAATCTACACCCTTCTCTCCCTGGTGTAGGAGACCTCATAACTGAGGCTCCGCAGGGAAAGATTGGCCTATATACTCGTCTTTTTTATGCGGCCAACTACCGCATTCCTTTCACTCATTTCCTCATAGATCTCTTAGGATATTATGATGTACATATTAGCCAGCTTCACTGTATAGGCGCATTTAAGGTTAGTCAGTTTGAAATCCTTTGTCGCGCTAGAAGAATCCCTCCAACCGTAGAACTATTCCGGCTATTTTACACCCCTAGTATAGTAAATGGTTGGGTATCTTTTAAGAAACGATCCTCCAATAGCCCCCAGTCCCATAATAAGCCCATGGACTCATTGAAAAACTGGTACGACCATTACTTTTTCATTGACTCGATAGTGTGGCCGGCCGACTATGTCTTCAAACATAGGTTATCTCATGACCCTCTTCCGCATGCCAGTACATATAATCCCCAACATTCCAAGAAATAGATAGGAATAGAACAGGGTTCCATAGAAACCTTCCCGAATCATTCCTCTGTTTGCTAGGGACTAGCCGCAATTATTTTGGCTCGTCCAACAGATATCCTGTATTTTGGAGGAGGCATGGTGAAGGTAGGTATAGCATCCGCACATGAAAGACGTACGCACACTTATGTGCTATAACTAATATGCTTCGTTTATTGTGACAGAAATGAACTTCTTTGGAATCCTACGTCAAGGCGATCCAAAGCTTATACCAGAGGGATCCCGTCCCAGACGTGAGAACGAGCTACCCCTCCTCGAGCATACCCGAAACGTGACGGTTGCCCTGGAGGCCGTGCCGGACCCCCATTCAGACGAAGAGGAAACAACGCTCTTGAGAACCCCCGTGGACTTTGACAACGAGGATGGTGATAACATGATGCTTGAAGATGAAGCCGGGCCCTCCTCGCCGCCTAAGACTGCTACCCCCGCATACGGGGAAGAGCAAGGAGACAATATTGAGAGAACCACCTCCAGTCTTCGCCAAATGTTGGGCGATGACGAGGAGGAAATGCAACAAGTCAAGGAAGAAGAAGATGAAGGAGCAGAAAAGGAACTTGAAGAGGAAGCTGATGAAGAAGAAGAAGCCCAGCCCGCCCCTAAGCGTACCCGCGGGAAAAACAAGCAGGTGAGAAGAGTTGCCCAGGCTGAGGTTGGTGAACACAATGCCCCACCCAAAAAACTGCGCGAGGACCACCCCCTCTATCAATCTGTTGGGAGCACCACCCAGGCCTCCGAAACGGTGCGGGCCGCACATGTGGATCCGGTCACTCAAGTTCCCTCGACTACATCAGAACTAGCAGGGAATAACATGTAAGTCTACCTCTTTTATAAGTAAGATCCACGACTTTCCTTAAACAATACTTGATATTTATTCCAAATGTGTGTTTGTAGAGATGAACAAGCTGGTGTCGCGCCTCCCCCCGATGCACAGAAAGAGAAGGGCAAAGAGAAGGAAGTGGAGAGAGAACCTATGCCGCATACAGCCGTAACCAGATCCGGCCCTGCCTTTGAAGAAGGTACCCCCACCGCTTCCCAAGAGATCCCAATGTCCGGCCCTCATCAACAGTTCAATCCTGACTGGAAGATCACCAATGCGTCACGGATGAGAGAGGCCGAGGAGTGCCGTGAGTACCTTAATAACTGCATCCCCCTGGTTTGGTACGAGATGTAAATGTACTAAGCCATGCGGATCTGGTGGATGAGTACAATGGCGCCTTGGTGCATCAAATGGCGATGGGTACTTCTATGAGAGTAAGATTTGAAGCTGCTTTAGAGCATGTGGAGTCCCTCAAGAGGAAGGTTGGCCGAAGAGAGAGGATGATTGAAGATAATGAAGCCCAAATTTCCGCCCTCCAGTCCCATCTTGCTACTGTCGAGGCGACTGTTAAAGAACAATCGGCCCGCGCCAATGCTCATGACCAACATGTAGCCGAGCTTGATACAAAACTTGAGGCTGCAACAACCAAGGTATGTATCCGCGCCGCATCACTCCTATGCCATAATAACCACCATTCTAATAAGTGATGTATCTCATACAGGTGACCGCGGCAGAAGCGTCAGGCAAGTCCTCCTCCAACCAAGTGTCCATGCTCACCAAGAAGCTTGAGGATGCCCATGCGCTGATCCAGGGCGGGGAGAAAATAAAAGAGGTACTTGCTCACGAGAGGGCTGTGACTGAACAACTGAAGGAGGCGTCCACCCAGAAGGATGTGTTAGTGAATGCCCTCATCTCTGAGCGTGACAATGTGCTGTACCCCCAGCTACTAGCAGTCATTGCCGGCCGTAGGTGGATGGTGGGTAACGGGGCACGTTTGGCCATAACCACGGTGTTGGAAGCCCCTGAATTCGTTCAGCAATTTGCAGACCTCTTGTCAGATGGCATTGACCACGGTCGCCATGAAGGAATGGTCATGGCCGCAGAGCTAATAAGGAAGAAGCAAAACTTCACAAATCATGCCTTCTTCAACACCGGAGTTGCTGACAAGATGACTGCTTCTATGGCTGCAATGCGAGATCTCCACTATCCCTTCTTGGCCGAGCTGGAAGCCGCCAAAGATGCGTCCAACATGGAGATTATGGAGAAACTAAGTCTTGGTGCATTTTCTCAAGGTGAGGGACATTCCCGGGCTCCCTTCACCCCCTCCCCCAGCCACCTCACTCTTCCTATTTATGAAGATGTGACCAGAATCGTAGTTGGTGAACAACCATTAAGCGAGGTGTTGGAGAGGAATGCGGCTCAAGCTCTGGGGCGGAAGGAACGTGGTGAGATGTCATCTTGTCTGGCTGAGGAGCTATGGGAGATAGGTAGATTCCTCCCCCCTATGTAGGGTACCCTTAATTTGTTATCTCTTGGATAATTTGGTTTGTAACTTTAAACATTTGTCTGTGGATGTCCACGGTACCTCATGATTGTGAACACTTGTCATGCTATGTATAAGTCCGTGGTAGGCACGTTAATTTTAATGATTTGGAAACTTGTTTATATTCTTTATATATCATGTATCTGTGTCGCATGACATGTCACGTCTTACCAAGAATAAAACCAAGTCTATACTTTACTAGACGTGCGACGTGCGTCTTTACCATGCAAAGCACTACGTGAGCGCGACATATGGAAACTTATCACAACGTCTCGTGAATAAGGTGTCTAGTAAGGATACATGATCCGCGTCACTGGGGTTGCATCCCTCTTATGTGACAAGTTGAATTATTAGATTCACTTAATCCTCTTACCCCGCCTGGAGGCGCATTGTACATGTACGGTATTGAATGAATGCATATGAATAAGACATGGCACATTATAATAATAACATTAAAATCCATATGACTATAACTGAATCTAAAGAATAAAAACAATTTGCACAAAACAAGTCGTGGAGCTAGCTAGGCACCACGGCATTTTATTAGAACGTTTACATTTTTTGTTTTAACAAGAATGGGAAATCCTAAAAACAAAAAAGAACCTAAAAAAACATAAGAAACAAGACAGAGAGAGCACATGGATCTTCATTAAAACCAGATATAGCGAAGTATCCATGCGGAAGCTGTAGCTTTCAAAGATAGCACCTTTTGAGATTGGAGATATTCCATGTGCGTTCCAGATCGCGGCCATCCATGTCACGTAACTTGTACGCGCCCCGTCCTAAGGCCTCACTGACCTCATACGGTCCTTCCCACTTAGGGCCCAGCTTTCCTATATTTTCCGCTCGACTTGCTTCCTTAGCACGATAGACATAATCTCCCGGTCGAAAAGAAACACCTTTAACCTTGGCGTCATAATAAGCCTTCATTTTAGCCTTGGACTTGGCCTCATTGATAGCCGCTATCTACCTTTTTTCCTCCAACAAATCCAGATTGATCCGGAGTTGCTCGTCGTTCGTGACGACATTAACCTCCGCCGTGCGGATGGTGGGCATTCCTATTTCTGCTGGTATAACGGCTTCAGTGTCGTAGGCCAATGCGAATGGAGTGTCCCCGTTGGCTGTTTTGATCATAGTCTTATGCGCCCACAAAACATGTGGTAATTCGTCCACCCATTTGGCACTTCGTTCCTCCAAGCGTGCCTTGATGCCGTTTCCCAAGCTTCTATTTGCTCGTTCCACAAGACCATTTGTCTGTAGGTGCTTAACAGACGCGAAGCGCCGTTTGATATTCAATTTTGCGCACCAGTCCTTGAATGGATTATCCGCGAACTGCTTCCCGTTGTCCGAGATGATTTCTCCTGGTAAGCCAAAACGGCATACGATGTTCTCCCAAACAAACTTTTTAACTTGTTTGCCTGTGATGGATTGGACTCCTTGGCCTCTATCCAACGTGTAAAGTAGTCCATTGCGACAATCAAGAACTTAACTCCCCCCACAGCTACAGGAAATGGTCCTGCAATGTCGATCCCCCACTTATAGAATGGTCATGGGGATGTAATAGGTGTAAGTTCCTGCTGCGAATGTCGCGGCACTGGTCTGTGCACTTCGCAATCACTGCACTTGCGAATCATGTCGCGTGTGTCCCTATGCATGGTAGGCCAATAATATCTTGTGCGTAGGGCTCGAGCCACCACGGATCAGGGACCCACGTGCATGCCGCATAACCCTTCATGTATCTCACTGATCACGTAAGTGGCCTGACGTGGTCCAACACACCGCAATCACGGCTGCAAGAAAGAGCGCTTATAAAGGATACCTTCTCGAAGCTCGAAGTGCTGCGACTTCTTTCTGATGCGCCGTGCCGCTTTTTCCTCGTCCGGAAGGGTTTCATTAGTCAAATAGTTGACGATCGGAGTCATCCATGTAGGTCCGTTCTCCTCAACTATATCAGCGACCTCCCCTTCTGTTATAGACTTTTCCTTGAGTATTTCCACCAAGACTTGCTTGGATAAGTGGGCGAAACTTGTAGACGCGATCTTGCTTAGAGCGTCCGCCTTCTTGTTCTCACCTCTTGGTACCTGCTTGATAGAAAACTTGCTGAAAGCCGCGATGAGTGACTTGACTTTCTCCAAGTATCGGACCATGTTATCCTCCTTAGCTACATATCCTCCCAGAATGTGGTTCGCGACAAGCCGTGAGTCCACGTAGGCCTCAAGGTTGCGGACTCCCATTCTAGCGGCGATTTTTAAACCCGCAATCAATGCTTCATATTCTGCCTCATTATTGGTGGCTGTGAACTCAAAGCAAAGGGCGTACGTAAACTCCATTCCTTCCGGATTCGTAAGGATGAGACCAGCTCCTGACCCATCCGTACACGAAGATCCGTCCGTGAATAACACCCATGTTTCTGCTGGAGTTTCGTCTTGTTTTACGATTGGTCCTTCTTCATCCGGCTTCTCTATCAAGAAATCCGCCAAGATTTGGCCTTTAACAGCCGTCCTTGGTGTATAAGATATGCTGTGTTCTCCCAATAGAATGCTCCACTTTTGTAGCCTACCTGCTACATCTGGTCTAGAGATTACTTGTTTTAATGGTTGATCAGTAATGACTACGATTGGGTGCGCCTGAAAGTATCGGCGCAACCGTTTTGTAGCAAACACTAGTGCCAAAACCAATTTTTCCATTGAGGAGTAATTCAACTCCGGCCCTTGCAGTGTTCTACTTATGAAGTAGACCGGAGTTTGGACTGTGTCCCTATCCGTCATAAGTACCGCACTTATTGCTCCATGTGTGGCTGATAAATACATAATGAGCTCCTCGTTTGGCCGGGGAGCTACTAGCATGGGGAGAGATGCGAGGTGTTGCTTGAGTTGGCCAAAGGCTTCCTCCGCTTCCTTTGTCCACCGGAAGTCTCCCTTCTTAATGCACTTCTTGAGTGTTTTGAATAGGGGGAGTGACTTCTCTGCGGACTTTGATAAGAACCTATTTAGCCCGACCAGCTTCCCATTTAAGGACTGCACCTCTTTCCGTGTCTGAGGGGATGGTAGTTGTATTACTGCGTCCGTTTTTTCTGGGCAAGGTTTGATGCCATTTGGATCAATCATATATCCAAGGAACATTCCTTTCGTTTCCCCAAACGTGCATTTCTTTGGATTTATCTTCATATTAATCCTCCTCAATGTGTCAAACGTCTCTTGGATATCTCGGAGAAGTGCATCCTCCGTATGACTTTTGATGACTAAGTCATCCACATAGACCTCCAAGTTGCGGCCTATCTGTGAGTCAAAGGCTTTGTCCACAAGCCGCTGGTATGTTGCCCCGACGTTCTTTAGTCCGAACGGCATTTTTGTATAAAAGTATACGCCTTGACTAGTATGGAACGCCGTCTTCTCTACGTCCTCTTCCGCCATATGGATCTGGTGGTATCATTTATATGCGTCTAAGATGCACTTAAAGGGATATCCATATGGAGATTCCACCTTCCAGTCAATCTATGGTAACGGGTAACAATCATGTGGACAGGCTTTGTTCAGATCCTTGAAATCCAGGCACATGCGCCAGCTTCCGTCGTGATTTTTGACCATGACTGGGTTGGACAACCACTCGTGGTAGTATACCTCGCGCATGATACCTGCGTCCACAAGTTTTCGTACCTCATCCAATATCACTTGGTTGCGCTCAGGTGCCTGACCGCGCTTCTTTTGCTTGACGGGTGGGTATCCTTGGCGGATCTGGAGCCTATGTTCTGCTATCGCGCGCGGTACGCCCGTCATATGCTTGGGCTCCCATGCGAATACATCTAAGTTTTCCTTCAAAAGAGAGCACATGGCCCTCTTGCCGTTATCCGATAGCGTTCCCCCATGGACACCTCTTGTTCCGGGTAATCAGGATGGATTGCCACCTTCCAATTGGGAGGTGGTGATCCGTCCTTGGGGGGAACAGGTGGAACCGGTGTTGTCACGGCATGACACTCGGATGCTGGTACGAGTGTGTTATAGATGGTGACAATTCCTCCTTCCACAGGGAATTTAATCATTCCGTATGCCGTGGAAGGTACCGCCCGTATGGCCAGGATACCTGGTCTGCCTATGATCCCATTGTATGGAGAGTGTGAGCGTATCACCATAAAGTTCATCCACGCCGTGGTAGAGTGCTCTTCATTCCCAATGGTTACAAGCAGACGCAGTTGCCCTATTGGCCAGATGGTGTCTCCACTAAAACCAATGAGCGGCGCCGTGGCCGGTACTAATTGGCTTCTTATTTCTGGTCGTAATTGTACAAAATAGTGTTCGTACAGTACTTCTGCTGATGACCCTCCATCCACATACATGCGGTGAACATTGTGTGTTCCAATGCTTATCTCAATAGTGAGAGGCGCATCAATCACATCGCTTGATGTGATGGGAGGGAATGAGATTTCTCTGCCGCGTGAAAATTTTTGACTAATTTTATGCCTCGTGCGGCGCTGTCTGGATTGGATCATATATATAGTTGAAGGTTTGTCCTTTTGGGGATCCTTCTTGTCATACTTCTTGTTGTCTTTTCCATCCTTCCAATCCTTGACCAAGTGCTTGAGTTTACCTGACTTGATCAGTGACTCAATGTGCTTCTTGAGCTGGATACATTCCTCCGTACCATGGCCCTTTTCGTTATGGAATTCGCAAAAACGATTTCATTGACGACGGTCCAGCGGAGTCGTCATTGGGGGAGGTCTCGAGAAATTAGCCCCTTCCGTCAGTAAGATCTCCCGGTAGGACATCTTTAGAGGGGTAAACTTATCGTCCGGCCGTCCTCCCTTGTTTTGGCTCTTGTAATCTGAGCCCCTACCATTGTTCTGGTTGTTTTGACCGCCCGACTGTCTCCTGGACTGGTCGTTCGATCGATAGTTGTTTCCTTTTGAAGGATAGGCCGCGGCAACCGCGGTTTCTCATTCTATGAAGTTTCTGACCCTTTACATGAGGTCTTCATACCTCTCCGGACGCTTGTCATTGAGACATCTGGTTAATTCCCTGTCTGTTATGGCATGCATATAGTCGGAAATTTTCAGGAGTTCCGGCATTGTCTTTGTGCGTGTGCACTCGTCATTGAAGCGTTCAGTGAAGGCTTCCGTAGACTCCCCGGCCGTTGCTTGACGGTTGCCAATGAGACCGGGTCCCTATTATACTTCTTCCGCTGAGTATAATTATTCTTGAACGCAGTGCGTAATTCAGTGAAGTTGTCAATGCTTCGCGGAGGAAGTCCTTCAAACCAGTCACGAGCATTGTCGATCAATGTTGAATTGAACATTTGGCACTATATAGTCATGGGCCATCGCTCAATTTTCGCCTGCGTATCAAATATCTTGAGGTGATCATCCGGATCACCAGTTCCATCATAAGTCTTGACACACGCCGGCATGCGACGTTTTGTGTCCTCGGAATAATTCCGTATGCGGAGAGTAAAAGGATCTTCCCTGGGGTCTGCCCATGGACGGGTGAGACTAGGGTCACACCACGGTTGGGAAAGATCTTCTGCTTCCGTCTCTCGGTAATAAGGACCGCCATAGTACTCCTCATTGTCTGGTGGTGGTGGAGGAGTGCGCCTAGGTCGGCGACGCTTGGGCGGATGGTCATCCGAGTCCTCTCCTGATGGACCGGGAGAAGGAGGTGGTGCCCCATCTTTTGGGTGAGGGCCGCTCTTGTGAAAAGAGCCAGGGGCCTTCTTCCCGGTATTCATCCTATCCCACACGCTTGTGCGGCGATTGGTTCTGGTCAGTTCCAGATCTGGTCGTTCGGGTGAACCGTTGGACTTCTCTCCCTCTTCTCTGGACTGTATTAGTTCCTGCATGAGACGATCCCCTATGCGTTCGAACACATTCCTAGGTTGGGGAGTTTCCTCGAAGAGGCTCCGCTCTTGAGGTCGTGTCCTTCTCTTCCTCTTAGTTTGAGAAGAGGTGCTTGGTCCGGCATTGCCAAAGTTGAGTCTAGATTGGAGGTCCCTCCCTAGATTCAACCTTGATGCAATCCCTGGGACGATCCTATCAAAGTTCTGTGTGAGAACCCGAGTGAGATCTTCCTCGCTGAGTGGTTCGACCTCTACTTCTTCCTCGGTCGATGGTCTGCGCGGCTCCTTGTTAGGGGGATTGGGCGCACTCCCTGGATCAGGATTATTCAAGGTCGAAGTAGGTGGTGGGGTCATGGAGAACGTGCTCGTCACCCCCATGGACTGGAGACCACTCCGGCTGTTTGGTCCGGCAGCTTGATGGCTAGGGGATCGATTGGGAATGAGTATCCCTTCCCCTTGGGACTTCCGATTTCCAAGATTTGTGTTCCTGGGATTTCCCTGCGGATGCCCCTTCGTCATTGAGAATTCGAGATGAGATTTTTGCTCTAGCTTAGTGTAATGGTCCCACGGATGGCGCCAACTTGTTGATACAAAAGTTTGGTGATCCTTGCTAGACCGAATTAGGCTTAATTCGGGTTAGCTGGACTCCGGCTCCTGCACCAAGTGAATCGTATGGTTGGGATCCTGCACACTAAACAACACGCGTTAGGCTTACCGTGGGAATGTTTCCCACGATTAGACTCCAGCGTGAGAGTAATCGGTTAGGGTTATAGGAATCGGATGAGAGTTTTAGAATTTAGAATGTAATACCTTTGTGGAACCCTTGGGGGTTCCTTATATAGGCAGTGAAACCCTAATGGGCTGTCACTGATGCTTCGGCCCCAAGGCAAGGATAATCACCAAATTTAGATTGATTGTTATCTTCTAATTATGGTGAGTGAATATCCTCTCCTTTGGGATAAATCATAATCATTGTAGGAGTATGATTCTGTCTAACCCTGCACCGGGCATGCCGGGCCGTGGGCCGCACACGTGTGTGCGGTTATTGTTCATCCAAGCCCACAAGCTCAAATAACATTATTCCCACCCATCTGTGATGGGCCGAATACGGGTAGTACCCGTGGGCCGGGTTCATGACCCAGCTGGGGACTATACGTCATCATCACATAACATGCATATACTGATATACTTGACCAAAAAGTTGAGATTCAATAAGCCAAAAAAATTTTAATAAGCCACTAATATGAAAAACCAGGTTATGTAGAGATGAACAGCAACAAAAACTATAAGCAAACCCAATTTCAGACTTTAAATCAATCAAACAAACAAATTAAGCTTTCTGATGTGTTTGACCTATTTTGGTTGAAAAAGTGGTTATCTTGCAAATTATTTGTTATCTGTTTTCCAGACTTCGCATGTACCAAATAACACTTAATTTTACCACACAAATGAAGCAAGAACACAAGTACCAAAGGCCCAAGGCCTTAAACCCTAACAACAGGCAAAACCAAACAACCCTTTAAACCACTTATTTCAAAACAATTGTAAATTTTAACATTTGAGCATGCAATTTTATGGTTGATTTAAGTTACTACACACCTATGTGACAGATTCAAGCACAAAGAACACAACTTTCAAGCTTAGAGCTCCAAATCACATAGCATATAAAATTTAATCAGAAAAATGAGGATTGAGTATTCAAACCTCCAAGATGTACATCCACACCTTGGATTCAATGAGCTGAGGTGCTAGCTTAACAAGCACCAGCTTTCCACTGCTAAGAACAAGAAAAAGGCACAGCCAAAGGCTTGAACCTTGGTTAGCACAAGTAAACTAAAATAAGGTGACAAAAGACCAAGTCTTTGCAAGACTTCGGTTCCCACAAGGCTTGAATCCTCCCTTAAGGCCTCACTACCCCTTAATCAGTCTAGATTAGGAGGTTATGATCACCCTTAAGCTCAAATAAGCAAGCTGTTAAACCACAAGCACTTAGCAAACAACTTAGACAGATTTTTGTTAGAAACTTTGTAACACACTTTCAAATTGTTTAAGCCAATTAAATGTGACTTATGTCACTTAACTAAACACCTCAATGAACAATCCTTCTCCAATCATAAACCAAATTCTTTATCACAAAAAGAACAAAGGGATTCACAGGCTTATAGGAGGTTTAGGACTTGTTCAAGGTTTTGATTAAGTACAAAAACGTGACAATCAACTACTTATAATAACAACAAGATAATGGAACTCAGATTTTAATCACAACACAATACCACAACTTTCATTCACTAAAAAGGGCTTTACAAGACTTAACAAAGTAAAAACTGAGAACAAGGATTTCTCACAGCTTGAGGACTCCTTAAATATTGTTGGTTCTATTCTAGAAATATAAAGAAGAAAGTAAAACCCTATCATGTAAACTTCCAAGTATGCCCTTGGTGATTTTGAACTTTGGCTATTATGTGAAGGGTCCTTGGCGTTTTGCTGATGGTGAGCTGTTGTTAAACAATCTTAGGCGTCTAATGTCATGTAGGGACCATGGGAATGATCTTGGTCGTTAGATGGAGGCTTTTTTTTTGGCTTCTTGTAGAAGACGAATAAGGAGTGGTGCAGGGGAGCCACGTGTAGCCCTTTTGGGTAATGGGGGACCAAAGTGAGGTTTAAGTTTTGTTAAGCACATGTTCAATCTTAAATCTGGAGTGGCTTAGGGCTTAATTGTTGCTTAATCAAATTTACCCAATTTGTGTTCTTGGCTTATGAACACAGATTTTAATCTTGTTTTGGTTTAACGAAAGTGTTAGGCGCCTAAATTTAAAAGGATTAATTAATATTAACCTGTTTGGTTTAGTGGAGAGTGATGTGTCACAATGGTGAGTTCTGATTGGTGGGGAGAGTGAGTGGGGTGAGGTGGCACACTGTGGTTGGTTAAGGTAAGTATCATGTCTTGGCAGCTTTGGCCCCTAATTTTCTATCTTTTCTTCACTTCCATCTTTGCAGCTCGAAACTACCAATCCTTTGTTAACCAAGTTTCTAAACTTCTATTTTGGCCACAAAACTTTTCCAAAAGGATTCATAAGGACTTGTTTTGTATTTATTTGATATTTGAAGGGCTGATCTTTCACATTATTGAACTTTGAAGGTCTTCATTGTATGTTTGACTTTGAGGAGGACCAATATTGACAAGTCTTCATTTTATGAGGAACAAACTTGCCAATTCTTCAAAGTTGAGGGACTCCTTTGTAATTTTGACAAACTTAAGGGACCAAACTTGTAATTATGAATATACAAGGGTATTAAGTGTCAATTATTCAATGATAAAGGGCCTTTCTTGTATATCTTCAAATCTTCAAGGACTATTCTTAGAAAATCACAACTTGGGCCCGGTTCATTGTGCAACTTCGTTTCTCGTGTTTATTTTTGTTTGTTTCTTGTGATCTTTTGTCTTTTTCATGATATCCATACCTAAAATACACAAGTAACAAATACAAGCACATAATATGGTACTTTATGACATTTTATGCATTTTAAAGCCCAAAAAGAACGATGAGATCATGTACAAATGCCATCTCATCATAGATCCACAAGCACACATAGAAAGCTTCCCTGCTGGAAAAATTGGGGTATATACCAGGGTTTTTTAGTTTTCCAACAACCGTATACCCCTAAGCCGTTTTTTGATTGACGTGCTAAGTTACTACAACATACACCTCTCTCAGCTTCACTGCATTGGTGCCGCGAAGATCTCGAACTTTGAGATAAACTGCTTACTGAAAAAACATCAACCCAACCATAAATCTGTTCTGCGCCTTCTATCGCCCCTCTTGGATAAACGGGTGGATATCCTTTGCGAAACGCCCCGGACAATTACAATGTTATAAGGTGAAGATAGTCTCTCTAAAAAAATGGATTGATAAATTTTTCTGGGTAGACAAGGTTGTATTCCCATTCGACTACGATTTTATTACTCTCGAGACTATGATGAAAGATGACCGCCCCATCCCTGGCACGTATAACGAAGCATCGACAGAGAGAATTAATACCGACCAGATACCAATGCAAGAATACCCCGAGGCGCTACTATATGCACTAGGGCTGAGTCATAATTCAACTCTCCCTACAAATCACCTTCCGCAATACTTTGATGACTTTGATCATGGTAAGAAATCCCGTTTTATAAGGATTGAAAATTCAAATGTGTTATGCTTATGTACTCATATGATCTTCACACTTTTTGTAGAGCTAACTTATACGCAGCTCGTGAAGCGCGAGCATCCGTTCGCTGTGTCCATGCGCGCTCGACCCTTCACACCATTCGAGCTATCCAATGGATGGCGCATTGGTCAACACACCGTAGCACTAGAGTTTCCCTCTCCGACAACCAGCGGAGGTACAGAGAGGACAGTCGCACTAAATGCCACTCCCATTCGGAGTGTGCCATGCATAATGGAGTCGTCGTCAGAAGAAGTGGATCTAGGAAGTAAGGAAGACTATGGTCTTGAGGATAGCTCACGCGCTGGTCCCTCGGATGAGATCATTGATACAAAGATTTTACTGAGGGTTCTAGATATGTCTCGGTATCTCCTCGAATTGATAACGGTTCAAAGTGGAATGATTTGTTCTTGGTTAACAAAAAGGTGTTGGTTTGTTTATCTATTTTAAACTAATAACAAATAAGTAAGTGCCGAAGAGTAAATTTAAACCTTTAAAAGATTAAACTAAATATAACGAATTAAAAATAGATGCTTGAATACTTAAGGGCAAAATTTAGAAAAATACTTGAACACTAAATAAAACTAACACTTGGAAACTTTTGTAAAAACAAGAATTTTAAACAATCGGAAAGTCAAATCGGAAAGCTGTAATCGGAATAAGCAAAATGACACTGATAGGAATATGCAAAAAGGGATTCTGGTCGGAATGTTGTTGTCGGAATAAGGCAATTGGAATGCCAGAAAAAGGTCCAGATCGGAATATATTCCGATCCGTTGATCGGAATATGGCAACACCTCCTGTCGGAATATCTTGAAACCCACAATCGGAATATCTAAAATTAGTTCAAATCGGAATGAATGGAAAACACCTAATCGGAATGTCTTAGAATTGAATGCAATCGGAATGTTCAAACAGCTCCAATCGGAATATGGGAAAAACAATACAATCGGAATATCCAAAACCCTTTTCCGATCAATTGATCGGAATGAAAGGGAGGAAGCTGGTCGGAATAAACTAATCGGAAAGGGGTTTATAACCCTTTCCGATTACCCTCTTTGATCCGAAAATTAAGCTAGTGTAATAAGCTATTTGGAATAAGCTAATACCCAAACTATAACGAATCTAATATGAAACGGATCAAATAAGCATGAATAACAACTTATCTAAACTAAAATTAAGCGAACTTTTAAATCAAACAATAAAAAGATGAACTTTTTATGAAAACATTAAAAAGTAAATAAGCTAAAATTACAAATAAGCCAATAAGCACAAAGATCTTAAAGCTTATTCGTATAGAAAACTTAAGGAAACATAAAAAGATTAACTTTTTAAGCACGAAAACATAGATGAACAACACGGATCATAAGTAATTCGTACCAAAAGTGAATCAAAATCAAAGAAAGGTAGAATGAGATTAAAGATTAAAAGCTTGAATTTAAACTTGATTAATGGAAGAAACAATACAAAGGTTTGATCTTGAAAGAAAGAAAGATGAAAACTAGTGAGAGAAAGTTGAGAACTTTCTCTCTCTAAAACTAGAGAGAAAAATGAAAAGTGAAAACTAACTACAAAACTAAAACTAAACAAAGACTAACTAGCTCCAAATTTGTGAAGTAAAGTCCTATTTATAGGCGTGTGATGGTGGGCTTGTGAATGGGCTTTGGTTTCGGGCTTCTTTTCTTCTTTCTTCTTTAGTCTTTACGTTTCGTTTAAATAAACGTTTCCGACTTTGGATTTTGAGAAGTGTCGGTGAATAATTCCAACTCGTCTTATAATCTTTTGTTTAATAGACTCGAGTTCTTCGACATATATGAATCTTCCATCTTTGGCCCTTTTCTTCGATAAATCTTCAAATAGGCACAATGACTTCAAATCTTTTGCATCTCTTGGACAATAGACTTCGTCTTGAGTCTTTTTCTTCGATAAAACCCGTGCAATCCCATGTTTTCTTCAATATTCATCCGGTTGACTCTGAAAACACAACAAACACAAAAACCACGCATAATTCCAAACAAATGATATTAAATACGTGTTTTGGTCTTGTTTTAGCCAGAAATAAGTGGTGAAAGGATGGGTGTTTTCACACCTATCAAATCCCCTACACTTAACCATTTCCATGCCCTCATGCAATGCTTAGTGATAAAGCAAATTTACATTTTTCTCATAATCAATCAACCTTAGCCTTATTAAAATACTACTAAACAAAAATTAAAGTACTAAGAGAAATTAAAACTTTTAAAGTAAACAAAAGGATAGAAAACCATTTTCATTTGAAAATAGCTATATGGAAATAACTTGCAAAGAGATGAAGGACTTACATTAGGGCTTCGGTGCTGCGAAGATTTATCACCCTCAAGTTTCACGTTCCTCAAACTAAGCTTAAAAACGAGATCATTGTTATTATAAGTTAGCAAATCAAACACTTACACACATGGCTTATTTATATGCTTAAACTCCCTTATTCCTAGTTGTATCTCTTATATTTTATTTTTGTCTTAGAATGATCATGAAGATGCATTTTTGGACTTATTTCGATAGTTTATTTAGGCCGAAAGCAAAGTAGGACGATTTGATCAATAGTTAGCTAACGGACAAAATCTCTTAAAACTGCTTCTCGGGATATCAAAAAGTTCATATCTTGGCATAACTCGGTTCACGATTTGAGACCTTTCTCGGGCCGATATTTGGCATGTACTTCATACTTCATATCTTGAGAGACGTTCTTGAGATAATGGTCTTCTCTTCGTAATAGAGTTTCATCACTTGGAGACTTTTGAGGGGTACTCCAACTTTGTTGACCATGACTTCATGATTATTTCTTCAATCTCTAATTGGGATTTTGAGATACAACGATCCGCCTCCTTTTCGGACTTGGATCTATTTATCCTCATACCTTGTTAGGGTCTTTTCGGATAGACTTCTCCATGATCTTTATGGGAGTTGATTGCTTTTCGTCGTGAGTCTTGATCCTTCATATTGATTTTGGGAATAATGCTTTTCACATCACTTTGGATCTTCAACAATAAAATTGAATCCTCATGCCTTGTTAGGGCCTTTTTGGACTCGCCAATCTTCGCGCCCCGCTTCATAAGTTATGCCTTGGCTATGAACTCTTATCATTACCGAGCAACTTTTAAACGATCTTGGGCTAGAAGCTAAGTAACTTTTCAAATCGTACGACCTTACTTATTGCAGATAATTTATTAGCAAGTGATGGGAGAATAGGCAAATAATTACACCAAGTGAGCTTGTGCAAGAATACCGACTTATAATTGACTCTATCATTTCTCGTTCTCCATAATTTAGAATCTCAAGTAATGAGACTCGTGGATGCTTAGCCTAATAAACCAATTAAGGTCTACATGGTTAAGGATACTAGCTAGAATAAACTTGGATAAGTCTATTCGGGTTGGGTCAAAATAATCGCAACGGGCCTAATATGTCAAAGACTTCAAAACTAGCTACACCACTTTATTAATATTTTTGACTTTATTGTGGGATATATACATATGAAAGCAACGATAAAAATTTAAAAATTACGACTATGTGGCCAAAGTTAATTAAAAATTTGAAAAATGCTGAAAAGGATGATTTTCTGGTTAAATGAAGGCATTTTCATGGAAAAGTCCACTTAAAACTTCGATAGAAGTCCCCCCTACACTTAAGATAAACATTGTCCTCAATGTTTAAGCATGTGGGAAAATTTTCCCCTACACTTATGACATTGTGCACGTTGGTTAACTCAAGTTAAGGAACAGACGACTAACGTGATCAATTTCAAATGTGAGTATGAAGAAAATTGAATCATGATAGTTGAGAGATAGAACCGGATTTCGGATAACACGGGAGCACGGTTCTTCAAAGGTTCCAATAGTGCACTTATCCATGTAATCACATCACCACACAAACACAAACAACCTATAGAGGTCCCCCTACACTTAGGAGGTTAAAACGGAAAAGGATAGATACTCGGGTTGCCTCCCGAGGAGCGCTTGTTTTTATAACCGAGTCACGAGCCTGACTCGACCCAAAATTAGTTCATGGGGAACGTGGTGAGGGATGGAATCATCTCATGAGAGATGTCCTCACCAAAGTATAACTTCACTCGTTGGCCATTCACCTTAAAATTAGGTCCATTAGGTTGAGCGAGCTCGAGAGTACCATATGGAAAAATTTGGGCAATGGTGAATGGGCCAGACCAACGAGATTTCAGCTTGCCCGAAAAGATTTTCAACCGAGAGTTAAAGAGTAAAACTTTGTCTCCAACTTGGAACTCTCGGTTTTTAATCTTGGAGTCGTGAATGAGCTTAGTTTTGTCCGTATAGATCAAAGAATTTTCATAAGCTTCATTCCGAAGTTCATTGAGCTCATTGAGATGGATCTTGCGTAGGTCACCGGCTTTATTGATATCAAAATTAGCCCACTTCAAGGCCCAGTAAGCCTTGTGCTCCAACTCAATGGGGAGGTGGCATGCCTTTCCGTACACGAGACGATATGGTGTACAACCAATAGGAGTCTTGTATGCGGTACGAAAAGCCCACAAAGCATCATCAAGTTTATCAGCCCATGAGGCACGATGCTCTCCCACGGTTCTTTCAAGAATTCGCTTTAATCCTCGGTTGGATATTTCAGCCTGGCCATTAGTTTGTGGGTGGTATGCGCTGGAAAGACGATGATTTACACCATACTTAGCCATGACTCTTGCGAATTGGTCATTGCAAAAATGAGTCCCGCGATCACTAATAATGGCACGAGGCACACCGAATCTAGTGAATAGCGATTTCAAAAAGTTACAAACCTCCTTGCGTCATTAGTGGGTAAAGCTTTGGCTTCAACCTATTTAGAAACGTAGTCAACGGCTACAAGGATGTATTTGTTTCCTTTAGATGAAGGGAATGGCCCCATAAAGTCGATACCCCAAACATCAGAGATTTCACATTCTTGTATGAAATTTTGAGGCATCTCATCTTTATGTGTGATCTTGCCTTGTTTTTGGCAAGCATCACAATGTTTAACCATCTCGTGAGCATCACGATAAATGGTCGGCCAATAGAATCCCGAGTGAAACACTTTTTTGGCGGTGTAGTTGGGACCAAAGTGACCACCGGTAGGTCCTTTGTGGCAAGCTTCAAGGATTTCTAAAGCTGCTGGTCCATCAACACATCGGCGAATAATCAAATCAGCACATTGTTTGAATAGATACGGGTCATCCCAAAAGTAAGTCTTAATGTCTTTGAAGAACTTTTTCTTTTGTTGGGATGTTAACCCGTCGACGAGAATTCTACCCACCAAGTAGTTTGCAATGTCCGCAAACCACGGGGTTTCATCAGAAGTCGAGTTGATAGACATTAAGGTCTCCAGGGGGAAAGAATCATTGATTTCTTTGTTCGGATGTTCCCCTTGGTAAGGATCCTCAAGTCTACTGAGATGATCCGCGGCTAGGTTTTCAGCTCCTTTTTTATCGCGAATTTCGATTTTAAATTCTTGGAGTAGCAAAACCCAGCGAAGAAGTCTTGGTTTAGAATCTTGCTTAGTTAACAAGTACTTCAACGCGGAATGATCGGTATAAACGATTGTGGTGGAAAGGACAAGATAGGGGCGAAATTTTTCAAAAGCATAGACAACAGCTAAAAGCTCTTTTTCAGTTGTCGTGTAATGCAATTGATCCCCCGTCATTGTCTTGCTAGCATAGTGGATCGGTTGGAAGTGTTTGTTCACTCTTTGGCCCAAAACCGCTCCAATAGCATAGTCGATAACATCGCACATCAACTCGAAAGGCAGCTCCCAATTAGGGGTAACCAAGACGGGTGCCTTAGTAAGCTTATCCTTAAGCAAGTTGAAGGCTTCAATACACTCGTTGGAAAAGATGAAAGGAGTATCTTTTTCCAAGAGGTTGGTCATCGGGCGAGCGATTTGAGAAAAATCTTTGATGAATCGACGGTAGAAGTCCGCATGACCGAGAAAACTTCTCACACCCTTCACGGTTGAAGGTGGAGGTAACTTAGAAATAACATCGACTTTAGCACGGTCTACTTCAAGACCGGCTTTGGAGATCTTGTGTCCTAGCACGATGCCCTCTTTTACCATGAAATGGCATTTTTCCCAATTAAGAACAAGGCGAGTGTCTTCACACCGCTTAAGCATACGTTCTAAATTGGCAAGGCAAGCAGAGAAAGAATCGCCATAAACCGAGAAATCATCCATGAATACTTCCATAGTGTCTGCCACCATGTCTTGGAAGATAGCCATCATACACCTTTGGAATGTCCCAGGAGCATTGCATAAACCGAAAGGCATGCGTTTGTAGGCAAATGTTCCGTAGGGACAAGTGAATGTGGTCTTTTCTTGGTCCTTGGGATCGATGGGAATTTGAAAATACCTGGAGAAACCGTCTAAGAAGCAGTAATAGTCATTACCAGCTAGACGCTCGAGCATTTGATCCATGAAGGGAAGAGGAAAGTGATCTTTTCTCGTGGCATCATTGAGCTTGCGATAATCAATACAAACTCTCCACCCAGTAACGAGACGAGTGGGAATCAACTCGTTGTGTTCATTGGAAACAACGGTTATTCCGCCCTTCTTGGGCACACAATGGACGGGACTTACCCAAGGCGAATCCGAGATAGGGTAAATCAAGCCGGCATCAAGAAGTTTGATAACCTCTTGTTTGATGACGTCATGAATTCGAGGATTAACCCTTCTTTGGCTCTGGATTGCGGGTTTAAAGTCATCTTCCATGAGAATCTTGTGAGTACAAAAGTTCGGATCAATTCCGCGGATATCAGAAATTTTCTAAGCAATTGCCTTCTTATGATCTTTAAGCACGGCGATGAGGCGAGATTTCTCTTCTTCTTTCAAGTCCTTTGCGATGATGACAGGCGACTTCTTGTTTTCTTCAAGGAACACGTACTCGAGATGGGGCGGCAACCCCTTAAGTTCTAAATCTGGATGATTTTCGATGGGAGGCGTTTTCAAAGTCGGAGCATCGATAGCGCCGTGGGAGATGGTGGAGAAATATTGTCTTCTTTAAGAATGTTCTCAGTGAGTCGGAGATCTTCATCCCAATCAGTGGTAGAATCGTCATTAGCTAAGTTCACATCTCCCATGGTGGCTTCCAAATCTTTCCAAAGGAAATCACTTTCTCCAAATAGAGATAGTGATGAGTCAATAGAGGAAACGATCTCAACATTGGGAAGAGAGGTAGGAATACTTTTACAAGCATCTTTAAAGTGTTCTTCACAAGCCTCATCAAGAACGTCAATACAATTAACACTCTCGTTAGAATAAGGCTGTTTAGAAAGCTTTCCCATGTTGAAGACAATTTTATCGTCACCCACTCTCATGATAAGCTCACCATCTTCAACATCGATGAGAGTGTGACCGGTCCTTAGGAATGGACGACCAACAATTAATGGCACACGAGGGTCCATCTCGTAGTCGACGACGACGAAATCGGCAGGAAAAGTGAATTTGTCGACTCCTACAAAGATGTCTTCGGCTATCCCCACTGGATAAGCAACCGTACGATTAGCTAATTCCAAAGTCATCTTGGTGGGGACTAGCTCGGGGAGAGATAATTGCTTCCAAACGCTTAAAGGCATTAAGTTAATATTGGCACCTAGATCGGCTAGGGCCATGCAATTCTCTACTCCCGGGAAGTTGCAAGGGATTAAGAAGCGACCCGGATCACCAAGCTTGGTTGGCAATTTCCTTAAGAGCACTGCAGAGCAATTCTCATTAAGTTGGGTGTTAGCAATATCAAGAAGCTTCTCCTTGTCGCTAAGAAGATCTTTGAACATTTTCGTGTATTTGGGCATGTGAGCGAGAGCCTCAGCGAAGGAGATGTTGAAATTCAATTGTTTAAACATTTTGAGAAAGTTCGAAACCTGAATATCATCCTTGCTTTTGAGCTTCTCTTTCCTCAACCTTGATGGATAAGGTATCTCGGAAGAAGAGGAAGGCTTTGGGATCGAAGGATCACTCACATCCTTGGGTGGAGGAGGGGTAGGAGTAAGAGGTGGAGAAATTGGGGAAGTAGAAGGATGAGGAATAGGAGCAGGTGACTCGTTTTCCTTAGTCACAATCACCGGTGGAGGTATAGGAAGCTCGGGTTCCTTGGTACCTTTGCCACTGCGAGTGGTGAGTGCTTTCATCTCCCCTCTTGGATTCGCAACGGTGTTACTCGGAAGAGTACCCGAAGAAGAGGGTTGGTTACCTTGGAAGAAACTAGCCATCATGTTCCTTAAGTCATTCGTTTGACTATCCAAAGTGTTTCTCATATCAGCTCTCAGATCATTCCCTTGTTTCACCAGGTCTGCTTTCAAGTTGAGCACTTCCCGTTGGAGATTGTCCACGATCACATCATTAGTCCTCATATAGGTTCCAATGTCTTGGTGTAATGCGGTGGGTTGGTTGGGAGGAGCATTGTATGCGGGTGGTTGATAAGCAGGTTGTTGGTAAACTTGGTTGTTTCTTTGAGGTGGATATGGTTGTTTGTGAGGTGGTATGTATGGCGTACGAGGTTGTTGTTTTTGTTGAGGAGGGCGATTAAGGTTTTGTTGTTGGTTTGGGTTGTTAGGAGGAAAACCGGGTGGTGAGAGATAGTTGTTCGAACGGTAGCTAAGCAAGTTGCGGTCACCTTGAGGACGAGCTTGATAAGCGGCCGGAGGATAGGTACCGTATGCTGCATTCACATTCTCAGAAGGGTAGTCTTGGGTGGCGGTACAAGTGGTGTAAGAGTGAGGACCCCCGCATATTTCACATGGTTGGCTTACAGCATTGACTTGAGCATTTTTAGCATTGATGCTTAATAAGTGTGAAAACACTTATCCTTTTACCACTTATTTCCAATAATAACAAGACCAAAACGTGTATTTTATGTCGTAAAAGTCGGAATTATGCGTGGTTTGTGTTTTTATTGTGTTTTAGGACCAA
Source organism: Glebionis coronaria (assembly GCA_025667525.1). NCBI lineage: Eukaryota > Viridiplantae > Streptophyta > Magnoliopsida > Asterales > Asteraceae > Glebionis > Glebionis coronaria. Next base: position 151,114,759 of record CM046878.1, read on the forward strand.
AATATGAAAAAGGAAGAAAACACGGGCTTTCACGGGCTTTTATCAAAGAAAACGGGAAAAGACGAAGTCAAAAGATCAAGAGTGCAAAAAGAACGGAAGTCCAAGACCTATTCTGAATATTTATCGAAGAAAAAGTCTAAAGACGGAAGTTTAACGAAGTCGAAGAACTTAAGTCTAATAGAAGAAGAAAATTAAAAGACAAGTTCAAATCCCGAGACGACATCGAGAAAAAGACAAGGAATTAAAGTCGAGTCGAGAAGACGTGAAAGAAAGAAGATGCAACACATGCACTCCTTCCACCTTCCCTATAAATACCCTCCTAATACACATTAGGAGGGAGTTAGTCTTTAATTTTTAGTTTTTTTCATTTTGCACTTTTCTTTCTAGTTTTAGAGAGAGAAAGTTCTAAACTTTCTCTCACTAAGTTTCATCTTTTCTTTTAATCTTTCAAGATTAAACATTTGTGTATTGCTTATTTTATTAATCAAGTTCTATTTAAGCTTTTAATCCTTAATCTCATTCTACCTTTCTTTGATTTTTAGATTAATTTTGGTGCGAATTTCATATGATCCGTGTTGTTCTTAATGATTTCGTGCTTAAAAAGTTAATATTTTGATCATTACTTAAGTTTTCATACGAATAAGCTTTGAGAATCTTGTGCTTATTGGCTTATTTTTATGATCAGCTTATTTACTTATAAAAAGTTTTCTTAAAAAATTCATGTTTTTATTGTTTGATCTAAAAGTTTGTTTATTTTAAGTTTAGATAAGTTGAAATAAGTGCTTATTTGATCCAGTTTAGTTTTGATTCGTTCAAGTTTGGTGTAAGCTTATTAATCATAGCTTATTACTAGCTTATAAACGAATCCCATATATTTCGGAAAGGGTCTAAACCCCTTTCCGATTAGCATATTCTGACCAGACGCCCCTTCCCTCTTTCCGATTGATCAATCGGAAAAGGGTTTCTGATTTTTCCGATTGCACCTCAGTCATTCCGATCTGAGTGATCGGATTAGGGTTTGCACATTCCGATTTCAACCTTCTTAGAATATTCCGATTACTTGATTTTCACTATATTCCGATTAGGGATATTCCTAACATTCCGATTGAGACTAAGTCCCACATCCCGATCAATAGATCGGAATACATTCCGATCAGCTGTCATTTCTTAACATTCCGATTGTGGCTTTGTTCAATCTTCCGATCAGAAGTTTTGCATGATATTCCGATTTGGTCCTTTTCCAACTTTCCGATTAGCTTGTTTTCCATATATTCCGATTGCACTTTCCGATCAAACATTTCGATCATGTTTAGGTTTTGTTTTCCGATGGTTTTAGTTTCTTGTTTTTTTACAAAGTTCTAAGTGTTAGTTTTATTTAGTGTTCAAGTATCTTTCTAATATTGCCTTTAAGTTTCCAAGCATTTATTTTAACTCGTCATTTTAATCTTTAAACTTCTACTTTACTCAACGACACTTAAATTACTTGCTATTAGTTTAAAATAGATAACAAAACCAAACCATTCTCTTGTTCACCAAAAGACGATTGAGTCGCACTCTTAACCAATAGTCAATTCGAAAGGATTCGGATGATAAGATTTTATACTCGGTTGCAAAATTGAGTATTAAATGGCGCCGATGCCGGCTCTTTTCGTTACGATTAACGGTTTCTAGTGAGAGACGCATTGAATTTTGGGATCCTTTCTTTGAACGTTATTTTCCTTGCTTTAAAAATTTTTAAAAAATCCTAAAAAATATAAAATTCTTCAAAAATACAAAAACATTAAAAAAATCATAAAAAGCAATTCTTTTCAAAAGGTTTTGCACCAAAAAGATTATATAGATATTCTCTGTGTATATTTTTCTTCTGTAGGTGTATGCGTACTAGATCTTCAAACTATTCTGAGCCCGAGACTCGTGAAGATTTAGATATGGCTGGTGTTAATAACAACAATAATAACCCACCTCTACCCAATCTCAATAACAACAATAACAACAACAACAACAATGTCCTCCTACCTGATTTACGAACAATGGAGGAATTGTGTCAACCCACCATGAACGGACGCGGAGGCCCGATTGCGCCAATGCACGTCACGGCTCAGGAGTTTTCGTTGAAGCATCACATGATCCAGCAAGTGCAAACTAACCCATTTCGCGGAATTCCGGATGATGATGCCAACAAACACCTCGACAAATTCATTACCATCACCCAAAGCATGAAGTGCCCCGGTGTTTCTATGGATGACCTTCGCCTTCAACTTTTTCCCCACTCGCTTTCTCACCATGCCGAAAAATGGTTTGACCGTCTTCCTAAGAATTCTATTCATACGTGGAATGACATGACTCAACGCTTTTTGTCGCGCTACTTTCCCCCATCCATGGTCACAAGCCTTCGTAACCAAATCAGTGGATTCATGCAAGATAATGATGAATCGCTCTTCGATGCTTGGGAACGATACAATGATTTGATCGACCGCTGTCCAAATCACAACATGCTCCCCGTCACTCTCATTGATACTTTCTACAATGGTCTCACTTTTCGTGATCGTGACACGATCAATGCCGCCGCCGGTGGTACTTTTATGAAAAGGAGACCGGAGGAGTGTAGAGAGTTGATTGAAAACATGACTACTCACCACAAGAATTGGGATTCATCCGCATCCTCAAGATCTAATCAGAGAGTAAATGTTTCTTCTACTACTTCCAATCCTGAGATGACTGAAATTTCTCGACAACTCGCTGAAATGAACAAGAATTTCATGACCATGGCCACAAACCACTTTCAACAAGGTAAAGCCGATGCTATTTCTTGTGACACATGTGGTGGTCCTCATTCTTACAATGATTGTCCTTCTACCCAAGGCAATTTCTCTGAAAACGTTAACGCAGCATACGGTACTTATCCCACGGAGGCTATCAAGCTCGTCCTCAAGGAGACCGTAGCTTGCTAAGTTATCGTTCAAACAATTATCTTGCTCCACCCGGTTTCCCTCCTACCAACCAAAACCAACAACAAAGCTATAACCGAAACAACCAATCCCAACCTCGTGCTAACAATCAATATCAATCCCAAAGAAACCCATACCCAACTCAAGGAAATTCTCAAGCTTACCAAGCTCCACCTCTCAGTCAACCGATGGCAGTGAGTCCAGACGTCGAGACGTTCATGAAGACTAATCGGGAGCTAGTGACGAATCTTCAGAGTCAAGTCATCAACTTGAAGGGCGAAATGGCGAAACAAGGGAGCGATATTCGAGCCGAGCTAAGGAATGATATGGCAAAACAAAGCAATGAAATTCGTGCCGACATCAGAGACTCTTTCAGCACTCAAGCGCTTAACATTCGTGATATGATTGGTTCGCTCATCCAAGGTAACAACCCTCTTCTTCGGGTACTCTTCCGAGTAACACCGTTGCGAATCCAAGAGGGGAGATGAAAGCAATCACCACTCATAGTGGAAAAGGTTATACGGAACCCGAGCTTCCTACACCTCCACCCGTGATTGTGAACAAGGAAAAAGAGCAACCTTCCTCACCTCCTTCACCTTCTATCCCCATTTCCCCACCACCTGTGGTTGTGAGTGATCCTATTCCCCTAAAGCCTTCTTCTTCTTCCAATATACCTTATCCTTCAAGGTTGAGGAAAGAGAAGCAAAAGAGCAAGGATGATATTCAGGTTTCAAACTTTCTCAAAATGTTTAAACAATTGAATTTTAACATCTCCTTTGCCGAGGCTCTCGCTCACATGCCCAAATATGCGAAGATATTTAAAGATCTTCTAAGTGACAAGGAGAAGCTTCTTGACATTGCTCAGACCCAACTTAATGAGAATTGCTCCGCCGTTCTCTTAAGGAAATTGCCCACCAAACTTGGTGATCCGGGTCGCTTCTTGATTCCTTGCAACTTCCCGGGAGTAGAGAATTGCATGGCCCTAGCCGATCTAGGTGCCAGTATAAACTTAATGCCTTTAAGTGTTTGGAAGCAATTATCTCTCCCCGAGCTAGTCCCCACCAAAATGACTTTGGAATTAGCCAACCGTACGGTTGCTTATCCAGTGGGGATAGCCAAAGATGTCTTTGTTGGCGTTGACAAATTCACCTTCCCGGCGGATTTTGTCGTCGTTGACTACGAGATGGATCCCCGTGTTCCATTAATCGTTGGACGTCCCTTCTTGAGGACCGGTCGCACTCTCATTGATGTAGCCGCGAGCGAAATAATCATGAGAGTTGATGACGATAAAATTGTCTTCAACATGGGTAAGATTTCTAAGAAACCTTATTCATATGAGAGTGTTAATGCTATTGATGTTCTCGATGAGGCTTGTGAAGAACATTTTCATGATGCTTGCAAAAGTACTCTTTCTTCTCTACCCAATGTTGAGACCGTTGCCTCAATTGCTCCGGCATTGACTCCTTTTGGAGAAAGTGACTTGGATGATTTCGAAGCTAGCTTGGGTCCTCTCGATATTAAGTATGATAATTCGTCCACCGATTGGGATGAAGACATTCGTACTATTGAGAAACTTCTCAATGAGGACCCGTTTTCTCCTCCTTCTCCTAAAGAGGTGACTACTGATGATCCATCGTTAGTTTCACCATCTATTGAGGATCCTCCTACTCTTGAGCTTAAGGACCTACCTCCTCATCTTGAGTACGTTTTCCTTGAAGACAACGAGAAGTTACCGGTCATCATCGCAAAGGACTTAAAAGAAGAAGAAAAAGCCCGACTTATCGCCGTGTTCAAGAAGCATAAAAGAGCTATCGCTTGGAAAATCTCTGATATTCGCGGAATTGATCCTCACTTTTGCACACATAAAATTCTCATGGAGGACGACTTTAAGCCCATAATTCAAAGCCAACGAAGGGTGAATCCTAAAATCCATGAAGTCATCAAAAAAGAGGTTATCAAACTTCTTGATGCGGGTATGATTTACCCTATTTCGGATTCACCATGGGCTAGTCTAGTACATTGTGTGCCTACGAAAGGCGGCATCACCGTTTTGCCCAATGCTAACAACGAGTTGATTCCTACCCGTCTCGTTACTGGGTGGAGAGTTTGTATAGACTACCGCAAACTCAATGATGCCACGAGAAAGGATCATTTACCTCTACCTTTTATGGACCAAATGCTTGAACGTTTAGCGGGTAATGAATATTGCTGCTTTCTTGATGGTTTCTCGGGTTATTTCCAAATACCCATCGATCCCCAAGATCAAGAGAAGACAACATTCACTTGTCCCTATGACACATTTTTTTTACAAAAGAATGCTTTTTGGCTTATGCAATGCCCCCGGGACTTTCCAAAGGTGTATGTTGGCTATCTTCCATGACATGGTTGAGCAAACCATGGAAGTCTTCATGGATGATTTCTCGGTCTTTGAGGATTCCTTCTCTTCCTGCCTTGCCAATTTGGAACGTATGCTTAAGCGGTGCGAAGACACTCGCTTTGTTCTGAATTGGAAAAAATGCCATTTTATGGTAAAAGAAGGCATTGTGCTAGGACACAAAATCTCTAAAGCCGATCTTGAAGTCGACCGTGCTAAAGTAGATGTCATAGCCAAATTACCTCCACCTTCAACCGTGAAGGGTGTGAGAAGTTTTCTGGGTCATGCGGGCTTCTATCGTCGATTCATTCAGGATTTCTCTAAAATCGCTCGCCCGATGACCCACCTCTTGGAAAAAGATACTCCTTTTATCTTTTCTAAAGATTGTATCAAAGCCTTCAATCTTCTTAAGGATAAGCTAACTAAGGCACCGGTCTTGGTTACCCCTAATTGGGAGCTGCCTTTTGAATTGATGTGCGATGCTAGCGACTTTGCTATTGGTGCGGTTTTGGGTCAACGAGTGAATAAACACTTCAAACCAATCCACTATGCTAGCAAAACTATGACGGGGGCTCAATTGCATTATACGACAACCGAAAAAGAGCTTTTAGTTGTTGTCTATGCTTTTGAAAAATTCCGCCCCTATCTTGTTCTATCCCCCACCATCGTATACACGGACCATTCCGCGTTGAAGTACTTGATGACTAAGCATGATTCTAAGCCAAGACTTCTTCACTGGGTTTTACTCCTTCAAGAATTCAACATTTAAATTCGTGACAAGAAGGGTGCCGAAAACCTAGTCGCGGATCATCTGTGTCGACTTGAGGATCCATACCAAGGGGATCATCCGAATAAAGAGATCAATGACTCTTTCCCCCTTGAGACCTTAATGTCTATAAATCTCAATCTTGATGACACCCCGTGGTTTGCGGACATTGCAAACTACTTAGCGGGTGGTATTTTCATCAAAGGGTTAACATCCCAACAAAAGAAGAAGTTCTTGAATGATGTTAAGACTTACTTTTGGGATAACCCTTATCTATTCAAACAATGTGCTGATCTGATCATTCGTAGTTGTGTTGATGGACCGGCAGCTTTGCAAATCCTTGATGCTTGCTATAGAGGACCCACCGGTGGTCACTTTGGTCCCAACTACACCGCTAAGAAAGTGTTTGACGATGGATTCTATTGGCCCACCATTTATCGTGATGCTCACGAGATGGTTAAGCATTGTGATGCTTGCCAACGCCAAGGCAAGATCACACATAAAGATGAGATGCCTCAAACTTTCATATAGGAATGTGAAATTTTTGACGTATGGGGCATCGACTTTATGGGGCCATTTCTAGCCTCCAAAGGGAACAAGTACATCCTCGTCGCTGTTGACTACGTTTCTAAATGGGTTAAAGCCAAGGCTCTCCCTACGAACGATGTGAGGGTGGTTGTGAAATTTTTGAAGCAGCTGTTCGCTCGATTCGGCGTTCCTCGTGCTATCATCAGTGACCGCGGGACTCATTTTTGCAATGATCAATTTGCAAGAGTCATGGCTAAGTATGGTGTCGATCACCGTCTTTCCACCGCCTATCATCCCCAAACCAATGGGCAAGCCGAGATTTCCAACCGTGGATTGAAGCGAATTTTGGAGCGTACTGTGGGAGAGCATCGTGTCGCGTGGGCCGATAAGTTAGATGATGCGCTGTGGGCTTTCCATACTGCTTATAAGACCCCGATCGGCTGTACACCTTATCGTCTTGTGTACGGGAAAGCATGCCACCTCCCCATCGAGCTGGAACATAAGGCGCACTGGGCCTTGAAGTGGGCTAACTTCGACATCAACAAAGCCGGTGATCATCGCAAGATTCAACTCAACGAGCTCAACGAACTGAGGAATGAAGCTTATGAGAACTCGCTGATCTACAAGGAGAAGACCAAGATCATTCATGACGCAAAAATCAAGAACCAAGAGTTCCACGTTGGTGATCAAGTCTTACTTTTTAACTCTCGGTTGAAGATCTTCTCTGGCAAGTTGAAGAGCCGTTGGTCTGGTCCATTCACCGTCGCCAGAGTCTTTCCATATGGGACCATTGAGCTTTCTCAGCTAAATGGGCCCAATTTCAAGGTGAATGGCCAGCGTTTGAAGCTGTACTTTGGTGAGGACATCTTTCACGAGATGATTTCATCCCTCACCACGTTCCCCATGAACTAAATTGGGTCGAGTCAGGCTCGTGACTCGGTGAACAAAAACAAGCGCTTCTCGGGAGTCAACCCGTGATCTATCCTTTACTGCTTTCATAATAAGTGTAGGGGAGCCCCGTATGTGTTTGTTGTCTTGTTTCTTGTGCTGTGCAGGGATTAAAGCTTTAAAGATCCACCTTGATGACTTTTGACGAACCATGATACCGTGTTTCCATCTTCCCGGTTCTATCCTAAACTCTTGTGATTCAATATTTCATATTTTATATGTTCATATTGAATTCACTTTAGTTTTCCTTTCCTTAGCAAGATTTAAACAAAGTGCACAATGTCTCAAACATTGAGGACAATGTTTATCTCAAGTGTAGGGGGGACTTCTATCGAAGTAAGTGGTCTTTTCCTTGTATTTGTCCTCATTTTAACCGGAAAATTTGATTTTTCGACATTTTTCAAAATTTTTAATCTATTTTGGCCTAGTTGTATAGTGGTATTTTTCTTCATTATGGCTATTTTCCTTCCTTGCTTAAATAAAGTGGTTTTAAATTTTTCTTAGTCATGAACATTTTGACTCAACCCGAGTTTACTTACCTAAGTTCACTCTAGCTAGTACCCTTAACGTGTTTAAATCAAGTTTTGCTAGGCTTTTATATAGGGAGCTATAAAACGCGAAAGTCTTAACTCTCACGGGTTAAGAACAAGAACTTTTCGCAAGTTCCTATAATTGATCCTAGAGAGTCGTTTATCAAGGGAACTTTAAAATGCGATTTCTAAGCTTGAAAAAGTATAAGAATTTGTAAGATCCTATAGATGACTCGAAAACCCAAAACTTTGATTTAATAGGCTAAGCATCCACGAGTCTCATTCCTTGAGATTTTAAACTGTGGAGAACGAAAGATGATAGAGTCAATTATAAGTTCGGCATTCTTTCGTGAATTTATGTGAGTTAATTATAAGCATATTCTCCCTTCGCTTGTTAATAAATTTATCTGCAGTAAATAAGGTTGTACGGTTTAAAAGGTTACTTAGCTTCTAGCCCCAGATCGTTTAAAAGTTGCTCGGTACGGATTAGAGTTCATAGCCAAGGCATAACTTATTGAAGCGGGATGCGAAGATTGGCGAGTCCGAAAAGGCCCTAACAAGGCATGAGGGCTACAGTTTGTTGCTGAAGATCCAAAAGTGATGTGAAGAATCATTTATCGAAAATCAATATGAAGGATCGAGACACACGACGAAAAGCAAATACTCCCCAAAAGATTATGGAGAAGTCTATCCAAAAAGACCCTAACAAGGTATGAGGATAAATAGATCCAAGTCCTAAAAGGAGGCGGATCGTTGTATATCAAAGTACAAAATAAAGATTGGAGAAAAATGAAGAAGTCGTGGTCCAAAGATGAAGAATCTCTCAAAACTTCAAGTGAAGGAATTCCTATTATGAAGAGAAGGCCATTAATTCATGAACGTCTCTCAAGATTCGAAGTATGAAGTCGCTGCCAAATATCGGTCCGAGAAAGGTCTCAAATCGTGAAGCGAGTTATGCCAAGATATGAACTTTATGAGGTCCCGAGAAGCAGTTTTAAAAGATTTGGTCCTTTAGCTAACTATTGATTAAATTGTTCACCTTATTTTCGGCCTTAATAACTATCGAAATAAGTCAAACAATGCATCCTCGTGATCATTCAAGACAAAAATAAAATATAAGAGATAAACCTAGGAATAAGGGAGTCTAAGTGAATAATTGACCCACATGAATTCGTGTTAGTTTGCTAACTTATAATAACAATGATCTCGTTTTTTAGCTTGGTATGGGGAACGTGAAACTTGAGGATGATAAACGTTCATGGCAGCCAAAACCCAATGTAAGTTTTTGATTTCTTTACTTGTTTTTATCTTTTTATGTTTAGTATTTAATAAAGGCCAAGGTGGGTTATTTATGATGGAAAATGTAAACCGTGCTTTAAAATTAATGCATTGCATGAGGGCATTGCAATGGTCAAGTGTAGGGGATTTAATAAGTGTGAAAACACTTATCCTTTTACCACTTATTTCCAATAATAACAAGACCAAAACGTGTATTTTATGTCGTAAAAGTCGGAATTATGCGTGGTTTGTGTTTTTATTGTGTTTTAGGACCAAAATATGAAAAAGGAAGAAAACACGGGCTTTCACGGGCTTTTATCAAAGAAAACGGGAAAAGACGAAGTCAAAAGATCAAGAGTGCAAAAAGAACGGAATTCCAAGACCTATTCTGAAGATTTATCGAAGAAAAAGTCTAAAGACGGAAGTTTAACGTAGTCGAAGAACTTAAGTCTAATTGAAGAAGAAAATTGAAAGACAAGTTCAAATCCCGAGACGACATCGAGAAAAAGACAAGGAATTAAAGTCGAGTCGAGAAGACGTGAAAGAAAGAAGATGCAACACATGCAATCCTTCCACCTTCCCTATAAATACCCTCCTAATACACATTAGGAGGGAGTTAGTCTTTAATTTTTAGTTTTTTTCATTTTGCACTTTTCTTTCTAGTTTTAGAGAGAGAAAGTTCTAAACTTTCTCTCACTAAGTTTCATCTTTTCTTTTAATCTTTCAAGATTAAACATTTGTGTATTGCTTATTTTATTAATCAAGTTCTATTTAAGCTTTTAATCCTTAATCTCATTCTACCTTTCTTTGATTTTTAGATTAATTTTGGTGCGAATTTCATATGATCCGTGTTGTTCTTAATGATTTCGTGCTTAAAAAGTTAATATTTTGATCATTACTTAAGTTTTCATACGAATAAGCTTTGAGAATCTTGTGCTTATTGGCTTATTTTTATGATTAGCTTATTTACTTATAAAAAGTTTTCTTAAAAAATTCATGTTTTTATTGTTTGATCTAAAAGTTTGTTTATTTTAAGTTTAGATAAGTTGAAATAAGTGCTTATTTGATCCAGTTTAGTTTTGATTCGTTCAAGTTTGGTGTAAGCTTATTAATCATAGCTTATCACTAGCTTATAAACGAATCCCATATATTTCGGAAAGGGTCTAAACCCCTTTCCGATTAGCATATTTCGACCAGACGCCCCTTCCCTCTTTCCGATTGATCAATCGGAAAGGGGTTTCTGATTTTTCCGATTGCACCTCAGTTATTCCGATCTGAGTGATCGGATTAGGGTTTGCACATTCTGATTTCAACCTTCTTAGCATATTCCGATTACTTGATTTTCACTATATTCCGATTAGGGATATTCCTAACATTCCGATTGAGACTAAGTCCCACATCCCGATCAATAGATCGGAATACATTCCGATCAGCTGTCATTTCTTAACATTCCGATTGTGGCTTTGTTCAATCTTCCGATCAGAAGTTTTGCATGATATTCCGATTTGGTCCTTTTCCAACTTTCCGATTAGCTTGTTTTCCATATATTCCGATTGCACTTTCCGATCAAACATTCCGATCATGTTTAGGTTTTGTTTTCCGATGGTTTTAGTTTCTTGTTTTTTTACAAAGTTCTAAGTGTTAGTTTTATTCAGTGTTCAAGTATCTTTCTAATATTGCCTTTAAGTTTCCAAGCATTTATTTTAACTCGTCATTTTAATCTTTAAACTTCTACTTTACTCAACGACACTTAAATTACTTGCTATTAGTTTTAAAATAGATAACAAAACCAAACCATTCTCTTGTTCACCAAAAGACGATTGAGTCACACTCTTAACCAATAGTCAATTCGAAAGGATTCGGACGATAAGATTTTATACTCGGTTGCAAAATTGAGTATTAATGTTGTTGGTGTTGCTAGCGGTTTGGGTAGCAAGCGATTCAAGAAGCGCAGTGATTTTGTCAATTCGCTTGTCGCTGTCACTAGTACTAGCACTAGCGAGATTGGTCCGCACACTCTTGGTTTGCACACGAGACTTATTCTCAATGATATCCCAAGCGGCATTGGAAGTCTTAACCAAAATATTACCCCCCGAGGCACTGTTTAGTGAATCTTGGTCATTCATGCTTAAGCCATTATAAAAAGTATTAATTTGGTCCAGTTTGGTAAAACCATGTTGTGGGCATTTTCTTAAAAGATCTTTGAAACGATCCCAAGATTCACTAAAAGACTCATCATACTTTTGTTCAAAATTGATAATTTCATTCCGCAAAGCGGTAGTACGAGAGGGTGGGAAAAAGTAGTTGATAAATTTGGTCTCCAAATTCGTCCACGTAAGAATACTTTGTGGCGGTTCCTTTGGAAGCCAATGTCGGGCTTGTCCCTCTAAATAAAAGGGAAAAAGTTGTAAACGGATTACCTCTTGTGGAACACCATTGAATTTGACCGTATTCGTAAGTTGCAAGAATCTCTTGATGTGGTCATGAGGTTCATCAATGGTACGCCCCAAGAATGGTTGAGCATAGACCATCTGGATAAAACCAGATTTGAGCTCAAAATTGTTGGCTACAATCGCGGGTATGACAATTGGATCATTGTTGCCTTCCACATGTGCTTGTAGAAGTTCAATCGTCGGGCGATTATTCGGTAGAGGCTCATTGTTGTTGTTATTATTATTGTTGAGAGGTGGATTGTTATTGTTTTGAGGTGGGTTATTGTTGTTGTTTTGTACACCGGCCATGTCTAAGTCTTCGAGAGGCTCGGGCTCTTGATAAGACGTTGATCGTGTACGCATGCACCTGCAAAAGAACTAACAAGGCAAAAACAAAGCAGAAATATTTTTGGTTTTTATGTTTTTTTTTATTTTTTTGTATTTTTGAAAATTTTATATTTTTTAGGATTTTTGAAAGTTTTATGAAAAAGTAACGTTCACGGTGAACGGATCCCAAAATCCAAGTTCTCACAAAAAACTGTTGATCTTAACGAGAAGAGCCGGCAGCGGCGCCATTTGATACAAAGATTTTACTAAGGGTTCTAGATATGTCTCGGTATCTCCTCGAATTGATAACGGTTCAAAGTGGAATGATTTGTTCTTGGTTAATAAAAAGGTGTTGGTTTGTTTATCTATTTTAAACTAATAACAAATAAGTAAGTGTCGAAGAGTAAATTTAAAGCTTTAAAAGATTAAACTAAATATAACGAATTAAAAATAGATGCTTGAAAACTTAAGGGCAAAATTTAGAAAAATACTTGAACACCAAATAAAACTAACACTTGGAAACTTTTGTAAAAACAAGAATTTTAAACAATCGGAAAGTCAAATCGGAAAGATGTAATCGGAATAAGCAAAATGACACTGATAGGAATATTCAAAAAGGGATTCTGGTCGGAATGTTGTTGTCGGAATAAGGCAATTGGAATGCCAGAAAAAGGTCCAGATCGGAATATATTCCGATCCGTTGATCGGAATATGGCAACACCTCCTGTCGGAATATCTTGAAACCCACAATCGGAATATCTAAAATTAGCTCAAATCGGAATGAATGGAAAACACCTAATCGGAATGTCTTAGAATTGAATGCAATCGGAATGTTCAAACAGCTCCAATCGGAATATGGGAAAAACAATACAATCGGAATATCCAAAACCCTTTTCCGATCAATTGATCGGAATGAAAGGGAGGAAGCTGGTCGGAATAAACTGATCGGAAAGGGGTTTATAACCCTTTCCGATTACCCTCTTTGATCCGAAAGTTAAGCTAGTGTAATAAGCTATTTGGAATAAGCTAATACCCAAACTATAACGAATCTAATATGAAACGGATCAAATAAGCATGAATAACAACTTATCTAAACTAAAATTAAGCAAACTTTTAAATCAAACAATAAAAAGATGAACTTTTTATGAAAACTTTAAAAAGTAAATAAGCTAAAATTACAAATAAGCCAATAAGCACAAAGATCTTAAAGCTTATTCGTATATAAAACTTAAGGAAACATAAAAAGATTAACTTTTTAAGCACGAAAACATAGATGAACAACACGGATCATAAGTAATTCGTACCAAAAGTGAATCAAAATCAAAGAAAGGTAGAATGAGATTAAAGATTAAAAGCTTGAATTTAAACTTGATTAATGGAAGAAACAATACAAAGGTTTGATCTTGAAAGAAAGAAAGATGAAAACTAGTGAGAGAAAGTTGAGAACTTTCTCTCTCTAAAACTAGAGAGAAAAATGAAAAGTGAAAACTAACTACAAAACTAAAACTAAACAAAGACTAACTAGCTCCAAATTTGTGAAGTAAAGTCCTATTTATAGGCGTGTAATGGTGGGCTTGTGAATGGGCTTTGGTTTCGGGCTTCTTTTCTTCTTTCTTCTTTAGTCTTTACGTTTCTTTTAAATAAACGTTTCCGACTTTGGATTTTGAGAAGTGTCGGTGAATAATTCCAACTCGTCTTATAATCTTTTGTTTAATAGACTCGAGTTCTTCGACATATATGAATCTTCCATCTTTGGCCCTTTTCTTCGATAAATCTTCAAATAGGCACAATGACTTCAAATCTTTTGCATCTCTTGGACAATAGACTTCGTCTTGAGTCTTTTTCTTTGATAAAACCCGTGCAATCCCATGTTTTCTTCAATATTCATCCGGTTGACTCTGAAAACACAACAAACACAAAAACCACGCATAATTCCAAACAAATGATATTAAATACGTGTTTTGGTCTTGTTTTAGCCAGAAATAAGTGGTGAAAGGATGGGTGTTTTCACACCTATCAATCATACTTGTCCCTAGCTACAAAAGGTTATCGTGCTCCCCAACAGATCAAATTCCTAAGAGGAGCAGGACACGGCTGACCAGGCCGCGCGCCGATATTACTTCATGGGGCTTGCTTTCAAGGATACGCGAAAATACACATGTTCCAAGGTATATCACAATTTCGCCCCTTACTTTCCTGTAAACAAAAAATCATCTTTCTAACACTTGCATGATATCGAATTTGCAGCCCATGCATTGCAGTTACCAAAGCTGTCACCAGCACCGCGAAGTCTGAAAATTCCTCCTTCATGGAAGTGCACACTCTCATGCGCACTGGATAGTGCAGCCGCATGTGAAGACTTCCACCAGCATCTAACTCCTCCCGGTCGTGCCCAACTTTTGCACAAAAGGCATGATGAAATACTTATGAGAAAGTTGGACACAGTTATTTCACATGAAGTAACATTAGCCTCGCATCTGAAAAAGAATATGTCGCATCTTTCTGAGCGTCTAACACAAGTGAACATAAAAATTAACCAAGCAACGGAACAAAAAGACCACGAGCTTATATGCGCCAAGGTTGAGCTCGCACGTCTGCGAGCTGTGTCCAGTATAAATTCCGGATCCATTCAATATTTATAGGATGAGAAGGCATCATTATCTAAATTTATAAGTCGAGAGCGCCGCCTTTGCGCGAGGCAAGAGGAGGAAAATTGTTGGGCCATGTCCAAGCTAGAGGAGGGTATGGGGGCCCTTACTTCAAATTGTGATAACTTCGTTGCCAACTGTCATAAAGATATGGCCAAGAAGGCAGAAATTCTGAAGTATATGAGTACTGACTTTGATGAGGAGCTATATCCTCACCTCACGGTAGTGCGCGTTGAGAATCAATGGTTATTTAAGCATGGTCTGTCGCTTGCTGTCAAAAGTGCATTGGATCTGCCAGCTCTAAAGCAAGCAATCAAAGAGATTTTCACTGTTGCTCAGTTATTGGGGCAAAGTCTTGCTATGAAGCGCGTCTTTAAAGATGGCTTACTGGCAGGGCCTCTAGAAGGTAGTGCCTTTTATTCTCGGTATGCTGAAGAAGGCTTTGCCGTCACGTTCCATCGATTGAAAGATCTTCCGCTGCCAATCATAGATGTTATCGAAAAGGACCAAGACCAACCAATTAGCGTGATCATGACAGGACTCACTCTGGCGAGTCACTGTAAAGAAAATGCGGAGTAAAATCCCCCTTCCATGGCCAAGCCACATATCTCCCAATTACAAGTTCCTATTTACGCCGTGGGTGTTCCAAAGTTGGTTTCGCTAAAGGACAAGCTAAAGCATCATGCTAAACATGTGGGGAAGAAGAATAAGTCTTCTATCGAAAATATTGTCATCTGCCTAGGTCTTGCGCATCCTAACCGTTCTGATTGTGTACCGGTAAGTCTGCCTTCCATTGATGTATATCAAATACGCGTATTGTAGTATATGAAGGAGGAGTGGGCACAACATCGTGCGTCGCTGAACTCCTTGCATCGCAGGTTAAAGAGATTGCTATTAGCGAGCGATCTGCTATAAAAGGCATTTTTCCGTACTATGTGCTTTGTTGTAACCATGTACATTTATTTGGTAAAGTAAGAACTTTTTTAATGTTTATAGTGACATGCGCTATTGTAAGCACATAGTGCCTTGCACTATGTCTATGTTTATTTGCCTATATATATGTCCAGACCTTTGCACCCACGCTTGAGATTATGAGTGTGAGTGTCTGTTTGTGAGTACATTCAGTGAAGTGTAGCTCTGAACTTATGGGTGAGTTGAAAGTTCATTACGTGTGGACCTGCCACTACTACCATAAGCGATGTCATAGATAATGACATGTTTGTTAGGCATGCACACTGTGTCTTGTGCATATCCATCATAGAGTATGAGGAATGCTACACTTACTACAACGTCTTATAGTAAGCTGCCTAACAAAGGATACCTGATCCGGCGCCACTGGGGGCGCATCCCTCTTACGTGACAAGTTTAATTAGTAGGGTAAACTTTCTCCTCTTATTTCACCTGGAAACGTTTCATTGTACATGTACACCTAAGGGCCAAATTTTATTTTCAAAAATAAGAATATTCTTATGCATAAAAGATAAAAAAGAAATAATTTGGACTGCGGAACTAGCTAGGAACCGTAGTGTTTTATTCACACTTTTGCAAATGCTAAAACAAAGAACATAAAAGGGGAAATCCTAAAACAATTAAAAAAAGAAAAAATATATGGATCTTTATTGGGGGCTCTCTATAGCCAATGGAATGATCCATGCTAGTGATGCGATGTGACAACCGTGGTTTTGAGGTTCGTCACTTAGTCGTATTTTTAGGGTGTTATGTGTGACTATGTGTTTTATGTGTTTACGTGTTTATTTGGTGTGAATGAGGATGGTTTGGACATCGTTTATGAGTACGAAGTGCTCTTAAGTAAATCGATGAATGGTTATTTCATGAATCGCTCACATTATAGTGACTATGAAGTGAAATGAAATGAAATGAAATGAAGTGAAATGAAATGAAATGAAGTGAAATGAAATGAAGTGAAATGAAATGAAATGAAGTGAAATGAAATGAGATCACGTAAAAAATTCGTGAAAGTTGAATTATCGATTTCGTAGGATTTTGTGTATGTGTCATACGTGATATATGTACATTAGATATATATTTTCTATATTCTATGTATTATAGGAGTTTTCTATTTTAGGAGAGTTTTGAAAATAAAGTTAAGATCGAAAATTACGCAGAAAGTCGAAAGATTAGCGAAAGGGTGTCCGGTTTCGACCTGGAAGTGTATGGAAGTATATGTAAACATAAAATAGAAGGGGGAGAGTGTAAATAACCCAAATTTAAGGGGGTGGGTCGTGGATGGGCTGTTATGGCTGACTAAAGGAAGGAAACGGGTAGGAAAGGCCCAAGTAGAGTCCCTTTTGAGCTCAAACTTGTTAAGGAGGTTACCAAAGCCTATATAAACACCCCTAGACCCCTAAAAACGACCCATAGCCCTACAATATACCTAATATCAGTTAAAACATCCATGGGGGAAGATCAAAACCGAAATATTGCATAAGGGTTAAAGGTATGTAATTAAACTAGCTCGATTTACGTTAAATTTACGTATCTAACCTAGTATGGTGGATTAGGGTTTAGGATTTTTGATTTTTGATTAGGGTTTCATACTAGGAATGATGATTTCTGTAATTAATAATATTAGGGTTCTTAATATTCAATTAATTAGGTTATTATTAGGTTTAATGATGATTAAAGGGTTTAATCATGTTTAAATTTGTTTTTAAAAACTGGACAGAATTTTTGGTCCATTCTTTTGATCATATATAGAGTTATAAAAACTTTTAATTTTCGAATCTTATGTCCCTGGAAAGGTAATTGAGTTGGATTTCAAATTCAAGAAATGAGAACTAAATTGGAGGTCGGAAAGTGGGTTAAAAACATGTTACAACAGTCGGAGGTCAAAGCAGTTTTGAAATCAGTCGGGTTTAAGTTAATGTTTTAAGATGGTTAGGGTACTTAGGAGTATAATTGGACCTTAAAACGAACATGAGACTTAGATTATATATTAAATAAAAGATCTGGAGGAGGGCTAAACAAATGGGTTAGGGTAAGACCCTCTGATCATAACAAACTTTTTATATGTTAAAAATCAGTAAATTCTAGATAGGTAAAAGTATATATATATATATATATATATATATATATATATATATATATATATATATATATATATATATATATATATATATATATATATATATATATATATATATATATATATATATATATATATATCTTTACATTATATATAACAGGAGGGATTTGCCACGTCATCAATCAGGGAACTAATCCCAGTCAGCATGGGCTTTCGTTTTGGGCTTAACGATAGTCGTAACATAATCAACGTATAAAGAAAACATCTCTCATTATTCGTTAAACCCCCTCATTCATTCTCACAGCCCCGAACCCTAAAACAATTAATGGCGCCCCAAAAAACAGAACTCTAAATTGAATCCCTGTAATTATAGACTTCTATTGTTCATTGAGGGAACAAAACAATGATTAAATTGATCAATTGATCGAATCATAATCAAGGTAATTTAGACTACTCAATTTTAAGGTTCTTTTTTTCATCAACAATGATTCTTTTTGTGATGTGAATTACTATTTTTATGATTAGGGAAGAATGGTACTTTTGATTATGAGTAGACGAGTGACCATACAAGGTAAATTCATATTCAAATTGTCTTTTCTCAGAATGTAAACACTCAAGCAGTTCGAAATTCATTACCAGTTCATTACTACCTGTTCCTTTATTGTTATTCCTTTAATTTGAAATCGGATACTAATGCTTTTATTTTTTTAATTTGTACGAATTTAGCACAGAATATGTGAATCCCAATCTTAATATATTTACTTTAATTTTTGTAGAATCATGGAAGCATGTATTGATAAAAGGTATAAAAGTCTAAACCAAATGGATTTGGTATGTAACAGCAGTGTAGTGCACAACCAAAGAAGAATGTATTCAAAAACTGGTTTCCGTTATCGTTATGGGATTGCAATATTGATATTGTAAGTTGAAATCGCTTTCAGAAGCGTTTCACATAAGGTTAGTACATTTTGATATTAGAAGTTCTTTTTTCGTACACCTTAAACCAATCCAAACTATGGTGTGTTATATACTTTTCAATTGACCTTTTATCTAACTAGAATATGTGAGTGTCCGATAGTATGGTTTTGCTGATTTAAGCTTTCGAATATGGTTGTGACTTTTTGTTATACTTACACGTTTTCTTTATGGTTTAGTATATGCACCCTGGCCTGCAAGAATCGAACATAGGATCTCTAAGGATTTTGTGAGTTTAATATGCAGACCTAACCACTTTGCCAAACTCAACTTTTTGTTAAAGTCTTTCAACTTAACATAAATAAACACATGTTAACTTATTACTAATTTAAAAAATTTTTTTCGAAACTTATTACTTTTTTTATAGTAACTTATTAACTTTTTATGTATAGTAACTTATTAACTTTTTTTTATATATATAATTATTTGTTCTAATTATGGGATAGTTATCACTATGAGCAATGCTACAACCACAAAGAAAAATCCCAAAAAAAAGTCTACAAAATGATGTGTATATATGTTTATCAAACCCTATCTAGCCTATATAAACAAAGTGTTTGAGGTAAGCCTCCTTTTTCTTAAGTTTGTTTTTACTGATAATATAAAAGTTGTCTTCATGTGATTCACCTAAAAAATGTATGTTACGAGCAGCTGTGCATAGGCATTAGAGATTTAGTTTGAAGACAGGAATGTACATGTTTGTTTTGCCTTTTTCTCTAACCCTAATATCACCATAATAGTTTATGGGTTTGGTGTTTTTTTATTGTTGATCATTCGGATGTAAGTTTGGCTTCACATGTTGTATAGGATATTAGGTTAGTTTTGCAGATTATATGCATACATGTTAAAGGTAAAGAATGCTCTTCTTAAAGATTTGTTCCAACTCCCTAGGTATCATCAAGTTGTCCTAGAGAGTGCAAGATCAGATTTGTGCCTTTTTTTATTTATAGTGTTTTAATAATTATTCACAATTTTATAAAATATCAGTTTTTATAGATTGTATTGATTGTTTGATTGTATTAATGATAGGTTGCTATGTATATCATCACTTTTTGATTGTGGTTTTAGCTGTTCAAAGTTATGTTATATTTTTACATTTAATTTTTTCTATGCTCCAATGCTTATATTTTTTTATCTGTAATTGGACATATTTTAGGTTGAAATTAGGAACGTTTGAGATACAGGAGATCAGCAGGTGATGTGCTCTTATTGGAGCCTACAATTGTAAGGTTGAGGGACCAACCTTAAGCGAAAACATAGAAGCAGAAGTGAGTTTCTCACTTTAAATGATCTAATTGGCATGCACAACTTGATTTTATATGTTGTGTCACGCTTATGGGCTTTCTTCTAAAAGAAATTCCTCAACACCTATTTCTATTTGTATTGCGTGTATGCTTATACTTTGGATGCTATTTCTGTTTCGATCAAGTGAATAATGTTAGGTTTTATGCAAGATAAAAATAATTCACGAATTTTTATAGTGACCATATAAACGTATTAGGCTTGTCCTCTAGGCTATTGTATAATATTTCATGTCGCTGAATTTTTTTGTTTAAGTTTAGGTTTGGTTGATGCTTCAATGACATTTTCTTTTCAGTTTGGGCCTATCATGTTATGAACGGAATGTACGTGAGTTTTGGTTATATTGCAAGCATTTTAAGTTCAAGTCTTCGTTAACTATTATTAGTTGCATATAGAACAGCTCGCCTGCCAAACAATTCATTTTGAAAATTAGTGACATTAGCAAGCATAACCGTCAGCAACGATTTTGTGTTGGCCGGTTAACCCTTTATTGTTTGCTAATCCGGGTTGCTGTGCATCTTCCTGATGCGTTTCACTCAGTTTTCTTTAGGTATTTTACTAATGAGGGTTTGCTTATGAGGGTTGCTGATGTGTTACTGATGCTGGGTTCGCTGATGTGGGTTGCTCGTGTGGGTTTGGTGAGGTCAGGTTTGCTGATTTTTTTTGTCAATGTTAGAGATGAGATTACACCTTAGAGATGAGATTAAGGTACTAAACGTAACATTTTATATGATATGTGCAGGTTCCAACAAATTTTGTTGGTTTGATGACATGGGACATCCTTTCTTGCAACAAATGTAATTCTCGTCACATGAGCATAATATGAGACCTCAATGTTTCAGCTATGAACATATGAAGGTACTTCTGTTGTTACAACTTTGTAATACTATTGAGTCACTGAGACAATTACAGAAGATAAACTCAGGTACAAAAATACATCTCCTTTTTGATTTTTTTAGCACCTAACAAGGGTGCTTAACTGTCATTTAAAAAGTAAGTATATATAAGCCATTTGCTTTTTTTTCCTTTAGTTGTGAAAATTAGTTAATCCATAAAAGATTGAAATGGATAAGATTAGAGTGAATAGTAATGATAATATTCATTATATATCTGTTTCATTTGCCTTTTCTTGTGTAGCTGAATCAATTCCAGGAGAAAAGATTTGTTGAGTGCCTCCATCGTTGGCAAGAAGTTCGCAGCATGTCAAAAGGACCTTGGACCAAAGAGGTATCTATTGGACTCCTTTTTTATTAGTGTGGAGATTACTTTGTTAAGAAATTTCATTATTAACTTCACTTTATATTATTGTTCAAGAGGATGATCGTATTAAGGTTGGTTGAAAAAACATGTGTGTAAGAAATGGTCGCTTATTGCCAAGCATTTGGCTGGTCTAATTGGCAAGCAATGCTAGAATAGGTAAGCAGTGTTACTCTAATAATATATCCACATATACCTGATGATAGTGATTAGGACGCAATCATTGAGGGTTTCTTTTAGGTGATTTAGTATTTTCAATCAACCATGCTACATAACTTGAAGCCAATCGCTAAAACTCATGTTAAATTTAGTTCTTTGAGAGATGCAACACTAGCCGGCTTATGCAAAGTATTTTTAGATATAGATGTGGTTTGAATGGGTCGAATTCTCCCAAATTGCATTTCTGATTTTTTAGACTTTTCTAAAGTGATCAAATAGTTTTTGTAGCCTCATAACACATGTCAATTGCATTCTTATATATTATGTCAGGCCTTTGTCGTTTTCCATAGAAGACACTATATCATAATTCATTATTTATGCGTTGATATGGTTTTAAAAAATGTGAGTTGTTCATGTGCGCCTTCTATAATCCCCGAGTGGCAAGTTTTACTCATCACCTTTTCCTAGACCTATAAGCAATAATTATCTGCTTTATCTCAGGCTAATTTTAAACAACGAGAAGGAGGATGATCTTGGACGACATGATTCCCATGTTCGATGTATTAAATACTCTTATACAATGAGTTGACGCTACTGCTTTCGATGAAGGCAACAACCACTCTCACAGGTAAACCACATTTATTCTTATGTTTTAGGGGTGGCCTCTTTAAAGAGGGTCATTTCGGACTGAATCACTTGTCCCAATGATAGGGATGGACTCAAAACCAGGCTCAAAGTAATGAAGTTTCAGGAACGACGTAACGAACCAAAAGCGAAAGAAAAAAAGTGTTCGCTTGGTAGAAGAAAGTGTTCATTATAAAGTTTCATTAACATATAAAGTTTTCCGTTAACAAAGTTTTGTGGTGGTTTCGCCTTTATGACTTGCATAAGACCTGATTACCGTTATGTAAATTAATTGTGTCTAATTTTCTCAGGAATTATTTAGTAGGGACTTTGTGAATAGTTGTAGTCTGAAGTAGGGTTTCCTTGATTTATGATTATTTTACTTCAAGTGCAGCGGTGCGGACACTTAATGGACAATCCTTTTGGTGAATTGTTTTCATCACGCTCCATGCACACTAGCTTGAAGATATGGGATTTTCAGAAGAAACAATGCCTTCATACATATAAGGGTCATTACCGAGAAATTAACACCATCTAATTTATCTGTGGTAGTCTTTGGGTGGTATGAGGGAGTAGATAATGTTGTAAAGGTCTCAGGTATCACCACTTTATTTTGTTAGCAGCTTGAGAAAACAAGTGAACTAAGTTTCTGTTGTTCGCTATTGAATAGATATGGGACTTAAGTGCCAGAAAGCTCTTGCATGAGTTGAATATCCATCAAGGGAACATTAATTCGATGGATCTCCATCCTCTTGAGTGTCTTTTACCGACAGGTTTTCCTTTGACGCTAAACTCCATATCTTTTGTCACTTTGTTAATGTCTTCGTTCATACTTGGAGTTTTAAAATTGAATATTTATCGAGGCTTCATTATAATGCATTGCCATTGTCGTTTAGACTCCGTATATGGTGTGGCATAATGTATCAATTGCACCAGATAACTACACTAATGGCTGTTTTTTTAAAACCGAAACTTTATTTTACAAAAAGCCATGGTTTACCCGTTTTCATATTAGAAGTATTTGATACTTCCTGCTTGTGCTTTCAATAGAAATTACCTAATTCGGGTCGTTGTTCCTTCTCAGTCATTACATACTATTATTATCATTAATAAGAAATCAATGTTAATGTTCTTCTTAAGCAGATGGGTGAAGAGGATGCATTTTCTTAACAACAATGCAGAATTACGGGTTAGAAATAATGGTTTCACGAAGACATCAAACAATGCTCCATCACACTCGGGTAAGTCCCACATGAATTAACCATAGTCACTATGAGAGGTAGCAAGACCCTTTGTATGCTAATATGTTTGAAGTGTGCTTTGTAAAGGCGAACATGGATGAAAATTTAGGGAGGAAACAACTAATAAAACACGCCTGCTACACTTTGGACTGCTCCCATAGAGTCTAATGTGAGCATTGGGCCAGTAAGATTGCTTATATAAACAACTAATTGCTTGGTTAGGATTTGTAGAAAAATTGGAAAAATAAAATTTAGTATTGATATGAAATGATTCTAAGCCGCACGTCCTCAGGTGTACAAGTTTAATAGAATCTGATTGACTTTACTAATAATGCATCTACACTTTGCCATGCACCTATATTGTTTGGGGTCTGAAAAGGGATTTTGTATCTGAGTCATCAATTATGTTATCAGCCTATCACTGGTGTATGTCATCTGGAACCTCAATTTTTATCCAAATATCAGCCTGTTAGAAACTTACAATGACACTAGGATGTGTTTAGATTTGCGCTTTAGAACTGATAAATATTCTTTTGTTGTGCTATAACACTACCAGAGAGTATGCGTCATAATACATTTTGGATTACTTTCGACCCATCTAACCCGCTTTATCCTAATTTTGATCATGTAACTTAACCCATCTGACACATCACAAATATAGATGAATTTTTATCAACCAAGTAATGCGTAAATGAGTCAAAACCAGTGTCAGTATTTTTACTTAAGTGAGACGTCTCATATGGGTCAAACAAATCAAAGGTTGCCCATTGCGTATTTTGGTTCAGTTAGTCATGTGGGTCGAACAGGCTGAAAGTTTCCCAAGCTCTGTCTAATGCGTACATTTTCTTGATGGGTATTAGGTCATGCTACTGATTTAATTAAGTGTCTCGCACATGTCATCTGTTAAGAAACATTAAAAAACGAAGAAATAAGTATTAGCGGGTCAAATCATAACCCCTGGTTTCCTAACCCACACAACATGCCCATCTGCCACTGGCGGTGGTGGATTTGCTGTTCCTACCACGGGTGGTGGTGGATTTGTTGCTCCTGCCATGGGTGGTGGTGGTTTTGGTGCTCCTGCCACTGGTGGTGGCATTGGTGCTCCTGCCACTAACGGTGTTTTGGTGCTCCTACTACTGTAGGTGGGGGTTTTGCTGGTGTTGCTACTGGTGGTGGTGGTTTTGGTGGCGGCGGCTTTGCTGCTCCAGCTGGTGGGTTTGATGCTGCAGCTACAGGTGGCGGTGGTTTTGGAGGTGCTCCACCAGCTGGTATTTAATTATTTATGTTATCTTTTTAATGTTTTTTGGAATTATTCGAGGTTGTGGAGTAAATATGGCGTGTTAGATGTTTTACTTTTACATGTCCAAAATGAGTAATGAAGTGCATTTCACATGACAAATCAATCAACATGTTAATTGTTGATCGAATATCGTGAGTTGTTTAAGAATAAAGTTTTGAACCAAATCTACTGATCTTTGGTTCGGTATTGTGCAAGAAAATCTAGCATTTTAGTGAACTAAACATATTTCTGTTGTTTTAGTTCGGTTTCCTTGGTTATCAAGTTTATTCAGTATCAAACGCTTTTACTTTATAACTGTGAAGTCTGATTTTGTTTTTTGTTTAAGTTTCTGATGCACGAATACGCTTACATTCAATTGTCAATCCTTAAATGGTGAAATCGTAAAACCTGAAACCAGACAGATTGTATTGGCAGTGTTCATACATGGCTTTGCTAATCAAATATATGACTGAATATAATCGTGCAGGTGGGTTTGGAGGTTTTAGCAGTCAAGTAGGAAGTGGGTTCGGTAGTAGTGAAGTAGCGGTAAGGCCTCCATTTGAGCTCTTCACACAGATGAGGAAATAGTTTACTTGAAGATGCTGTTAAAACTGTACGCTTAAGCCCAAGCTCAAGCTCATACCCAGTTCTTCAAAACTCTTTTTCCATTTTTTGTTTCAAGCATATGTTTGCGTCAAACTATTTGAGTATTAACCACTTGGGAAAAGGATCCACATGTAGTCAGACATAGTGTTTAACATTTAGTACCAACAACTAATAAGTTTGTGTCTATATAGAAGTCTAATTTTTTCAAGACTAGGATGATTTAAAAAAGTAGTTAATTATATATATATATGATGTATAATTATTTATATATTTGTATAATATTACAAAGACTACTAAAAAATAACAAGATATTTGATTTTCTAAGATTTCGATCAAACTTTATGATCTCAATTTTGACATGACGAAAACAATTTTAAATAAGATCTCAATCTTAAAAACTTCCATACTCCTAAAAATCTATTAAAAAAAGCTGCTTATCACTTTCTAATAAGATCTTTGTTAGTTTGTACAACCATCTTTTATTGTATATTATTTTTCTAAGTCTAAGTCTATGTATATCAACGTGCATATGAGTGGGAAAGCAATCGAAGAAACTGTTGTTACAGTATTGACTCTACCAAGACCCAAAAGATAGATACTCGGTGTCAAATATTTCAAAATGCTACTAAAGATGTACAGGTACTAATGTACTATATTGTCTCACAACATTGTCTAAACGAGAAAATAGAGTGTAGTATGTATATGGAAGTTCCAATAACAATGGAGAAGGTAACCTACAATTTTATTGGTGTCAAGAGTTTTTTTTTTTTTAACGGCATTTTTTTACAACTCACATTAACTATCTCACGTATTATATTTCACATGTCTCCACCGAGATTTGAACCCACAACCTTTAGGTTAGAGGACCACTCACATACCGCTGACCAAGAGGTCTTTGACAGTGGCGTAAAACAGGAACTTAGTGAAGTAGCGGCAAAAAAAGTTTTTTGGACAGAAATCGTTGTGTACACCAAAATAAAGATACAAATATAAAGTTTTTACATTGTTTTTTTTTGGCAATTTGAATGTTTTTTATATTGTTTTGTTTTCGAGTGGAGGGCAATTCGATCATACAATGGGGTGCATTTTAATAAAATGGTCCTAAAAATTTTTTTTACATTAAAATTTGATTTTTTTTTAGCGAGCCATAAGGGCACCGCCCCTACTTTAGACATCATACTTCAAAAAAATGCCCCATTAGTGAGCAGCTATTTTACCTATTTTTAGTCATCACCAATTTCGTATATAGTATAAGCCATTCTTATTTCATGATCAAACAATATACTATGTTATTCGCAAGATTGGTCAAAAGTGATATGCGCTATAGCAGCAAAAAGAATGGCTAAAAAGTGTCTTAACATGGAAAAATTCAATTATACTAAACAATGAAAGATTTTTTTCTTTCAATAAATGTTTATGTATACTTGTATGGAAAGATTCACTTTCTCCAAAGCTACTCACAACGCATCGATAGAAAATATTGGTCGGCTGATTTCGAATTCCATCGACTTGTTGTGACGACTGAGTCGATTCGATCGTGTATCCGAAGTCGATCTAACGGACGAACGATTTAGAAAATAAAAAAATCTAAATGATTTTCAAATTATGACAGTTGTTTATTAAAAAAAAGTTTAAAAAAATTAAATTTAAATACTTTACCCCTATAAATACCTAACCTTTTAAACCGTTTCTCTCACACTTTCCAAACATTATTTTACATTAAAAAACTTTTATACCAACTAAAAAAATGGGTTCAAAGTAACCGTGGGCTCTCGATGAGGAGGTAGCTTTGTGTGAAACTTGGATATACGTTTCGGAGACGTGCGTACCGGGAAAAAATCAACATATCATAGCGTTTGGTTGGAGGCAACTGAGTATTTTCATAGCAAATGGGGGATTAAAAAAAAGTTATGACTCCGTTACCAGTAAATGGAAAAGTACGATTCGTCTTAAAGATGGTCAATTTTTTTCTATTTGCAATAATGTCTTACTTAGGCATCCAAATGAGACTTATAAAGATACTATCTATCAAGAAGTCGTAATCGAATATCGCACTCTATATCATTCGGATTTTGTATTTTATGAATGTTATAAAATTTTGGAACAAAGTCTCAATTGGAGCGAGGTTGAAATGCCACTGTTTCTTACGTGGGAAGTTTAAGTTCTTAAGGTTTACTATTATTATTATCATTATTATTATGTTGTAATGTTTTTTATTTAATGTAATGTTTTTTATTTAATGTAATGTTTTTTATTTATTAAATATTTTTTTTTGTATTTGGTCTCTTTATTGTGGAAACCAGATCGCCAAAGAAAAAAATCGTTGTGATAAAAAAAATATAGGTCGCTTATGATCATTGTTGCATGCAGCCTAAATGATCGATACTCGGCAGAAATATAGATTATTTTAAGTGATTTGCTTATTTCATCGACTTTTAAGTGTTTGTGGACACTCACTTTATTTTAAGGTTTTTGCTTTTAAGATATTTTGAGCTATCCATATTTTACTTATGTCTGGTTAAACACGGTCGTGTGCAATTTTCAAATAAAATTAATACGGATTTTATATGGTTACTTCAAAACCAATTATAATATAATAAAGGTATACAATTTGTGAAATATTGCTATTATTAATTAATTTTTTTTAAATAAACAATTTTTTAACACAAATATTTATATAAACAAAAAGTGTAACAATAAGACATAAAAATATTTTTTTATCAAATAAAAAAAAGTTAAATGACAATAAAAAGTCATACCCGTCCATCGGACGGGTTTTGCCACTAGTATATATATATATATATATATATATATATATATATATATATATATATATATATATATATATATATATATATATATATATATATATATATATATATATATATATATCTACATTATATATAACAGGAGGGAAATGCCACATAAGCATGTTTTAATCCACGTCATCACTTTTTAATATTTAATTTTTATTTTTCTAAATTAATAATTTTTTATAAAATTCGAAATTATTTTTTATTTTTCTAAAATTTGGATTTTGTTAAAAATTATGTCTAGACAGTTTAGAGGATTCGAACTTTGGTTTTTCGTAAAATCATGAAACGTCCTAACCAGTAGGGCTCAATTGATTGACTATAGTTTGCAAATCAAAATTTTTTATTTTTATAAATTATTAATTTTTTATAAAATTCAAATTATTTTTTATTTTTCTAAAATTCGGATTTTGTTAAAAGTTATGTCTAGACAGTTTAGAGGATTCGAACTTTGGTTTTTGGTAAAATCATGAAACGTCCTAACCACTAGGCTAGCTCAATTGATTGATTATAGTTTGCAAATCAAACTATATAACGCATGTAAATGTAAATAATTATTAGTCATAAACAGGTAAGGAAAGTAAATATTTTACGTAAAGAAAAATTAGGAAAATCATATCTTGATAGTCGTATCTATCTCATTCAAAACTTTCTCAACCCTCAGAATAGATCTCTAAACACCACGGATCTCAATCAAAAAAGAAAAAAAAAGTACGACTGATTTGAGAATAACCACCAGGCACCAACTAATGATGGATGGATTCTTTACAAGGTTTTGAAGCGAACAGCGAACAGATCATGTATGTGTTGTAGACAGTTTTAAAGATAATAGTGATTATTAGGAATATTCATTATTGTGATTATTTCATACTTGATAATTTAAATCTTCTTTTAGAAGTTTAGTTTGTGTTTTGCGTGATTTAGATTGTAACCATGATTCTTATTTAGCAGGTAAAAGTTGCACGAACAAAGAAACCTACAGCAGCTGCTGCCCCCAAGGTTGGTAGTCCAAGCATAAATAGGTGCCTACACTTGTCATGCTAAGTTTCCATCACAGATATTAATACCTTTTATTTTTACAGAAAGCTGGGTCATCCTATGCTGAAAGCTCAGATGACGATCCTTCTAATGAAGAGCCCTAGAAGAAAAAGGCCAAGGTATTGTTCATAGACAATAAAATATTTTCATTTAGTTATTGATATCCATATTTTCACTATATATGTAAGGTTAATTTTTGCTAAAGATGATAGCGGTGAGTATGAAAGCTGTGAAATAAGTTCTAGAATCACCACTGGAGTTTGTATTTTATTCAAGAAGAAAACTCCAGTCACTCCTCAAGCTACATGATCCACGAATCCATACTAATGTGAATGGTGCAGAAACCATATCCCAAATGGACAACCAAACTACCCACTTCTAAATTTTATGCTTACAATAGTAGTTTATGTTTTGGTTAGCGGAATATTATTTTCCGACTTTTCTTGATTGAATATCTGTCATTATGTTTCTTCTTATGCAGATATCATGCCGGCTCTTTGAAACAACATAAAAACTATCAACCAAATGATGACAAACACCCCTTATGTCTAACAAACTTGGTGTAAAAAGGTGCATGCATGGGATCAAAGAAATTCTGATGCTTCAACGCCTGAATAATAGAAGTAAGAACTTCCGTATACGTGGCTTATTTGGTTATTTATGAATGTATGTTTATTACCTAAAACTTGGCTTTTACAATTCACTCTTATATTTAATTGTCATTTTGCTTTTCAAAAAATGTTTGATACAGATTTGTGTCTGCCTTATGGTTTGAAACAAAATAAAAACTATCAACCAAACGATGGACAAACACCCCTTATGTCTAACAAATGTGGTGCAAAAAGGTGCACGTCTGGGACAATAGAAATTTCGATGCTTCACGGGATGTAAAATATAAGTAAGAACTTGTGTATATGTGGCTTATTTGGTTTAACCATGTACAAGGGTGTTTAGGATTACTTATAGGCCGGGGGTGCTGCCTTACTTTCTCAGCACACACCAAGAGGGTTTCTTACCATGGACTTCCCACTCTTTGGTGAATTAAGCAGATGAAATGCTTTCATTGTATCAATCATTAAGATTGATATCTCATTTATATTAATAAGGAAGTATCAAGGTAGAATTAAAGAAAGCAGGCATTGGAAGAGCATACTAGAAGGCTAAAAAATGTTAAAGACGATGGGGTCTATGACGTGGCTGGCAGCCTAGAACTTGCTTCTGACAAAGAAGGGTTTGAACAAAACATTGTCCTTTCAAGACTTGAAACACGTATTACTAAGATGCAAAAGACTCGCTGGTAAGCTTTATATGCTTCTCATGTGTGTTCAATTCTCTTTTCCTCGGCAGTTTATTTTGCAGTTGTATTTAAAGCACATGTTCATGTAAATCGAAATTGAATAACAAAAATCAAACGATAAATCTGATTTAATTTTCTTTAAGTTAATGTTGGTCAATCAGAATGTCTATAAATTTATGTAGCAGACACATGATGTATCTGTAGAGACGCGGGAAAGGACTAAAAACAACCCATATAATACCCATAATATATAACTAAGCATGGTAGTCTTTACGATGAGATTGTTTATGAAGATTCATTATACTTATATAATAACCACTTTGTTTTGGTTAATAATTAATAGTGATGCATTTCTTCTTCACCTGGTATGAAGAAGTGACACGAGATATCAATTGCAATACACTAAAAGAGGGCCACGAAGTTGCTTCTCAGACGCAGATAAACAGGTTCTGCAATAGAGGTCAGATGTTCACATTGGATAGTGACTTAATCGGATAGTGAATTGAGCTTAGTTTTTATGTGCTTCGCCTTTTTAGAAAAAAAGAAGACATTTAACATATGGCTTATTGGCTCTTTGTCGCGTCAACATTGATGTTTTTTATTTAGGGAAGTTTAAATCCTGGTGGTCCCAAAGCGTAGCACAAATATTCCTTAAACCACACTAAATATTCTTTAAGCCGCAACATAAATATTCATATTACATTCAACAAAAGAAGAACAAGAACCCTAAATCGGATGGTATTCATCATTTTATGTAGCAACTTATATCCATATTCACCCTCAGTAATGATATACTCGAATCTGGTTATCATATTAAACAAGGTTATGTTCTATCTTAATTCATAAACCCTAAAATTAACTCTTTTATGTTTTGTGGATGATCACCTAGATGAGTCCTCAAACCTTTTATTACTTATGTGTATTTTTTTAGCTAATTTATTTGTTTTTTTCTTATTTAGTGAAGATGATTAACTACAATGTACATGGAGGTATACTCGATCAGTTTTTCCATTCATGTAATCCCAAAAAACTACCTTTTTTAGTCGTTTACAGGAATTGAACTCTACTGTTTGCCCTTGGTTGGTGCGTTGAATGGTTAAATATTATCGTAAACACACAGATCAGTGTGTATCCAAGAAAAGAAATTCATTTATTGTAATCAAAAGTATTTTAATCAATTAATACTATGTCTTTGAAGTGATAATATCAATTGTTCTCTTATTCATTCACTCCACTCCTGTTCAGTATTATTGCAGCCACTACTAAATTGATTACCATCACAAAACCCAAATGTTATAACTGATTAAAACCACAATGCCAAATGGCCCTCACCATCTATGACTTGAAACTGGTAAATTGCAATGCCAAACGCCCCCTAATCGCTCTAATCGAGGTAATGCAGCAACAAAAGACTAATGCAACAACCACAAGCCTGCCTGCTGGTACAGATGCAGTTGGACCACATGTATATATATATGTATTTTGGTGACCCTTTTGCATCATACCAGGTCATCGCTTGAGCACTCCCATAGTATATTTAGACTTGCTTACCAAACCATAGTACTTGAGATGGATTCATATTTTGAATTCACGCTGTTCAATGTGAAACAGATATGTAACCACATACAAAGTGAACCTACCACTTCGAATCTGTAAGTCCATGTTATCCTTAGCAAGAAAAGCTCAATACAGGTTTCTATTGAAAAAGCTCTTGCAACATAATCCACCAAGCTATAAGCTATGTCTTGGTATTACATCTCATGTGCTCAATGTTACAAACAATAAGGGATGCGAATAAAACAAAGCTAGGGGACATGTTAGAAGCCTTCACAGTTCCCACTTATGTAAATAATTTCTCCCTACAGTTGGATCTCGGGCACCAAGCTGTGAAAGATAATAGGATATTATTAAAAAAAGGGCTCTTTATACTTATTGTGGGCCTTCTTGCTGATCCAGAGTTAAAATTCAAGGCAGAAAGAAGACATGAAGCTGTTAGCCGGCTACTTTATATTCTAACTTATTAGACATCAGATCCATGATTCTCTAATATAGTTTAACCCTTTCTTCTAGAGACATGGTTAATCTTGAAGTAAGGTGAATGATACGTTGGGACAAGAAGAATCGTCATATATTCTATATTCGTCGTAAAATGGAATGTGCCTCTAAATCTGTACCACACATTCGGATTAATGGAAGTGTTTGTTTCACTACTTTCCCTAGCAACACTGCGTTTAGAGGGTTTGGTGGACCCTGAAGGTATGCTCATTACTCAAAATTAGATTAAAATAATTATCATGGAAGTTATCCTAAAGAATCCGATAACAACGTCTCACAGGTACATGTATCAACTAATGTGTTTTGTGTAGTTTTAGTCAATTCATGTATATGTATGAAATCCGGTCCTATTTTTGCCAAATCTATGCTATCTCCAGTGACCTTTCTGCATACATCTCTACCAACCAGTAAGACTCTACTTTATATTTCTTATATACATATTCATATTGATAGAGGATCATAGTCATCAATAATCGTTTATAGAAATCCATTTTTTTTAGATATTCCAGCTATTGGAGACCCTACTACCCCAGCTTTTGGTGCTCCATTTACTGCCTCCAAGTACTCAATGATTTTTAATGGCAAATTCACTATGTGCAGGTCATTCATACTGCCAGTGTTGAAGTTATCATAAAGTAGTAGCTGCAACACATTCTTCACTGATAACAGGTAAATAAATAACAGTAGAGTATATGGTGTCAACTTATTAAGCTTCTATATGCCAGAAATATTAATAAGTTCTATAATAGAATATAATATTCAATTCTGTTGCAGATTACTGTCATCACTGTCTTCTTTTGGTCTCGATTAAATGACATGTTAATTCTGAAAACAAATTTTGGCTTAGTGTTTAAAAGAATTGCAATGAAGTTGTAGCCATCTTGATGTATGCAAGTCATTTATCTTCACAAATGTTTTTACAATTAACATAGTATTTTCATTTTTTCGACTCCAGCGACACATATTACAAAAACTCCTAATAAGTCATTTCTCCTAAATCTGTTATTTTTAACATTCTTAACAGGTAAATACTCTTTTTTGTTGATCAAGTGACTTTAGGAGTTTATGGAAGAACGGCGAATTCTGAAAATTCCTTAGGGAAAGTGACTATTTGGGTCTGTAAGAGGATGTAAGTACCTGCATTTGTATAAGGTCGAAACAGTTAGATAGCACCATAAGACTTTCATAATTCTGTTTCTTTTTTGCACGTATACGTAATTCGTTTTTCCATTTTTCTTTGACTATGATCAATGATATTTGTATATTCCGTATGCTGATTGTCACGTTTGTTAATTCCAAGATGCAGAAGATATAGACGATTAAAAAATATAATCATGAGTGGATGGACGTTGCTATATTTTTTTAGATAACACTGACCTGGACCGGTGGATACATAATTAATAAAGCACAAACATTTGTTGGATCGGGTCGAAGAGATGGAGAGCAGAAGCACCTACTTTGTTGGCTGCTAACTTTAATGAGATGACGACATTAGCTCACAAGAAGTGGTGAGACAAACCCAAAATACAAGCAGTAGATATATCGCATATGTTTTACGTTTTTCTTATATTTTGTTTCAACTTGATTTTACAAGTGAATCTGACCAGGAACCTCAGGTTCGGATGTTGAATCCAAGTTCAGGATGGATGAGAGGAAAAGTAAAGGCTGTTTTATCTAGAGACACTGTCATAGTTATGGATTTTTTCTATTAGTTGCGAAGACAATCATTTTGGTCCATCTTTTAGCTGCGAGAGTAGTAAGGTTACTTCAACATGCAATTCCTTTATTTGTGTAAAATTATGTTCTTTATGGTGGTGACATAATTCATTTCAACTGTTATTCTGTGCTAGAAACCAAGCATTGACTACTCATTGTTTTAAATTTTAATCTAATTACTATTTTGTTTTTAAACATTTCTTTTCTAACCGCAAATCCTTACATATCTCTCTGTTTTTGGTTTTGGGCTGCTTAATAGTGCCAATGGTGCCACTAACTTTGTAATGGCCATAATTAAGTGACTGTGGTATAAGGATTCATTTTTTTTACCAAGGATTCATTTTTTACTTTCATTATATGTAGACTAATATAGGTATGCCTGTGCCCAGGATGAGCCATTTGCATGGAACAGTAACCTCTACTGCATGTCAACAAGAAGATGACAGTAAATTAAGAACAGCGCTAGATTCTCTAATAAAACTGGAGAAAGAAGTTTCAGATGTCAATACGTTGACTTATGAACGATTGAATTGGTCAAAAAAAAGTCTCATTACTTGCTGTCTTGCTATATCTTCCAGTGAGGCATCCAAAGATCATGTTTTTCACATTAACCAGGGATATCTGATCAGGATTAGAGGGTGCAGTTGCTTACTTTAAGGTACACACACTTGGGTCAAGATTCTGCATTAAGAGGAGAGCAAACAACAACATCACTCCGTTGGATGGGGTTTCTATTTGCCACAATAGCCGGTGGCTTCAAGTATTCTATTTATTCAAGGTAAATCCCTTCCTGTTAAATAATTATCTAATCCATCGACACCCGATCTTATGCATATATACTAACAGCTTGCATCTACCTGATAGGTGCTACAATCAAAATTACATAAGAAAACTTTATATTTTTCTAATTTTCCTATATGCAATCCATCAGTTTGGTTTATGAGTTTATGTCATGTCATGAATAATAGATTTTTTAATTTCCTTATGTAAATCTGAACCATTCTTGCTTCTCAATAAATTATTATATCTTCATGTCTTATTTAGCTGCAATAGTTGACTTACAAATGGGGCAAGAGTTCTGTTGTTGCAACCATTGTTTGATACAATCCAGGTGGAAGTCATGCTTGCACTTGAGTCCTCCAAGGTCATTCCCATCATTGTATTCCTCCTGGAAACAAGGAAAAAGTTAAGTCATTGTTTAAATATTTTTCCACCATGGATATGATGTATAAAACGATTTTCAATCAATTTTTAGTTTAAGACACGTGTTTAAAGGAAACATAGTCTTTTACACGTAGATGTTGTAAAAACATTTACAATCGTAATTGCTTTTTAATTAAATTAATGCTCAACTTTTGGAACTTTATAGATACAGTTGGTGTCGTAAATTGATTTACTTTGTACACTACTGAAAATGGAAAAAAAATCAATAGAATTTAGAAAATGAGTGTTTTGATAATAGACAGGAAAAAATAATTATTTGCATTTAAAAGTTTGCAAAATTGAGTTTTAAAAAAATAAATGAGAAGCTGCTTTTTGGAAATGGATTTTTTTAAATGGAGTTGATACTTATTTTATTTATCAACTAAACAAATAATCTAATTTACCAAACAATAAAAAAAATTAATAATCTGATTATTATGATTTTAAACTACATAATTAAATCCAAACACAAATTATCAAAACCATGTTTTACAACTATTGATTATCTGATTATTTATTTCAAAACGAATAATCTATTTTTAATAAATAATCCCAAACACCCTCGATAACTCTTTCATCTTGCAATCAACATTATAAGTCAACTACATTTTAGTGTCACTCCTAATGTGCATTAAAAATAGATTTAATATATTTATTGTTAACACTTTTGTAAGAATAGCCAAGTGCCAAAAACAAAAAATATTACTGACGACTAATGTTCTTTTACAACGAAGTTTTATTTGGAATTTGAACATATAACGTATACTTTGTTATGTGAATACCATAATTCCTTTTCTTTGTGATTATTGAATGAACAATTATTTCTTTTTCTTCTTAATGCATTCTATAAGTAATTTAGTACTTATAATTGATTTACTTTTGTTTAAACTTTTTGTTAACAGTAGTTATATCACTATGTAGAAAATAACTTTACTTATTAAATTTTATAAAAAAACAATTTACTTTTAAATCTATATATTTACTTAAAAGCCTCAAAAATAAAACTTACTGGTTTGTGGTGTACTTATAACATAATATAAAAAACAATTTAAAATAATAAACTTCTCTCATACTATTTGAATTCTAAAATATAAAATAAAAAATTAGCATTTTTAGTACATTCAACATATAAATAATACAAAAACATGATTTGACTCAACAAATTGAATATAAACACACAATTTTAAACCACTTCCTAAATATAATCAAAATTTATTATATAAAAGTACCAATAAGAAACACATTTATACTTAACAAACAGCTTAAGGCATTCTAACCAAAAGAGTAAAGTAAAAAAAATTCATGTCTAGAAAGACAAACACCAATACGACTGATAATGAATTAAAACACACTTAAACTGAAAACAAAATTAAAAACAAATATCCATAAAAATAAAAAATGATAAAAAAAAACAACCAGAAGTCATAGCTGCCAATGAAACATTACAAATAAATATTTATAAAATAAAAAAATCAAACGAGAATCATAAGCTATACCCGTCCATCGGACGGGTTTTGCCACTAGTATATATATATATATATATATATATATATATATATATATATATATATATATATATATATATATATATATATATATATATATATATATATATATATATATATATATATATATCTTTACATTATATATAAGAGGAGGGAAATGCCACATCAGCATGCTCTTAATCCATGTCAGCATTTTTTTTTTCAAAATTGTTAAAAATTTTATCACTAACATTGATTCGAACTCGGGCATATTGAGCCACAAGTAAACAACTCGACCACTAGACCAAGCGCACTGTTGTGTTAAACTAAGCAAAACCAGATTAATATCATCACAAAATCACCAGTCTATTTTTTCATAAAACCTAAACCCAGCGTTCCATCATCATAGGTCCTATATAAACATAGATCCTATATAAAAAATCGTCCGATAATTTTTACCTAAACCAAACCATAGCTAAAAAAAAACACAAACGATCCTGATTTCCATGCCACATCCAAGCACCCTTGGTTGTAGATTTACAGTCACTGGATACAATCTGTTTGTTTGTTGCAGATTTCTTGGTCATCTCTATTAGCAGACTTGAAGAAGTTTGAACGAAAATATCTTTGATCAGGTCTCATATTCTTTTGATTGCTTATTGAGCCTTTAGTATATGTCGATTGATATGCTAATCCTAAGATTGTTAATAACCCAATTACCCTTGGTTGCAGATTTACAGTCACTGAAAATATTAAATTCGAGCTGTATATAATATTATTATGGTTTTACAGGCTTAATCGTTCTTGAAACCAGCTTAAGGATCTTCCTTGCTCCCTCGAAGATTGCCTGAATTTATCTGACCTCAAGGTAGATTTATGCTGCATCATGTATAAATCTTTTCTTGATGGCGTGTAGGTGTTAGTATTCAAACCGGCAAAAAGGTTGTTGTTAGTTGGTATTATCAATTAATGGGGTATATTTGTTTGTGTAGGGGCATAGGTGCAGTAGTTGGCCTCTGATGGAAGACATATTACGTGTCTTTGAGAATGTGATTCTTGGTTGTTTCAAATATGACTTCAAAAGTTGGCCTGATGGAAGACATATTAATGTGTACACACCAAATTATCAATTATACAAATCACTTAAATTTTTATTATTCGTAATTACTTACATGAAACAACCGAAGCACTTACATACACTATCTCCCACATCACGCCCTTATATCAACTGATATGCATCACATAAACATACCATTAACAAGTTCAGGGGTATGTTTTTGATTTCATGGTCAATCTTTTTGAAATTTGGCGGTATTTTTTCCGAACAACAGGTGGAGTTAAATGAAACAGTGTTGTCGACAAACTTGAAAGAGGTGGGAGCGAAAGAGGTCAAAGGAACTACCCTAGATGTTATTAATAGGTGCATAATTAGAATCACCTATTTATTATCTTTTTATGTCTGTTGAATTCATATTTAATCTCACGCATCATGTTTTTTGTTTACATCTCTAATAGGATACCAAGTTGGCCTAATGAGCGGATTAAATTCATATCTTCTTTCTGTGGAAAGAGCAGCAGACATTTATCAGTCCAGGTAAACTTGATAATATTCAAATACGACCACCTCAAATAAGCAATTTGTGATGTGTTTGATATTATGGCTGCACGCATACCCTCTACACTTTCAAGACTTGAACCAACGTAAAAGTGTGATGTGTTTGATAATATGGCTGCTGGTGCAAGTTTGGGACATCTCATTTTCTACCCACAGTAGAGAGTGGGTATCTCAATTTCTCTTTCTCTTATTTTGGTGATTTTTGATGCACAGGTTACAAGGTGGTTGGGCGGTTTCTTCAAAAAGAACAAAGGTAATTCCTAAACCATGGGGTCCACGTTATCCTTTGAGGCCAGCTAGACAGGTTGGTGCACCAGTCAGGCCTCTGTGCAGGCTGACCCAACTCGTGATAGAGGTGGTGCAAGTTTGTGACATTGGTGGTGCTATATAAATGTAATTTTTTTTTGTAAATAGCGAGTAATGAGTCTCAAATTTATTAATGGCTGAAAATCCAGAGTAAATGGACCACTTATACGCCCCTTTCATGTTATAATGGTCACTTTGGGTTATCATTTTATCATCAGATGTTCCCATTTCCTGCTTTATTTGGTTGTGATAACTAAGCATCTGTTTATCCCGCAGGTGTGGACACGAGTTTAGTTTGTGAGAGCGTGAACAGGGCTTCTCCGGGTTTATGCCTCTAAAGAAGTTATATGATCCCGATGGAGGATATGTTGTGAATGATACATGTATTATTGAAGCTGATGTCGCAGTCAAGAAGGTTTTCGATTACGTCCCATATACTATGATCGCATGTTCAGAAGGTTAGTAGGCTTATTTTAGTTTATTTTAGGAAAATCTCAAAAACTATTTGACAAGGTTTAAGCACCTGTCAAAATTTTTTTATTAAGTAATTTTGAACACCCTTTAGGTGATCTAGACTAATATTTATGCACAAATATTTATGCTACTCCTAACAAAAGGAAAAAGGCTTTAGTTTATAGTACTCTTATCCATGATTAGACTTGATAGAAGGTATGGTTTGAGTTGATTTCGGTTGATTTAGACAAAGGC
Organism: Glebionis coronaria; assembly: GCA_025667525.1. NCBI lineage: Eukaryota > Viridiplantae > Streptophyta > Magnoliopsida > Asterales > Asteraceae > Glebionis > Glebionis coronaria. Next base: position 151,154,262 of record CM046878.1, read on the forward strand.
AATCTAAAAATTCGTGTATGCGAGTGTTCTTTTATTTTCTTTCAGGATTAAGTTTAAGGATTGAGGAATATAGCTATTAAAAATGCGTATGAGTGATTGAAAACGAAAATAGCTGAAATTGGTGGAGGCTCGGATGGAGGTTTAATTAAGGAACCATTACGTGAAGCTTCTGCGTGTAGCATAAAAGAAGATTGGGCAAAATAGATGAGGCAACTCAGTTGAATCACGTAAATGATCACCTTTTATTGCCTTATTATACGTGCCCATTTCAGTTATTTATTCCATGTAATGCAAAGAAAATTTGATTGATTCTGCAGTACACCATAGAAATGATAAATAATGGACCTGAAGATAAAAAATTATTGTTCTAGAGCTGACTTATAATTAAGGGGCCACATAATATGACAAAATGGAAAATGGTGAGGTGAATAAAAAAAATATTTTCACTATTTTGCACTGTTTTTTTATTGAAGGGATAACGATAGTTAATGTTTATGCCTGAAAGGGATAACAATAGACACACGCGACGTCTATAAAACTGTAGATGTAACCTCGTCAAGTTGAATGAGAGACCAAAATTGTTAAATTGGAAGTTTTGTAGTAAACGAGTCAAATGGGGATGATCGTTGAAATGTAGGATCTGATCGATTCCGTTGCAGTAAACGGGTTATGTAGTGATGTATTATCTGCACAGCGATAGGCATTTGCAGCCATTATTGATGTGTAACACTTATAGACATTTAGTGTTTGCAGCCTTTAGTGATAAGCAGGTTATGTGATGAAAATGCATATATTTTTTATAATCCATAATCTTATTAGTTAATTAGTCCCTCTTTTAGTTAGGACAATGCTCTTTCGATGGTCACAGGAGACTATATTTGTACTTCACATTCCCACCTGTATATAGTGTATATATATACTTGATTAAAGAGCCCATATAACATGACACTCTTACTTATTTATGTGGTCAGTATCATACATGATACACCTATATCAGGTGCCATTTGCTTCTATGTATAGGAGATAGGAGTATCTGTTCAAGGATAAAGAACAAGATGACGTGGACAATATGTATGATTCTGACCAAAAATCCGCTCCAAGGTGCCACGAGGTAACTGAAAACAATTTAGTCTAATTATGTGAGTGGTACATGTGGTGAATTTTCTATCTATTTGCTTTTAAAATGTGTTTACTTGACATATTTTGACTCAACTAAAAAGGGCCAAAGCATCCTTTACGTCAAATGGATGAGCATGTCGACGATCACCTAAACCTTCCCCTTATTAATTATTCGTTATGTTCACTACTCTTTATTCTTTAAGCTCATCTTAATCATCATCAGAAGTCTCTACGAGGGCATTTCTAGCTACAGGAATCTACTGCATGAAGAAGACTCAAGTATGAACAATATACACCATAAGAGTTTGTTATATAGCCTGCCATTAGATCAGAACCTAAAGCTACATTTTGCACAGGTCAACTATGAGACACAATTTATTAAATGAGTTAATAGAGATTGTTATAGAGATTGCATTATGATCTTAGTCCATTGCGATTTAAAACACTCTTGATTATTTATATATGTTCTATAATCTTCTATAATACAATGTATTTAAGGAGTAAATATCTGATATATGATAGAACACCTCAATGGGTATAGTGACTGACACATACTAAATTATGTGGCGCATAGGCTACCTGAGTAAGCTTTCCCAATTCGCAGATCCAACCTGGACGTGAATTGAAGGAGTGTTCCAAGACATAAGTGGCGGACTGAGAGTTATTTGAGTGAAGCAAAACAATGAAGTGCATCGATCATGACTTTTAATTTGCTAGGATCAACGTTTAGTTTGGCTTTTATGAACACCAAGTGTTCCATGATTTGCTCTTTTGTGGACATTTTGATTGAATAGCTATGTAATCCAACTTTGAACTATATATACTATATTATTTTTCCTTTGCTAGGAGGATGAATTGGATAACAAATTGATTTTCTTTTAAGTACCAAAAACGATGCCGCTTCCAAATCCCCCATTAGAAGATGCCGAGGTTAGCTTTATTAAATTAGTACACCAAAAATGACATCAGATAAAGGTAAACCATGTATGATAATGCTATTGTATAGTTTAATACGATAGAACTAATATGTGAAATAACACATAAATCATTGGTGCAAATGTATTGAAATGATATAAAATAGTTACTATACCACTTTATAATTGCAAATTGTAATATCTCATGTTTTTATATTGCAAGTCGACCTACAAAAATGAAGTCTTAATCATTGAAGTCTGAAACTGTCAGATAACTAACAGTGGATTAGTCGGCCAATGAGTCGGAAATCACGGTTACCAAAAAAAAAAAAAAAAAAAAAAAAAAAAAAAAAAAAAAACTAACAGTCATGTAATTGCTGAAGCTGCATACACCGACAAGGTAATTGTTAGAAGTGCAACCTCTGCCACACTTGCTTTGTTGTTTCCTACACGTCTTGCAAGTTTACTAAATTATATTTCCAATCATAAAATTGTTTTCGGCCTGTTATTCTACAGTTGGAATGGATGTTGCTGAATCTGAATTCTACGATGAGAAGGAAAAGGCCTGTGATCTGAACTTAAAGGAAGAAATAAATTGCTCATTCTGATCAGTTGAGACACCGCTGGTTTATGTTTTTGTATTTTATTACAGGTTTGTGTTATTTTTTTGTAATACTTCAACCCTGTTGGTGCACTCCCAAGTTGTCACATTTTGAATTGACTACTCAACGAAAGATGGAATAGGGATATGTTCTGATTTGAGTTTTAAGTTTATTTATATAAAACTAAGTAGCCTATTTTGACTTTAGAAAGTCAAGTTTAAGTTTATTATTTGCAAACATGTAATTAACGGGGACACTTCTAAAATTACAACATTCTGTGAGGTCAAGCATCGGGAACAAATCATTGCACTTTGTTGCTACATTAGGCTCCTTTACCTTTTTTGGTTTTTCGTTTTCAGTTTCCCTTATGTCATATTGACATATAGTTGTCTTAAAAATTTTGTTTTCATGTGATATACAGCTTATAATTTTGGTGCAGTCCATTCGACTGGATCACCTCACATGCACCAGTGTAGATCTGATTTGCACCAGAATGGTTCCAACATCAATGACCTTTAGATTGAGATAGATTGGCAGAACACTCTCACAAGCTAGGCTCAAGTTTTGAAGTTCAGTTTATTGCTCTTTTATTTTTATATAGTTTTTTACCATTAAGAATTATATGTTTGCGGCGGCTTCAGTAGAGAGCTATGCAACAGGAATTGAAAAAAGGTAGAAATGGAAATGTCGATGATGTTAAAGTAAATAATACGGTCATTTGTAGCGTTTGTCCTAGCCTTGACATACATTCTAGGAAACCAATCGCGTGTAGATTCATCCTACTAAGGCAAAACCTAATTTTTTCGGCAATTTTAGTTAATCATCTTTAATTTCAAGTTGACGATTGATTAAAAAATAAAAATATCCACCACTGTGAAGTTAGTATGGTGCCTGAAAGAGATTTACATAAATAAAAGAGTAGTATATATGTTGCCAACTTATGAGAGGTACAACATTAAACCCGAATCATATAACTTTGCAGTATGTGTGCATCTTATGCAATCCAAAATATTATATACACGTGTTTTACTGAGTTTCTAAGTGATTACTAATTAGTATGACCACGCCAAAATAAAGTCACTTATAATAGACATGGTTTTGGCCAACCTTCTTTTATTTATGTTATTAGAAACAACCTTATTTCTAGGCTTTTGGATGTGGCTTCTAATTTAATTCAAGTTATTCAAGCTATGACTTATGAAAGGATAAAAAAACTATGCTTAATTACACCTATCATTATTCGTTGCTAAAAGACATATGTAAGCAAAGTTATGTATGGTCTTAAGGAATAGGACGTAAAAAAATTCTCATGAACTACGCAAAGTTGGCAAAGGATTTCACTTTTGAGGTTCATTAATCTTTTAACAAAAATATTTATCTAAACAAAAAAATTCAACGATAACCAAACTCATGTCTGCCCATTATTAAGAAAATGCCGACCGAGTTTGGTATATGGATGAACCAAAAACACGCATATGTTGTTAAATCTTTGATTTACGTTAGTCGTAGATATATTAAGTTGCCGCTTAATTTGGTTGAGTTGGTTGCACGATCTACATGATGTGTACGAAAAAGACTAATATTGCATGGTTTGAGTTTTTGTGACGGTGGGTTTAAACCTCATGAATTAGTCATCCAATGTGTAAGAAATTATGGTTAAAAACAAGACTGTTATTGCACAATTGCATTTGTGATTTGTAGACGAAATGCATTTTCTGAAGAAAGGGGAAGATTACTTCTATGTAACAGGATGAAAAAAAAATGGAATTGAGTATAGAAGTTGCGTTGGAATAGGTTCATGACTCATGTTTATCCTTACGAGCATATTGGCACAAGTATTAGATATTTATTTAACTTAATTTTATTGTAACAATTTATATGTGGTAAATAAAATATTGTTTAATATATTAGTTATAAGTCTTGTCTACACACGGGTTTACAATACAACAGTTAATTTAACATGTTAGTTTAATATATGAATATATAAAAAAAATTGTGTTTAATATTCTATCATTATGATATTATTAGGTTATAAATTGTAAGCAGAAGTTGTTAATTTTTTAAAATTATTGAAAAAAATATAGAAAGTTATATAATTTTCATTTGACACTATCAAACTTATTTAAAATTACCACTAAAGTTTTAATTATTACCTTTTGTTTTTTTAAGTCTTTTTTCCTTCACAAATTTGACACCTATAATTTTTTTTAATCAAAATTCTCCACCAATTTTTTTATATACTTCGATCAAATAAAGAAATTTCTAGATTTAAAAAAAACATAAAAATAAAAAGAATTAAATTAAGAGATTATTTCTTTATTAAAGAAATATTCTTTCATTTTTGAATAAAAAAGTCTTTACTAATCGTTTTGCTTTACTAGAAAAAGATTGTTACTAAATATTGGTTTCAATTTATGCTTCCATAAAAAAATAAAAACTTATTTTTTGTTTAAATACACAAATTCATCCATAAAAATACACAATTCCTCTTTTTATCATGTATACCATTAAATTGATATTATGTTTAACCATACCCTAAGTTGATCATATATCCGCTTAATTGCTAATATGCTTAACCATAACCCGTAAATACAAAAATATATATTAAAAAAAATGCTTTTATAGGTTCGATCGAAATTTTTTAATTCAATTTATGCCAACTAATAATGCATTATAAAAACTATATTATAAATAACATTTGATAACTAACACTTTACATTAATTTTTTTTACCATAAGGGTTTCAGTGTCTTTTTTTTATTTTGCTAAAGTAGTGATGGAATAGCTAAGCAGTGCGCTTTTTTTTCTTGCATTTGAGGTACACTTAGACCATTGAATCACATTTTGTCGTGTTCACTTCTGTTAAAGTTCAGTTCTTAGTGGATGAAGGATTTATATCGAATGACTAATATCGCGTGTGTTCGTCGTGTAGGATTTATGTTGATTAGTGATGGGGTTTCTGATGGCGGGGATCTGGTGATGGCCAGTTTGCTCCTGATGCTCAACATCGTGTTATGATGCCAGGGTTATTTATGACTGGGCTGCTGATGCAGGGTTCATGATGTCGGTCATGTTATTCCTGATGTTCGAAATCGAGTCGGGTATTAAGAGAAGTTTCAGTTAAGCTTTGGTTATAGTCCACTTTGTTTGTAAACTCACATTAATCTTTTGGTGTGTATAGATCCAATGCGGAATTCAAAAAACGAAGCTCACACCGCTGAATATAATTAATATTGTACACACCTGTAATTTCATTTCTCACATTGGATTATTGTAGTTTTGATTTGTATCACTGATGAGCGTGCCTAACCAAAAACGATTTAATTCCTCTTTTTTTCTTTCGTTGCGTTCACACAATATCCAGTTATTGTCCAAGATTGTCATTCTAGCAAAATTATAGTTCTCCTAACCTTTAAATAATGCAATAAATAATCAATTACAACGGTTGAAATAGTCAATCCATCGTTAATAAATGAATGAAAATTTCACCTTTTTTCTTACAAAATTTAGCAATGTTTATTTAAAATTTCATTACAGTATTTTTGTTGAAAAAGTTAATCAGGGTTGATTTTCTATTCTTTATTAATTTGTTAATGGTTTCTATCGATGTTTTCAAACCCGGTTTGGCCCGTCATATTGAACCGGGTTTTGCGTTTTTGAAACCTGGCTAGACCTGCCGGCTTTGGGGTGACCCGGGTTAACCCGGTTCTCAAGACCCGACTGAGTTTTAGATTTTTCATGTTTTTTTAAACATGTAAGTTTTTCGTATTTGCGGTGTATTTTTCTTTTTTACATATTATATTAGTTGGTAAATAATTTATATTTCGGATATATGGACGATTTCATAATTTTAGTTAATTATTAAGAAATATATGTTTTTTTTAAATTCGGTTGACTCGGGTTGACCCGGACATGATTGCTCGACTGGATCGATTTAAAAACCGATTTTCAAATCATTTAAAAAACAAGCTATCCTTCGATAACCAAGTTGTTTTATATTCCACCTATTCAACTGTAGATTATTTGATTATAGCCAAAATAAATACAACATAGTTTATGCTTGTGAGTTGTGATACAAAATCCTTTCATAGGTTTAAAAGGACTCAACTGTCACAAACCAATATTGATTTCACGTGAGAGCCAAGCATTTAAATTGGTAAAAGAAAATCCTTATATTGCATATTATGTTGATTTTGTTTTTGGCTAAAACTATCTCTTGTCCATTCCGTGAAACTTAAACTACTCTTTTAGGTAAATTTAGTCTCTACTTCTTTAAAGGCGTCGTTAAAAGCTTGAAAGATATATAAAAAGTTTCGAGATGAAGAATAGTGATAATTCACAAGTCCCCGTCGGTTTATTTTCAACAACACTATATGTATGTTTCGATATTTGAAAGTCAAATTCATCTATTTATATTTGATTGTAATACATATTTTGTTTATTTTCAATATGTTTTGGCATTTTAAAGTCAAATTCACATATTTATATTTGATTGTAATACGTATTTCATTACAAGTGAACTCATGATTAAACTTTTTTTTAGTATACACTAAAACAATAGCATTTTTTAACATTAAAAGTCAAATTAAATATGGAATAAAAGGTATGTTTATTTAACTGAGCTAAACTCTAGGTAAGAATATAATTGAAACAAGGATAATATCCGGTTGTAGTTTTCATACTATTTCTCCAATATCGTGTATGGTCACTAGCCCGTTAGAAAATTGGAAGCTATTTAAACCAAATCATCAGCAATTTCATGTTTCAGTTGTTCCGCCACGACGATAAATAAGTCAATACTAAACATTGTCGCAAGTTTGGTTCTTTTCTGCATATGTTAGTTTTGTCGCATGACTAATTATTTATGTCGACTAATCATGCAATAAAAAAAATTTATATTAAAAAAAGCACCAAATGACGTAATGCTTACCTACTAAAAAAAAACTTACAAACAAATATTTTCATTAACTAAAAAATTGAAACAGTAAATACAAGTTATGACGACTGATAATGCATAAAAAGACAGTTATAATAAAAATAAATTTACAAACATACATTTACCAAATAAAATAAGTTAAACGATAGTTAGAAGTCATACCCGTCCATCGGACGGGTTTTGCCACTAGTATATATATATATATATATATATATATATATATATATATATATATATATATATATATATATATATATATATATATATATATATATATATATATATATATATATATATATATATATATATATATATATATATATATATATATATATATATATATATATATATATATATATATATATATATATATATATATATATGGAGGCCGTAACAATAGCTTTAAGGTTGAGGCCAAAGGGGAGAGTTAGCTAACACATTTAAGGGAATAGGGTTTCTTTTACAGGGCATGTTATTTTGGTTAAGGGGGTGTTCGACCAATAGTTTGAAGTATGAAAAACGGGACTGATTTTGGTTAAATGTTAACGGGGCAAGTTATGAACTAAACTAAGTTAAGGGCTTTATAGAGGGATGTAATGAGATTCATATGACATATTGTAGATTTGTGATAATCTTGTGAATCAATAAGGTGGGTTGATGTTTCTAGAGAGAGAAACTAGTGAGAGAAAGTGAGAGAAAATGTGTATATTTCATGAATAAAGTGAAACAACCAACACCCATTTCCATGGTGGAAAGGGGTTTATATACCCAAGTCCTTAATGGACTTGGGCCTCCGACCCATGACAAGCCCATGGGCCGGGTTAAACATTAATATAATTTAACCATTAACTACGAGCTACTAAACGTATTACAATATTATTGGAGTGACCGATACTTCTAATATACGTTAAAATGTATTTCCAACAATCTCCCCCTAAGGGAGGTCACTCCAAATTACAAAGTCTTAAACCTAGCATCCTATACTAAGTCTTCGTTCTTCAGCTCGTAGTCCTTTCTCTTTTTATCTTTTCTTTTCGTTGTGAATATGTTGATGTTGATCTTTTAGGCTTTGGCTTTAGAGCATTGTTCTTTTGGCCCTTCACGTGCGATCTTTGCCTTCTTGTGATTCTTGCCTCCTCGTGACTCCATGTTCCACACACTTATGTTTTTGTTGAATTCTTGAAAGCTTCAGAGTTTGGTACAACGGAAGACTTCTTCTTGAACTTTCTTGAATTTTGTTGAAATTGATGCAGAAAGACATAAGCATGTGGAAACGACTTCATCTGGTACACCGCAACGCCACCGTCTTCAAATGCCGCAACATAACAAGACATGAACGAAATGGCTTAGAACATTTCATTCTAAATCGGTAGCATTTTACCTCCGGTCGGTGAAGACCGTTGGACGATATTAAATATCGTACCTGTGACGGATAGTTTTAATTAAGTAACTTCCTGACAAGATTTCGCGGGTAAACCCATTCTCTTTATTCGACGATCACTAAGCTTGACTGCGAACATAAAGAGTGAATCACTTGGATAAATTATCTTTGTGATTGAAGTCGTCAATTCATGAAACCTGGAACAAGTGAATTTCAATTAAGATTTTCACCATTGTTGCTTTCCAGTTATCACGAGCTTGATTCATAAAGAATCTTGCACATCACCTACCAAGTGATGTTTGATGTTTACACTAGAAGGATTTCCACTCGTCACTGCGAACACTAAAGAGTGTCACTCTGAGTGTTCTGGCAAGATCATACGACAATGCGTAGAGGCCTAGAACGAGTTTAATTTCAATTAAGAATTAAACTACTGTTTCTTTCCAGTTTTCACAAGATTGGTTCTTAAAGAACCGCACGTGTCACCTACCATGAGCTTGTTTGTTGTTGGCTCAAGCAGGATTTCCATCTTCATTGCAATACTTGTGTATCACTCGGATGTTCTGGCAATATTACAAGAATACTGCGTAGGACTCATAAAGATCTCTTACTTTTCACAGTGTGTGAAGAAGCAAGGAATAAATGAAAAGTGTCCTAATGAGACTTTTGATGATCTCGTGGCTCTAGACTCGATAGTGCATTTTGATGTAGTGAGCGATGGCTGGAGAGGAGTGCCACCTATTCAATATCAGTCTATTCAGAGTGAATAAACCAATAGATAACGTGTTGATCTCCGTGTGATTAATACAAATATCTTTTGAGAGATATTTGAGTTAGCTGGGGAGGGTTGTGCATTGCATCACTGGGTCCATGATGTCTTTCTTCAATATCGAGAATCATTAACAAATGATCTCAATAGCATATGTATTGACCCGGTTTCTGCCTAAAGTTGTAAGGAGGGCTTCTTTCTTTACACCCTTTATCTTTACAATTCTTTTTTATTCTTCAACCCCTTCAATGCTTACCAATACGTCATCACTAGCACCTTGTTGTGATTGATCCAGTGCTAGCTTAAGTACTTGGTCGGCATTCAGCTACGTTCACAATCATTCTCCATCTTTCCTAGGACTTCTAATTCTATCTAGGGAATTGTCCTTGGGAAGATTCCATCGGTTCTGATGAATCATTGGACTAATACCTATACCTACCACCCTTTTGTCACCAAATCCTTCGTGAATTAAGTGTGTTGTGGGTAAGTATTGTCACCATGAAAAATCCTTGAAAATCACTTAAGGCACTTGTGATATTATAATCAAAGTTTTTGTGCCTTAAGTGTTTTGTTCATCAAAATCGCTCCCCCTTAACACATGCATTACACATATTAAGTTGGATTATCTTTAAGTCCTTTTCATCATTAGCCAAATATCATTAAGTCTCCTTAATCCCATTTTCTCCCCTTATCCAAAATGTTAACCATTAATATTTGGGATATTGAATGGATTAACCGGTCTTTGGGTAAAAAATGAAATCAATGTATGGCCATAGAACATATTAATGCTCCCCCTCAAATTAATGAGGGTTAGTTGTAGTGCTTGAGTACGATATATTTTGAAAGATTTAGAATCTCGTGAGAAATTCTTGAAAAATTATCATACCTTCACACTACATCAAGCCACAAAAGCATAATATTCACAGTATTTACATATTCACAATTAACGTACAGTATGGAGTTGACCTTAGTGAAGACGATCCATATTAAATGGATCGTTGCATAAGTCTGAAGTGCCCTCCATACGGTCTGCCACCCATGAACCTTTCTAAGCTCCTCATCAACCTACGCTCCCTGAGCTTTTCATCAATCTTCTTGATTACATATGTAGCCATTTTCTGATAACCCAGATGCCAATCCTCAATCACTTCTGGTAATTTCCCGCCAGAATTAAGATACTCCATTTTGTCTTTGACGTGTGAGAGAGTCCCATCACTGTACTTATGAAGCTCAGCTACCCTCATAAACTTCATGATCCCACGACTGTTCAAGTAGAAAATCCCGCACATTGGAAGGGTTGTGCCGGTATAGGGACATCTATCAACATGTTGAGGTAATACTTGATTAAGTGGAGGAGTCATGTTAAGCTTGTGTTGATAGCTTTCAACTCCCAGTTGTAGGTCTTCTAAACGTTTCTTGATGACAAAGCTTCGTGTAAACATACGAAGTGTTGTGTTCAGAGCAATGATTTCTTCACGAGTGAGATGTGTAAGCTGATCACGGGTCATGAAAAGCAACATATCTTCTATATCTTCAAGGCGAATGATTGAAAAATCTCCTTGCTGTATCTTGTATTCTCGATCATCTTCTCTTTTTAGTAGAATTTCCGTCACATGATGATATCCATTCTTGGGTTCAATCTTCATTCCTAATATATTTGTGATTCGAAGATTGGATCTGACGATACTACCTGAGTTGACTAAGCAGCAACCTCTTTACGCCCTTCGGACTCGCTCGTCCCAATGTGATGCTCCTATAGCAGCATACATGTCATAATTACGGTTTATCTTTGGAACCCAGAGGCGATTGACCTTTTCTTCGATCCAAGGTATTAACCCCCAAGAAGCAGCTTTCAAAAAAGTCAGGGAGGTCGCGTACTTGGATGATCCTTTGAGAAGATAGTCAAGATCATATGTGACAAAGAAGTCAAGTGCAATTTGAGTGTCTTGAGTAGCATCAAGTGGAAGAGGAGGTCTTTCTGGCGCATGAAGGCCTGGCCTTTGAATTGTATTGAGAGCTTTCAGGATTTCATCAGCATAATACTCATACTCCATTCGACTTAATCTTGATTTAGCGCGAAGTCTCTTGTCTTTAAGCGCTCTCTTCACCAAGGACGGAGTGACCGAAGATCCATACTCATGAGACCAAAATGCGCACAGATCTATTGGATTGCGAATACGTAGATACAGAACATTTGCATCAACATTTATGATTGGATCATATGTAGCAGCTGCCGTGATCCATGGTTGTTCTGGTGCGGTCTCATCGATCTGCAATGTATCAGCCCAATCCAGTGTGTGTGACTCAGGAACTGTAGTAACTGGTTCATTAGGTGGAGCAGTAGATACTTGAACGGGTGCTGGTTCTGATTCAGGTTCATCAGCAGCAGGTGTAGTTTCTGGTTCTGCAGTTGTGGTAACAACCAAAGAACTAACAGGATTTACAGTAACAGGTATAGAGCTAGAAACAGATGTACCGGGAATTGAAGATCCTGTTGTAGCATTCACATCATGGTGCCACTTGGTGCGTCCTGACTCCGTAGATGTGGACTTACCCTTGTGAGCAACATCTTTCTGAGATTTTCCACCGGTCTTGGACGGTTTCTTCTTGCTGGCAGCATTGTCACCCATATCATCATCATCAGACTGATCAGGCTCGTCAGACTTGTCATTGTTGTCGCTACCCCTGTTCTCGTTGTCATCATCATCATCATCGTTCCTGTTGTTATCCTCGTCACTATCCTCATTACGATCACCGCCTTCACCATCATCATCATCATCATCACCCTTATCTTCATCACTCGCATCGTCTTCTTTACCACCACTCTCTTCTTGCTCACTATCCTCCTCATCAGACGCCTCTTCATCTCCTTTTTTATACAAAATATGGTAAGGAACCACGCTTCCAAATGTCTTAAACAGCCTGTCATCCTCCTTTATTGCTGCATTAAGTGCCTTGTGAAGTGTACGCTGAATTTTGGATTTGTCGAAGGATCAAACTTCGATCATGCGGGCGTGGAGAATCTTCTTCAGTTCAAAGTCCGTTAAATCATATGCAATTTTATAGGCGGAATTAGAAGGGTTTGACGATTTAATCATCAACTTATCAGCCGCAATTTTCTTTATCTCTTTTCGCAGCTTTGGCATAATAGACTCAACAGATTCCTTTAACCTATCATTAAGTGAAGCTTCAAGTATTTCTTTCTCCTCTTTATACTTATTCTTTAATTCGCGGATTTTGGCGATCCTTGCTGTACTTTTATCAGCTTCATCTTTTCTGACATGAACAAGTTCTTCTGCATGAGATTTTCGTGTAGACTCCATCTCTGCATTGAACTTGGCTATCATCTCGGCTTAAGCTTTCTTGGATGCCTCTTCACTTTGCACTCGTTTGAGTAACTCTTCTCGGATTTGAGCCATCTCTTTTCTTTGAGTTTCCATGTGTTTATCCATCATTTCTGCCATTAAGAGTGCAGAAAATGAAGATGGCACAGGGCTACTCTGGGGCGGTTGAATAGGCACAGTTGTGATGACAGTACTGAGGACGGAAGTAGTTGGAGGTGGAAGGGGTAGTAGTTGAGTAGTCAACGGTTGTGTTGGTAGAGGCTGGATTGGTGGAGGTTGAGTAGATAAAGGCTTTAGAGTTACAAAGATTGTCGTAGCAACGGACTCCTTTTCGATGCTTGCTGTATCGGCAATGGATGTTTCTTTAGGTGTTGAGTACCTGTCTGGTGTTCCAAACTCAAAAATGTCATGTGGCTCCTCGACTTCCTCTTCATCTTCTATCTGAACACCCGAACCACTACCTCTCGTGTCTTTCCTACTTCTTTCAATAGCCTTTTTCATTTGTTTTTTCTCAGCTTTGCAAATTTGCTTGGGAGTAACATCGTCATCAGTATCTTCATCTCGAATGACAAACTTCTCAGCTTTGCGCTTATCCTTTTTAGCCACAGTCTTTGTTTTCTTGGGTTTAGGCTCAGGTAAGACAACTTCTTGCTTACGTTTACCTTTACTTTTGACTGTAGTTGACGAGACTTCTCCCGCCTGAACCTTTTCTTGTTGTTTTCTGATTTCTCTTAGCATTTGCTGGTAATCATCAGAAGCTAGAATTTTGTCCGTCAGGAGATGACTAGGAACAGGACAGGATTGACAGCACTAGAGGGTCCTTCATGCCTTAGGTCCACAAGGTCATCAGCTTCTTTAGTGTGGTGACGGCTTTCTGCACGCTTATCAATAGAAGCATCATTTTCCATAAACTAATGAATGATAAGCTTGATGAACCTAGGGTAAGGAAAAACTTTAGCCTTCTGCTTCGTGTTTTGGAAGAGTTGAAAATTAAACTCTTCCCACAACAAGGATGCATAATCTACATTTATGCCTTTGTACATTCCATAGAACATACTCATAATTGGACCACGCACAGCATCATGCCCAGTTGTTTTAGGTGTAAGACACCGACTGAGGATACCGAAGATAGCTCTCCAAGGTTGACCCACTTTGGCTATGGTGAACTCGGACACTATTCGTAGGTCAAGACATCCAAGAGCAAGGAACATATCCATGAGTTCGTCTTTGGTAGGGTTCCTTGAAAATGTCATACCCTTGGGTGTATCCCGAAATCCAAATATCTTTCGAAAGTCCGAAACGGTGAGTGTCTGTTGCTTGTTGTCGAGGAAGAAGGTGATTTTGTTTGAAGTCCTTTCCTTGGTAGCCCAGAATTCGTACATGTAATCAAATGGCACCGAAGCAGTACTCCTTAATGCATTCTTGAAGTGAGATTGATCAAGGATTTCTGAGGCGACTTTGAATCCAAGGTGAGTGGAATGAGAGACTTCCTTCAATCGGTAATTGTTCGGTATGAACTTAAGTTCTTGTGCCTCGCCAATTGCGGCTGCTCTAGCATCTTGGAGTTCTTGCACGGTTAGATTAGTCATGGTTTCTGCTTAAGATAAGACATAAAAGGTTGATACATAGATATATATATATATACCATTATGTTGTTACTTCTAAGCATGACACAATTCATCAATTAATTATAACAAGCAAGCAATTATCAATCCAACAATCCTTCATTCGGAAAAAATTCTTTCATTCGAAAAACCTTCATTCGGAATGCCTTCATCCGGAATGCCTTCATCCGGAATGCCTTCATCCGGAATGCCTTCATCCGGAATGCCCTTCATCCGGAATTCCTTCATCCGGAATGTCCTTCATCTGGAATGTCCTTCATCCGGAATGTCCTTCATCCGTAATGTCCTTCATCCGGAATGTCCTTCATCCGGAATGTCCTTCATCCGGAATGTCCTTCATCCGGAATGTCCTTCATCCGGAATGTCCTTCATCCGGAATGTCCTTCATCCGGAATAAGGTTCATTCGGAATAAGGTTCATCCGGAATAAGGTTCATCCGGAATAAGGTTCATTCGGAATAAGGTTCATTTGGAATAAGGTTCATTCGGAATAAGGTTCATTCGGAATAAGGTTCATTCCGAATAAGGTTCATTCTGAATAAGGTTCATCCGGAATAAGGTTCATCCGGAATAAGGTTCATCCGGAATATCGTTCATCCGGAATATCGTTCATCCAGAATATCGTTCATCCGGAATATTCACTCATGCAGAATAATTCTTTTTCTTGGACTAATACGTTCATTCGGAAAAACAGGTTTAATCCTAAACGCACCCTATTATGAATCTTTCTAATCACATGAGTGTTTTAAGGCAATCGAAAGCAACAAATGTCGTTCTAATCCTAATCCGGGCCAAACCCACTTATAAACCCTAATTTATTTCATCTAATTAATTCATAAACCCTAATGTGATGAATTAATTAAAACAAGGCAATTAACTGGATTTAAAGAATGAATTAGGCGAATTAAAACCAAGAGTCGATGTTTGTACCTTAGTTTGAACGAGTGAAACTGTAAAACCCGCATGCTTTTACCATGAATAGTACCCTTAAGATCGTACGTACTAGATTAAAACTTTCCTAATATAGCATGATTACGATTACGTGTTAGGATTTTACGTATTACGTACGTGTTAGAACACGATAAGTATTTACTACGCACGAGCACGTAATAATTATTTGACAATATTAATCACGAACATGCGATCATGAAACCATGAACGTAATTAAAACACGAACTATTATTAATTACGTATATATATATTTATTACGAGCGTAATTAAATATATTAGATCACGATAATTACGTAACGAGAACACTTAAAACGCGAACACAAATAATCACGAACGTATAACTTAACATCGAGACACGGAAAAGGTACGGGTACCCCAAGTGGGGCCCCCTACCCGCGGCTACAAGGAATAAATGGGCCAAGCCCATTTGTAATTTTACTAAAAGGGTTAAAGGATTTTTCACTACTCATTTTTACATTTACAGAAGATTTTAGAAAAACCTAAAACCCTCCTCTCTCTTCTTTTTTGGCCGCCACCCTAAGAACACCACAAGGAGGTGTTTGTTGATCTTGGATCTTGGAATATTAGTTGGTGATCGTGTTTGTTCTTCGTCCTTTTGATCCACGAAGTCGGTAAATACTTTTTAAACCTTTTCTTTTGATTTGATCTTTTAATAAATCAAGAACATGTTATGTTTTTACGAAAACCTAATAAATAAACATGGATCTAACATGAATTTGGATTTAATAAAATCAAAAGTATGGTTTTAAGGGGTGTTGGTTTAGCCGCGGCCTACACCGAACCCAAGGGGGGTTTCGGTTTGGCCATCCGACCACCACCAAGACCATATGGTCTCGGTTGGTGAGTGTGGGTCCCACGGCAGCATCAAGACACGGGGTACCCCGATTTGGTTCGGGGTACGGTGTCGATTTCATGTCCGGTTCATGGTTTTGATTCTAGATCCGGTTCATGGTGTATGTTTTGTTTTTATGTTTTATGATCTTATGTTAAAAATTAAATTAATAAAATGATATGATTAATTTAATAACATGACTTAGGTTATTTTAATTATTAATAATCATGAAATTAATTAACCTAAGTATTTTTATATTTTAGACTTATAATTAATTAATTATTTAAAAACCATGATTATAATTAATTAATTAACATGACTTAGGTTATATTATTAATAAATAATAATACATGTTTTAACCTAAGTATTTAACTTTATTTAATTAAAAACATGTTATACTTTAATTAAATATTTTAACATATAGTTTAATTAATTACATGAAATAATTATTAAACTATACATTATATCATATGACTTAGAAAATTATCATGAAAACACTTAGGCTTATATACTTAGCTTATTTAACCAGCTTATTTCTAATTATGGAAACTTTCTATTTTTAAAAACTTGATTAAATAAGGCAGCTAATCTATTTATGGAAACCTTCTATTTTTAGAAACTTATTTATTTCAGGCAGCTAATCTATTTATGGAAACTTATTTAATTAAGGCAGCTGGTCGATTTATGGAAACTTTCTATTTTTAGAAACTTATCTATTTTAAGCAGTAAATCTATTTTTGGAAACTTTCTATTTTTGGAAACTTTCTATTTTTGGAAACTTTCTATTTTTGGAAACTTTCTATTTTTGGAAACTTTCTATTTTTGGTAACTTTCTATTTTTGGAAACTTTCTATTTTTGGAAACTTTCTATTTTAGAAAACCTGTTATTTTTGGAAAGTTACTTATTATTACACAGTAAGTATAATAACACATGAAATACCAGAAATACTTAATCAGATTAAACAGAATATAAGATAAACACGGATTAAGGCTTAAAACAATAAAACATGGTAAGAACACATAAAATAAGCTAAGACATGACATAAAATCAGCTGCGTATTTAGTAAGCAGATACTTATTCATATATGTATTTATGTAGCACTAGTGATACGGAAGTAGGATTTCTCTCAGTTCATCTTCTTCGTTCACTGGAAATAAGGTACGGATTCCCGTCCTTTAAGTATGGACATTCTTTCCTTATTAGGATTCCTCGTATGCAGCCAAATGTTTTCCCGTAGTATAAGTTACGTGTTTGATTGCTTATGTTTAATTAAGATTACCTATAGCCATATACATGCATGACCAGTTTCACCTAGATATGGAGGTACCATAACCATAACATTAGAGGCACTGATGTTATGACTTCACCACGGCGGAGTGATTACTCGTGGCTTCCCTTCAGCTTTTGGCCATTTATATTATATTTATCATGTGGGGCGTATGGGTGCATCCTAGTTACATGTTTTTAGTCAGGATTTCATGGTGAATGTGGTGTGTGCCTTGCATCCTTCACAAGGAGCTGATCCCTTCTACCCAAAAACCAGTATATTAAATTAGAGGCAGCCCCTCTAATTTGCATGATGAGGTCACCCCTCCAAGTATTCATGCACGGTGGATTTTTCATGACCTATATTGGCTAATGGTAAAATATGACAAACATTTTTATAAGATAAACATAAGACTTTCAAACTATAAAACCAGTTTTATCAAGACTTAACCAGGTTACTCGGGACTTAGTTTTCTTCCGCTGTTATATGTTATATGCTTATCTTATTCATGCGTTATTGTACATCCGTGCACTGAGTGTTTTGCTCAGCCGTTTTCCCTTTCTATGTTCCCAAAACGGCAGGTACTCAGGGACGCTCGTAGACACTAAGAGTACGTGCATATGGACTGGAAGCTGTCTAGCCTTCTTTACTTTATGCATTTCCTTTCTTATGATACATTTGCTATGGACATTGTTTAGTCCTTTCCTTTACTATACTTATGTTTATGTGTGATGAGCTTTACTTTTGGACTACCGATGTTTGATTCCGGTATTTTCCTTTTATGGTCAAGTAATGTTTAGACATTTTTCCTTGTATGCTTTGATGACACGCCATAATTGCATGTGACATTTCCATTATCAAAATGGGGTGTTACAGAAACGGATTGAAATATCAAGAACAAGGAAAGCTCGTGTGTGTTTTCTGTGTGTGAAAATGGCGGCCAGAAAGAATAGAAAGAAAGAAAAAGAAGGAAGATGGGGTGTTTGTTTGACTTAGGTCAACATTTTGACAACTTTCACACTTAGTCACATATAGTCCCTATACTTTTCTTTTCTTTTCCTTTTTAGTTAATAACTCCTTTTAGGTTAACATCCGTTAAATTAATTAACAATCGTTAGGCATATCTCATTGTATTAACTATTCTAGCCCTCGTGCAACTTAAACATTGTATCCTATTAGCAACTATCCAAGACCTAAAACTCACGATAAATCAGAACAATCACAAGATTAATTTTTTGAAAACTTTTGAAGAACGTTTTGATGACGAAGATAATTTAATATTTTATCCCCCTTAAACGATGACCCGTTTTCTATTTAAAGAGCTGTAGTCATTGTTTAACGAGTCAAATATTGATGAAAGAATTTTCCAATTAATGTCTTAGAAAAATTGATTCGTGGTGGCAATAAGATTTCTCTTATTTAAACAAACTAATGCACTGAGACGTACACTAATTCGTGTTAGACCAAGTTATAAAGTAAACTTGATCCCTTTGTATGATTTGGCTTGTAAATCATACGCGAGAAAATTAATTCCCGTTGTGAGCCAACGTTTTCCAAGGAAATACGTGACTTTAATGCGAAAAACAGGTTGCAGTCTGAAATAACTACTAGCCATAATGGGCATGTTTTAAAAATGTAGAACTTTTATACGGACTCTATTTATGGCGCCGTGTCAATATTAATCGACATTTCTAAAGCCATAAATATTACCGTACTAAAAGACATGCCCGATTAAAAAAGACGAAAATATTTTTGGGTTTTCTTGGTTTTATATTTTTTATGGTTTTTGTAGGTTTTATATTTTGTATTTTTCTTTTTGTGGTTTATATATATACGATAATATACATGATCACGATCAAAGGATACGCATGAATAGTTTACCACCACTATTCTGCTGATTCTTCTGCCAACTCTTTGAGAGTCGCTGGAGAGAAGGATTTCATGCCAAGCTTGTCGATCAAAAACTCGATTCGTCCTCGATCTAAGGCTTTTGTGAATATATCTGCCAGCTGATACGCAGTGGTGACAAAATACAGCTCGATCACTCCATTTTCCACTTGCTCTTTAATGAAATGGTAGTGAATGTCAATGTGCTTTGCCCGGGAATGTTGAACGTAGTTGCAGCAAAGGGAAATGGCGCTCTTGTTATCACAATACATCGGGATTTTGTTGAATCCAAGACCGTAGTCAGTTAGTTGTGATCTCATCCAAAGGACTTGAGCACAACAACCGGACATGGCAATGTATTCAACCTCCGTGCTTGAAATTGCAGCGCTTTTCTGCCTTTTGGAAGACCAACTAATCAATCGGTCTCCAAGGAGTTGCACAGAACCAGAAGTGCTACGTCTAGTGTCTTGACACCCAGCATGATCGGCATCTGCATATGATATTAAAGCAATAGAGGAATCTTTCGGATACCATAGACCACGATGAAGTGTTCCTTTGAGATACCGAAAGATCCTTTTAACAGCATGTAGGTGCTTTTCGGTAGGCCGAGCCTAATACCGGGCACACATGCATACGGCAAATTGCAGATCAGGCCTGCTAGCAGTCAGATAGAGAAGGGTGTCGATCATCCCACGGTAGAGTTTCGGATCGACAGCAATCCCATTCCTATCTTCATCTAACTTGGATTTCTCCACCATTGGAGTATCCACGGGGTCACAATTTTAAAAGTTATATTTCTTTAATGATTCTAGAGCATATTTGGATTGATTAATAAAGATGCCTCTGGGATTCTGAGAAATTTGTAATCCTAAGAAAAATGAATTTTTTCCCATCATTGACATCTGAAAGTGTGTGGACATTATTTTCTCAAAGCGGTTTGACAATTCTATGTTAGAGGTAGCAAATATTATATCATCAACATAAATTTGTACCAGTATCATGTCGTTGTCTTCCTTGAGAGTGAATAGAGTGGGGTCCACCTTGCCTTTGGAGAAGCCTTCCGACATGAGATATGTTGAAAGGAGATCATACCACGCGCGTGGAGCTTGTTTCAACCCATAGAGAGCCTTCTTAAGCTTGTACACATGATTAGGAAACTCCGTGCTAACGAACCCAGTCGGCTGACTAACATAGACTTCTTCCCTTAGTTCACCATTTAAAAATGTCGTCTTCACATCCATTTGATAGACGATCATGTTCATATGAGCAACATACGCAAGGAATAGTCTAATAGCCTCCAATCTTGCAACAGGAGCAAAAGATTCTTCAAAGTCGATACCCAAGGCTTGTTTGTATCCTCTAGCAACCAATCTAGCCTTATTCTTCAAAACTCCACCCATCTCATCGAGTTTAACCTTATAAACCCACAACAAAGTAAGGATGTTAACCTTGTCAGGGAGAAGAACTAATTCCCATACTTCAAGTCTTTGGAATTCATTTAGTTCCTCTTGCATGGCTTCAATCCAAGATGATTGAGTCATAGCATGTTGCCAGTTTTTAGGTTCAACTTCGGAGAGAAATGCATCAAAATAGCAATAGAGTGCACTCTCTTGTAATTGATGGCGTGTCGAGACTGGTCGATTGAGACCTCCAATAATATTCCTAATTGGGTGATCTTTTGTCCATTTGGTGCTGTGATTTTAAATCCGTGGTGGTCTGGAGTGAACGATTGTAGGAGCTTCTTCTGAGGTAGACGCGGCTGAAGGATTTTCAGGTATCGGTATACCAAAGAATGGAAGCTCTTGTTGGTGAGCATATTCCAAATCCTGATCAACAGAATCCTCTTCATCATCATTTGGCACAAGTAAGGGTGAAGATTCAGGTGTAGTTTGAGAATTACTTGGTGGAGGTGTATCCGATTTAATGTTAATTGAAGATGCATTTGATGAAGCTTCATTAGCTTGAGCAACAACTTCAGGGATTGGAGCTATCACTATAGGTGCTGGAACTTCATCACCTGGGGGATCAAAGAATTCATCAAACAAAGGTTGAAATAGTTCATCCCACTCGGGCCTTGTAGGTGGTATAAATGATGTAGAAGTAGGATTATTGGGAACTAATCCGGAACTAATAGCACCGGTTCCCATCTCGTGAAGCGCGGGTTCAGAGCTGCGTTGCTCAGAAGCCATCGCTGTCAGCTCATCAAAATCTGCGTCCATAGTTTCTACTATCTTACCAAGACGACGGTTATAAATTCGGTATGCTTTCTTTGAGGGTGAGTAACCAATGAAAATACCTATATCGGCTTTCGGTTGAAGTTTACCCAAATTCTCACTATTAATGTTTGGATAACAAAGAGCACCAAACACATGAAGGAATGAAACATCGGGTTTATGATCATGTAGAAGCTCGTAAGGTGTTTTTCCATGGCGTTTCCGAATGATAGAGCGGTTTTGGGTGTAACATGCAGTAGATACAACTTCTGCCCATAAGAATAACGGAGCATTCGCATAAATCAACATAGTCCTAGCAGCTTCCATAAGCGTACGATTCCGTCTTTCAACGACACCGTTTTGTTGTGGAGTACGTGCAGCGGATGTTTCATGTGAGATACCAACTTCTTCATAGTAATCACGAAGAGTCTGGTTGACGAACTCTGTTCCGTTATCAGTACGAATACGGCGGACAGTAGTATTTAAACGTACCTGAATGAATTTCAGGAAAGTGATGATAGCCTTCGGTGCTTCATCCTTTGTACGTAGAAATTTAACCCATGTAAACTTCGAAAAATCATCCACCATAACAAGGATGAATTTCTTACCACTCACACTTTCGGTTCACATTGGCCCACAAAGATCCATATGCAAAAGATGAAGTTTTTCTTGATTGGTGTCTTCATCTTTGGGCTTGTATGATTTCTTGGTGCTTTTGTAACACCCAATTTTGGAAATGGAAATATCACAGAATTATGGCGTGTCATCAAAGCATACAAGGAAAAATGTCTAAACATTACTTGACCATAAAAGGAAAATACCGGAATCAAACATCGGTAGTCCAAAAGTAAATCTCATCACACACAAACATAATATAATAAAGGAAAGGACTAAACAATGTCCAAAGCATAAGTATCATAAGAAAGGAAATGCATAATGTAAAGAAGGCTAGACATCTTCCAGTCCATATGCACGTACTCTTAGTGTCTACGAGCGTCCCTGAGTACCTGCCGTTTTGGGAACATAGAAAAGGAAAACGGCTGAGAAAATACGCTCAGTGCACAGATGTACGATAAAGCATGAATAGGATAAGCATATAACATATAACAGCGGAAGAAAACTAAGTCCCGAGTAACCTGGTTAAGTCTTAATACAACTGGTTTTAATAGTTTGAAAGTCTTATGTTTATCTTATAAAAACTGTTTGTCACATTTTACCATTAGCCAATATAGGTCATGAAAATCCACTGTACATGAATACTTGGAGGGGTGACCTCATCATGCAAATTAGAGGGGCTGCCTCTAATTTAATATACTGGTTTTTGGGTAGGAGGGATCAGCTCCTTGTGAAGGATGCAAGGCACACACCACATTCACCATGAAATCCTGAATAAAAACATGTAACTAGGATGCACCCATACGCCCCACATGATAAATATAAATAAATGGCCAAAAGCTGAAGGGACGCCACGAGCAATCACTCCGCCGTGGTGAAGTCATAACATCAGTGCCTCTAATGTTATGTGTTAGTGCAAACATTACGATGATTTGTCGATATAATCTCTTTGTGTTTTGTTGATGACAAACGTATAATTCGCAATACATTATGTAAAATGTCAAGGTACTCGTAATCACTCAAGAATACATTTGTATACTTCTCTCGACACCTCCAAGACCGCATTCGGCATGAATCACTCAAGGCATGTACAAACATGTCATTAACCTAACTAAGTGATCAAGGATTAATATTTTCTTAAAACTCACATTTTAATCAAATGTGACAAAAGATTTTAATTAACTTTATTTTTAAGAAAATGTTTTATTAAAAAGAAAATGGAAATTTGAATTTGGCATATTCCATATGCCAAAGGAATATCCTTTGAGGGTATAAACTACCCCAGATGGCATATCCCCCCTAAAGGACAAATTTGCACGGACTCCGACACGGAGGTTCCTTTGAGGAACCCGCGGTTCCTTATTGATAAGGTACCGCGGGTAGAGATAAGGAACCGCAGGTGTTTTTGAACGTTGCAATGTTGTCCTATAAATAGTGGATCATTTCCAGGTTTTCTTTCAACCCTTTTTGCACAATTTCTTTCAAAAACCATCTTAGATCCTTGATTAGTTAGTTTTGATTAATCTTGTTTAAGATGTGATTCAATCTTCAATCTCCTCATCCTCTCAAGTGCAAAGAGAAGAACACTATCATTACCATGATGTGTTGGGTTCACTACATGATGAAGATCTTTCCTTCTATAGATCTAAGTTATGTTTTTAGTCTTCCTACTATGTATATGTAGAAGATCCAAGTTGTGGGTACACTTGGATGTGTTTGTAAGGGTAGATTATCCAAGTGATGCGTATCCTTGGATTAGGTGTTAGTTGTGTATATCCAAGTCTTGTTAGTACTTGGATATAGTGTTAGAGTTATAGATCTAAGTGTTGTGTGCTTAGATCTATATGGTTTATGTGTTTAGGCCATAAAACACAAGGTTTGTTATGTTGGGCCATAAAACATAACTAGTGGGTAGATTAGGTTGTGTCTTGGTAGTTCTCACTAAACTCTAAAGTGATGTGGTTGTGTCTAGGTAGTTCTCACTAAACTATAAAGTGATGTGGTTGTGTCTTGTGAGTTCTCAATAAACTTTAAAGTGACTAGTAGTTGTGTTGTGTGAAGTTCTCACTTAGCTTCAAAGTGAAGAGTCGTGAAGATTGGTTCTAGCTTTAGATTAGAACTCGACATCTAGCCTTGTGTAGTTAAATGGTGAAGTGGGTGACGTTGTGTAGATTGGTCCTACCTAAGATTAGGACTCGACTTTTAGCTTAGAGTCGGAAATTGGATAAGCGACGTTGTGTATGGTTTCTCCACCTTAAGGAGTTTGTTGACTAGTGAAGTAACTCTCGAGTAAGGTGTACTCGAGGAGTGGAGTAGGGCGAAGAGGAGCTTCGTGACCGAACCACTATAAATCATCGTGTCGGTACTTTCATTTACATTTATGTCTTTACCTTTGTAGATGTATTTATAATTGCATACTTGTGTTGTGTGTCTTTGTGTGCATCACATAATCTAAACATCTAAGTTGCGGAAAAGCTATGGCTAAGTACGTGTGTGCTTCATGTTTAGATTATTGTCAAGTGTACATCACTTAGTCTAAACATCCTAGTTGCGGAAAAGCTTGTGCTTAGTACGTGTGTGCTTAGTGTTTAGACTATTGCTTGATGTACTCTTGATTTGATGTGCTTGTGTGTTTTCTTACTTGTAGTATTTATCTCTCAATCAAACACATCTCACATCTAGTCAAGATTGATAAGGAATTTGATACAAAGGATTGTTAAGGTTTCAAATTAACAATGTTGCTACGTCCACTGTCGGCGGTTCGTTATTGGACCGGCGGTTCCTTATCAATAAGGAACCGCGGGCAGAGATAAGGAACCGCAGGCAGTAGATTGAGCCGAAATGTTTTGAAAATGAACTAGAAACTATTCAACCCCCCCTTCTAGTTTCTACAATTGGTATCAGAGCGAGGTTACTCAAGATCTTTGAAGTATATTGTACTTTAAAGCTTGGATCGATCTTTGCTCTCTTTTTCAAAACAAATGGTTTTTAAAAATGAAAACGGTTTTTAAAAATAGAGACGATCTTTGTATCAAATTGTTCATGAAGAGTGATTACTTATGACATGTGTTTCGTTGTTTCATTCGTACAAGTTTTGGTGTTAAATAAACTTTGTATAATAGCTTGAATTAAATATTTTCAGGTTTGGAAGTATAAAAATCTTTTGTGTCATAATTAACTCTAAAATACGAGTTCTATGTGTCTAAAATGATTTTTTAGAGTCCTAAGTCCTTCCAAAAAGTTTCCAAATGATTTTGGCCAAAAACTCATTTTTTGTCCTCTGACCGCGGTTCTTTATTGTTCCCCGCGGATCCTTATCAATAAGGAACCGCAGTCAGTCTGACTCAGATTTTTGAAAACTTTGAAAAATCATATAAAATCAACCGTAATTCCGTAGAAGTCGTGCCACCCGTCTTTTCGAACGTAATTGAATTTTCTTTCAATTAAAAATGTTTCCAAACCTTTATTCAAACTTTAAAATTTGGATGGTTTCTAAGTTCCATACTTTGTCCAAAGTATTGAGTGTCGGTTTGTCGTAAAACTTGTGTTTTACTCTTTTCCATTAAGTTGGACATCTCTTGGTAATATATCTTTGAAAATTGATATATTTACAAAGTGTTAAACTTAATTAAATTTTAAATGGGTCAAAGACTATTTTCAAATAAAATCAAGCTATGAATACTTTGTTGTATCTAACACTCAAAACATGGACGAATGGTTTTATGTGTTAAACTAATTGTTTGTGTATGTTTCCTTGTGTGTTATTATTATATGTAGATATTATTAAGTGTTCCTTGCTATTTGTAGTAGTATTGCTTATATGTCTAGTCTCTTGTGCATTGCTTGGTATTTGTTAGTATCTAGTTTTTCCTAATTAGGAGGTATGCTAGATTTCTTGCATTTTGGTTGCAACATTATTTGTGCATTGCATATAGGATCAACATCTCTAGGTTTATATATGTTATATAAACATCATGTACACCTCGTTATATTTATTAACACTCTTAGGTTTGAAAGCTTTGGGAGCTTATCAAATCTATTGATTTGGGTCGTCTTACTCGATCATTGTGTTATTAGTTCAAGTAGATAAATGTCTCACTATAAAACATGAAACACCCTTTGAAAATCTTAGCTATTTTCTCTTAAAAGAGTGTTTGTGGGAATCAAGAAAGATTTCGATTAAATATCAATGCATTATTCAAACTATGATTGGTATCATTATCGAATCTAATTGACATGTTTTTTAGTGTAGACATGAATGTGGTTTATTAATAATATACATCGGATCATAACTCACACTTGTGTTGATGGTGTTATATTAAATCTACTTGTTCAAATTGTTAGACATATTTTTTTTAATAATTACTTATAATGCACAATAGAGTCGGTTTGATAACTTGGATGTTTCATCCGAAATACTCAATTAATTTACATTGCTATGCAATTTATAAATGTGTCATTTCCGTAAGACCAATCAAGAGTGTTCTAACAAATTGTGTAAACTTGGTTTGTACAATTCAATGTTATTGGCCTCAAGATCTATTAAGGTAATTAATCTTAACTAGACTCTTTTGTCAAGATATGCAATGGTGCATTCTTAACCCTCATTAGGTCATGCATTGTATCGCCATGCAAGTTTCATCCTTGCTAAACTTTATTAGGCAAATGTTGGAATTACATTTTGTCTAACTTGAGAATGGCTACTAGAGAATTTATGCATTAGGATCTTAATTTGACCTAACGGTTGAATTACTTCCACGTGAGAAGTTGAGTTGGTGTATAACTCGTAAAAATGGTCGTGTTTAGCCTTAATTGAGCACCTCTAGTGATAGTCTCATACTCATTCTCTAAATTGGCTAAATGGCTCTTCCTATATATGACTAATGATAGTTTACTTTGATGAACTTTGTATGTCATTAGGAGTCTTTTTCTTTTGTAGCCATTAGGTTTTTCTTAGCTTTCTTCTTACGTGCTAATTGAACCTATGTGTCTTTCCTTTGTGTGTGTTCTAGTTTTTATTGCTCTTAAGCATGACTTTATGATAAGTTAGACTAGAACGTTAGGATTTGCTTAATTGGAAAATCCTCCTTCACCACCTAAACCAAGCCTCACCACCTTAACCAAGCCTCTGTAGGCGGTTCTTTAAATAGACCGCGGCTCCACATCAATATGGAACCGCCGGTGGAGATAAAGAACCGCGGGCAGAAGCTCTCAAATTCGGGTTTTCTGAAACTTCCCAATTGTTCCAACACCCTTTGGAATCTTTGTTTCAAACCTTTGATCACTCCCAAAATATCTTGGGCTTTCCCTTTTTAACCCTTTACTAGTTTGGATCATCCCCTCACCCTTTTAAACCCTCCTTGTTAGCCTTGTTCTTCACACCTCAAACCATTCATCCTTACCCCTTAAACCACCCATTACTACCATGGTTTCTACAAGAACCTTCAATTCATCCAAACCCTCCTCTTCAAAAAGGTACCTCAAAATTAAGATTAAGTTACCCAAACTTAACTCTTCACCCTTTCACACACCCAAGAATAAGATTGTTCCAATTCTCATCTCTTCATCACCCTCACCACCTCTTGCTCCATGCAAGACTACGTCAACCCATGGTACCAACCATTCACATGGTTCTACCTCCTCTTCATTCCAATAGAATGAATGAGCTAACCTCACCCTTCACTCCAAGTACTCTCTTGGATGTGACTACCCAACCTCAACCCATCCAAAGCATTTCCATTGTGAATGACTTTGTTGAACCCTTGGTGACTTCACTTTTCACCCCACCAAATTCCGCCACCACCCTTGTCTTTCATTTAAGCATGTGGATTGCTTATTGCTAAGACATCTAATTTAAGCAAATCTTAGGATTCTAGTGTAACTAAGATTAGAATTATGCTTAAGTTTTAGGATTGTTTTTTATTCTCTTGTATTTCCTTTCATGTTTTTCAACATGATTTTTCTTTGAGTCTTGAATGTTGTTGTTATTATGTTTCTTTCTTTTCTCTTATTTTGAGTCCTTTTCTTAAACTAATAAGAATTAGGAATCTTCTTGGAGATTTACATTACATGTAGCTTGATTTGTGATATCTAGATAGATGACTTGCTTGTATGCTACTTGCTTATATATCTTCTTGCTTATCCGTATGCTATATGCTTAATTGATTAGTTAATGAATGCATGCTTATTATAAAGGTTTTGTCTTTGTCAAGCAAATCCGATATAATATCTCTTAGATGTGTCTAACTCATGCATGTCCTTAAATGCTACGTGCTAACATGTTTTACTTAGTCTTCTCTTTTTAAGTAATCATGTTTCTTGCATGCCATACGTGTTAATTGCACCCTTCTCTACATTGGTTTATTGTAGACTTCATTAGGAATTGCATGAATTATCGTATGTGCTTACTTGATTATGTGTTAGATTTTGTAGTAACTCTTTCATGTCTTCTTGAGCTTCTTTTGAGTTTCTTCTCTCGTTTCGTAAAGTCATCCTTAACTTCTTTGTTGAGTCTCTCTCAATTAATTTTAATCATGCTCTTTTATGTCAAGTCTCTTTCTTCTAGTCTTTCTAAACTAAGTTGAGTCGAACCTTATCCTTTCCTCATCATGTAATTGTTCTTTGAACATCCTTAATGATTGAGAAGAGCTACGAAACTTTGAGCATGTAGTTTATCGTATGCTAAACACCATTTGGTGTCGACATTCATACGCATTGTTGCCTATAATGTCCTATATCCCGTATTTTTCTTAAAGCGTCGATTTATCCGCTTTTGGTTTTCCTTTATTTTATTTCTTTTTGGTCAAAAATGTCTCTAGGTTGAGATATTTTTGTTCCTCTTTTTGAGAGTTGATTGCGGTTAAAATTTACAATTGGTATGGGTGATTCCATCAATTCTAAGTTTTTAACACCTTGAGATGATATATTCAAATTCTTGGATGTTTTCTACCTCTACTCCAACAATTTTGAATTGATTTCCTCAAAATCCTCTCCTTGTCTTTTTTTTAGAGTTGATGGTTAAATCTTGAATTTTCTTGGGTGATTCCAAAAATTCTAAGCTTTTTACCCTTTGACATATTATCATTACAATTGGTATGGATGTTTCTTTTCTATCTCTATTCCAACAATTGTGAATTGATCTTGTCAAGATCCTCTCCTTTGATTTGTCTTTGGATTGATAGCATCGCATGCACACTTCTTTGCTTGTCATTGTTTGTGCAAACGACTTGTTTATCATCCCCGTTTGGGTGACATCTCTTTTTATATATGCTCTTGTCTACTAACCTTGTTTTGTAGGACAATTCTAACCCATTTTTGTAGCTCGTCACTATTCTTGCTTTGTTGGTACCTCAAGCAAGGGGGAGCTCATATCAAGGGGGAGCATTTGCAAGAGTTCAAGTCATTACATTTGCGATCGTTGACTCACTCAAATTACATTCATAGAACATCTTGCAAGTAATGCATTTTGGACACTCGTAGATAAACATATTATTATGCTTGTTGTTGGTTAACCTATTGTGATTGAAGACTTCACTAGGATGACACAAGCTCAATATCTTTGGATGATGAGTTTATAGTTTGGATTCTCGCCTCTCAACCGACGACCACTAGTGATGATCTACCTTTTGGATGCAAGCTCGTATGACGTTAATTCTTCTCCTCTTCAAAGGACGTGCTATCGATGTCTACCACTTCGGGCGTGTGCTCTCTCGACGTTGATTATTCTCTTCTTCAAGACGTTGACTACCTTTTTGATTCGACAAAAGGGGGAGAAGTAAGTGTAAACGAGTAACTTATGCATTTTAATATGTGTTGCGGTTTACTTGTTTGTCATCATCAAAAAGGGGGAGATTGTTAGTGCAAACATTACGATGCTTTGTCGATATAATCTCTTTGTGTTTTGTTGATGACAAACGTATAATTCGCAATACATTATGTAAAATGTCAAGGTACTCGTAATCACTCAAGAATACATTTGTATACTTATCTCGACACCTCCAAGACCGCATTCGGCATGAATCACTCAAGGTATGTACAAACATGTCATTAACCTAACTAAGTGATCGAGGATTAATATTTTCTTAAAACTCACATTTTAATCAAATGTGACAAAAGATTTTAATTAACTTTATTTTTAAGAAAATGTTTTATTAAAAAGAAAATGGAAATTTGAATTTGGCATATTCCATATGCCAAAGGAATATCCTTTGAGGGTATAAACTACCCCAGATGGCATATCCCCACTAAAGGACAAATTTGCACGGACTCCGACACGGAGGTTCCTTAAAGGAACCCACGGTTCCTTATTGATAAGGTACCGCGGGTAGAGATAAGGAACCGCGGGTGTTTTTGACCGTTGCAATGTTGTCCTATAAATAGTGGATCATTTCCAGGTTTTCTTTCAACCCTTTTTGCACAGTTTCTTTCAAAAACCATCTTAGATCCTTGATTAGTTAGTTTTGATTAATCTTGTTTAAGATGTGATTCAATCTTCAATCTCCTCATCCTCTCAAGTGCAAAGAGAAGAACACTATCATTACCATGATGTGTTGGGTTCACTACATGATGAAGATCTTTCCTTCTATAGATCTAAGTTATGTTTTTAGTCTTCCTACTATGTATATGTAGAAGATCCAAGTTGTGGGTACACTTGGATGTGTTTGTAAGGGTAGAATATCCAAGTGATGGGTATCCTTGGATTAGGTGTTAGTTGTGTAGATCCAAGTCTTGTTAGTACTTGGATATAGTGTTAGAGTTATAGATCTAAGTGTTGTGTGCTTAGATCTATATGGTTTATGTGTTTAGGCCATAAAACACAAGGTTTGTTATGTTGGGCCATAAAACATAACTAGTGGGTAGATTAGGTTGTGTCTTGGTAGTTCTCACTAAACTCTAAAGTGATGTGGTTGTGTCTAGGTAGTTCTCACTAAACTATAAAGTGATGTGGTTGTGTCTTGTGAGTTCTCACTAAATTTAAAGTGACTAGTAGTTGTGTTGGGTGAAGTTCTCACTTAGCTTCAAAGTGAAGAGTCGTGAAGATTGGTTCTAGCTTTCGATTAGAACTCGACATCTAGCCTTGTGTCGTTAAATGGTGAAGTGGGCGACGTTGTGTAGATCGGTCCTACCTAAGATTAGGACTCGACTTTTAGCTTAGAGTCGGAAATTGGATAAGTGACGTTGTGTATGGTTTCTCCACCTTAAGGAGTTTGTTGACTAGTGAACTAACTCTCGAGTAAGGTGTACTCGAGGAGTGGAGTAGGGCGAAGAGGAGCTTCGTGACCGAACCACTATAAATCATCGTGTCGGTACTTACATTTACATTTATGTCTTTACCTTTGTAGATGTATTTATAATTTCATACTTGTGTTGTGTGTCTTTGTGTGCATCACATAATCTAAACATCTAAGTTGCGGAAAAGCTATGGCTAAGTACGTGTGTGCTTCATGTTTAGATTATGGTCAAGTGTACATCACTTAGTCTAAACATCCTAGTTGCAGAAAAGCTTGTGCTTAGTACGTGTGTGCTTAGTGTTTAGACTATTGCTTGATGTACTCTTGATTTGATGTGCTTGTGTGTTTTCTTACTTGTAGTATTTATCTCTCAATCAAACACATCTCACATCTAGTCAAGATTGATAAGGAATTTGATACAAAGGATTGTTAAGGTTTCAAATTAACCATGTTGCTACGTCCACTGTCGGCGGTTCGTTATTGGACCGGCGGTTCCTTATCAATAAGGAACCGCGGGCAGAGATAAGGAACCACAGGCAGTAGATTGAGCCGAAATGTTTTGAAAATGAACTAGAAACTATTCAACCCCCCCCCCCCCCCCTTCTAGTTTCTACATTATGGTTATGGTACCTCCATAACTAGGTGAAACTGGTCATGCATGTATATGGCTATAGGTAATCTTAATTAAACATAAGCAATCAAACACGTAACTTATACTACGGGAAAACAGTTGGCTGCATACGGGGAATCCTAATAAGGAAAGAATGTCCATACTGAAAGGACGGGAATCCGTACCTTATGTCCAGTGAACGAAGAAGACGAACTGAGAGGAAATCCTACTTCCGAATCACTAGTGCTACATAAATACATACATGAATAAGTATCTGCTTACTAAATACGTAGTTGGTTTTATGTCATGTCTTAGCTTATTTTATGTGTTCTTACCATGTTTTACTGTTTAAAAGCCTTAAACTGTGTTTATCTTACATTCTGTTTAATCTGATTAAGTATTTCTGGTATTTCATGTATTATTATACTTACTGTGTAATAATAAGTAACTTTCCAAAAATAGCAGGTTTCCTAAAATAGAAAGTTTCCAAAAATAGAAAGTTTCTAAAAATAGAAAGTTTCCAAAAATAGAAAGTTTCCAAAAATAGATTTAACGCTTAAAATAGATAAGTTTCTAAAAATAGAAAGTTTCCATAAATAGATTAGCTGCCTTAATTAAATAAGTTTCCATAACTAGATTAGCTGCCTGAAATAAGCTAAGTATATATGCCTAAGTGTTTTCATGATTAATTTCTAAGTCATATGATATAATATATAGTTTAATAATTATTTCATGTAATTTAATTAAACTATAGGTTAAAATATTTAATTAAAGTATAACATGTTTTAATTAAATAAGTTAAATACTTAGGTTAAAATATGTATTATTATATATTAATAATATAACCTAAGTCATGTTAATTAATTAATTATATCCATGGTTTTTAAATAATTAATTAATTATAATTATAAAATATAAAAATACTTAGGTTAATTAATTTCATGATTATTAATAACTAAATAACCTAAGTCATGTTATTAAATTAATCATGTCATTTTATTAATTTAATTTTTAACATAAGATCATAACATAAAAAAACTAAACATACACCAAGAACCGGATCTAAGCTAAAAACAATGAACCAGACATGAAATCGACACCGTACCCCGAACCAACTCGGGGTACCCCGTGTTTTACTGCTGCCGTGGGACCCACACGCACCAACCAAGACCGTATGGTCTTGGTGGTGGTCGGCTTGGCCAAACCGAGACCCCTTCGGGTTCGGTGCAGCCTGCGGCAAAAAACAAACACCCCTTAAAACACCCTTTTGATTTTATTTAACACCAAATCATGTTAGATCCATGTTTAATTATTAGGTTTTTGTAAAAACATCACATGTTCTTGATTTATGAAAAGATTAAATCAAAAGAAAATATATAAAAAGGATTTACCGAATTCGTGGATCAAAAGGACGAAGAACCAACACGATCAATCACTAAAATTCCAAGATCCAAGATCACAAACCACCTCTTGTGGTGGTTGTAGGGTGGCGGCACCAAGGAGACAAGGGAGGAGGGTTTTTAGGTTTTTCTTAAAAATCTTCTATAAATTTTTATGAGTAGTGAAAATCCTCTTTTTCCCTTTTTGTAAATTTGACAAATGGGCTTGGCCCATTTGCCCTTGTAGCCGCGGGTAAGGGCCCCACTTGGGGTACCCGTACCTTTTTCCGTGTCTCGTTGTTAAGTTAAACGTTTATGATTATTTGTGTTCGTGTTTTAAATGTTCTCGTTACGTAAATACCGTGATCTAATATATTTCATTACGCTCGTAATAAATATATATACGTAATTAATAATAGTTCGTGTTTTAATTACGTTCATGATTTCATGATCGCATGTTCGTGATTAATTATCGTCAAATAAATATTAGGTGATCGTGCATAGTAAATACTTATCGTGTTCTAACACGTACGTAATACCTAAACTCCTAATACGTAATCTTAATCGTGATATAATAGGAAAGTTTTTATCTAGTACGTACGATCCTAAGGGTACTATTCATGGTAAAAGCATGCGGGTTTTACAACTCTTCCCCCCTAAGAAGAATAATTCGTCCCCGAATTATAGATAAAGTAAACTGGAAAAGAAGAACATACCCGAATTCAAAATATGAAATGAGGGTAAGAAGCCCGGATAGACTCCTCTGTTTCCCAAGTGGCTTCCCGCTCGGTATGATCCCTCCATAGAATTTTGACGAATGGAATCGTCTTCTTTCTCATGACTCGTTCTTGTCTGTCAAGAACTCGTTCGGGTTCTTCTATAAAAGTGAGATCTTCACGTATCTGTTCCAGTGGATACTGAATCGTGTGAAGGGGATGATACTGGTACCCTCTGAGTAAGGACACATGAAACACATTGTGCACATGTGAAAGCTACAGAGGTAACGCCAATCGGTAAGATACTTCACCGACTCGTTCAATGATATCAAACGGTCCGATGAAACGAGGACTGAGCTTCCCTTTAATCCCGAAGCGTCTAACACCACGTGCCGGCAAAACCTTAAGGAAGACGTGATCTCCTACGTTAAAGTGTATATCCCTACGATGCTTATCGGCATAACTCTTCTGACGTGACCGTGCCTCCTGAATTTTCTGCCTAGCTACTGCGATCTTCTCATTGGTCATCTCTATGATTTCTGGTCCTTCAAGTGTTCGCTCACCAACCTGATCCCAGCAGATTGGGGCGCGACACTTCCTGCCATACAACATCTCAAATGGAGTACACTTGATACTTGCGTGCCAACTGTTGTTGTATGCAAACTCCACCAAACAGATGTAATCGTCCCAATCACCCATCCATTCCAACGCACAAGACCTCAACATATCCTCTAATGTCTGAATGGTTCGCTCCGACTGTCCGTCCGTTTGAGGATGAAAAGCCGTGCTAAGCTTAAGTTGTGTACCCTAAGCTTTCTGTAGACTTTTCCAAAAGCGAGAAGTGAAACGAGGATCTCTGTCTGAGACGATGCTGGATGGTGCACCGTGGAGTCTCATGATCTCTCTTCTGTACGTATCTGCGAGTTTACTTACCAGATCGCTGATGCTCGATCTTAACCTGCTGGCAGGTAAGACATTTGGAGACGTAAGTGGCCACATCCTGTTTCATACCACTCAACCAAAAGTACTGCTTGATGTCATAGTACATCTTAGTCGAACCAGGATGTATAGAGAATGGGGAGCTATGAGCTTCAGCTAACAAAGCTTCCCGGAGTTCTTGGTCATCAGGAACACAAAGTCTCGTGCCCTGCCATACGATACCATCTGCATCTACTCTGAATTCTGTCTGCTTCTCCAAATTCTGTACTATCGCCCAGATTTCTCCTTCATCCTTCTGAGCTTCCTTGATCTTAGATAGCAACTCGGTTTCCACTCTAAGATTAGCCCAGTAACCGTGCTGTCCACGTACCATGATCTTGATGTCTAGTCGCTCCAAGTCTCTGATGATTTCCTTTTCGATTTTAATGCCGTTGATCATTCCGGACTTTCTGCTAAGAGCATCTGCAACTACATTTGCCTTTCCCGGATGATACAGTAGATTAATGTCATAATCCTTCAACAGCTCTAACCATCTCCTCTGCCTCATGTTCAATTCACGCTGAGTGAAGATATACTTCAAGCTCTTGTGGTCCGTGAAAATGTCACATGATTCTCCATATAAGTAGTGCCTTCATATCTTCAATGCAAACATGACTGCAGCAAGTTCCAGGTCGTGCGTGGGGTAATTTTCTTCATAAGGCTTAAGCTGTCGTGAAGCGTACGCGATCACTTTCCCATGTTGCATGAGAACACAGCCAAGTCCCTTCCCCGATGCATCGCTGTAGATTTGAAATCCACCCGTACCAGATGGTAGAGTAAGAATGGGTGCAGATACTAGCTTCTGCTTCAGGTCTTCAAAGCTCTTCTCTCGATCTTCAGTCCAGACGAATTTCTCCCCTTTCCGCATCAGTTTGGTCAATGGTAGTGCTAGGCGGGAAAAGTTCTCCACGAACCTACGGTAATAGCCAGCTAATCCTAAGAAACTGCGGACTTCCGTCGCTGATGTCGGCCTTGGCCACTTAGTAATGGCCTCAACCTTCGCTGGATCCATAGTGATTCCTTCTGTTGATACAATGTGACCTAAGAATGCCACCTTGTCCAACCAGAACTCGCACTTGGAGAATTTAGCATACGGCTGCTTCTGGCGAAGAATCTGTAGCACTGTACGAAGATGGTCTTCGTGTTCCTCCTTGGACTTTGAGAAAATCAGGATGTCATCGATGAAGACAAT
This sequence comes from Glebionis coronaria, assembly GCA_025667525.1. NCBI lineage: Eukaryota > Viridiplantae > Streptophyta > Magnoliopsida > Asterales > Asteraceae > Glebionis > Glebionis coronaria. The sequence continues at coordinate 151,190,842 of CM046878.1, forward strand.
GACGAACTTGTCCAGAAATTCATGGACGATTCTGTTCATCACATCCATGAACACTGTTGGAGCATTTGTCAGGCCAAATGGAATAACTACAAACTCGTAGTGGCCATAACGGGTACGAAAAGCAGTCTTAGCGATGTCCTGCTCCTTGACCCGTAGCTGATGGTAGCCTGACCTAAGATCAATCTTGGATAAATGTTTGGCCCCTTGGAGTTGGCCAAACAGATCGTCGATGCGTGGCAGTGGATACCTATTCCGAATGGTAATCTTGTTGAGCTCGCGATAGTCTATGCAAAGACGCATACTGCCATCCTTCTTCTTAACAAACAAGACCGGTGCGCCCCATGGAGATGCGCTTGGTCGAATGAAACCTCGTTCAAGAAGTTCTTGCAGTTGATCCTTCAGCTCCTTCAGCGCTATGGGAGCCATGCGATAAGGAGCCTTGGAGATTGGTTCAGCTCCTGGAACCAGCTCGATACTGAATTCCACTTCTTGTGCAGGTGGTATGCCCGGAAGTTCTGCTGGAAACACATCTTGGAACTCCGACACTATAGGTTGATCCTGAATCGATGGAGATTCAGCATCCATGTCGTGAACCGTAGCTAGGTAACCCTCGCAGCCATGTGACAGTAGTGCACGCGCTTGCAGGGTGGATATGACTTGTACAGACCGTCCGGGTATGAAACCATTATGAATGTACTCTGGTGCATTAACATCACCGAAGATAACTCGATATGAATGGCAGTCTACGGTAGCATGATACTTGGATAGCCAATCCATGCCCAAAATCATGTCGAAGTCATTCATGTCCAGCGGAAGTGCGTCGACAGGTCGAACCTTATCATCAAATTCTAGGGGAAGACTCGTGTATACATGGGTGATTAATACAGAGTCCCTCAAAGGCGTGGAAATAGTAAGCCTATTTTCTAGTGGCAAGGGAGGCATCCTAATGTTCTTAGCATAAGCAGTAGAAATAACCGAGTGAGTAGCACCCGTATCGAAAAGAACACACGCAGCTTGACCATACATATACAAGATTCCAGTGATGGTACCTGTAGACTTGTTGGCTTGGTATCGAGATGTCGTGTAGACACGCCCGACAGTAGGAGGCGGCTTGGTATCAGCATGTCCCGATGTACCCTCCATCTCGCCCTTACGGCAATCCTTCATAATATGGCCAGGAAGACCACACTTGAAGCATGCATCAATATTACGGCGACATGGTCCTGGGTGCCTACGGTGGCAAGTAGAGCAAAGAGGATGAGTGTATCCTCCAGCAGGTGCTCTGGCTGGCTGAGAACCTGATAAAACATTTACATAAGACATGGTAATCGGGTACAATGGACAAAGCGGATAATCGTAAGATTGAATACCAGTGATAGCTGGACGGCTAGGCTGCGAACCTCTCTGGTTCTGGTCCCTACCGTTTCCATGGTTCCTGGTAGAAGTTTTGCTAAGTGTCAGAATATGAGTTATAACATAAAACATAAGGAATTGCGTAAGTATTAGGACCTGCTGCTGTTGGATTGCCCAGCGTTGTTACGGTAATTGTCATTACCGCCACGCCTATCCGTAGAAGAACGGTCGTTAGTCTGACCGTTTCCCTTGGGCTGATGAGGCTGCTGTTGAGTAGCCGGCTGAGACCGGTCCCCAGTTTTCTGCCTAGAAGATACATTTAAGAGATGAATAATTGACATATGGAAAAATATACGGATTGGTCACCGCTTTAGTACGAATGTTTACCTCTTGTCGGGTCTTTCAGCTTCCTCGAACTCATCACTCTCCTGCAGCATCTCCAATTTACGTGTTGCATCGGCCACTTGTGCTACCGTGTCCAACGGAGCACCTGATAAGTTATTGGCGATCCTTGGATTGAGAGCCTAACGAAAATGTAGTGCTTGTTCTTCATTGGTGCCTGCGGCTGCTCTCAAGACACCAGTGTAGCGAAGGAAACGCTGCATGAAGTCAGTGATGTCTTCGTCAGGTCGCTGTCTAAGGGTATAGTATTCCCTCATGAGCCGATTCCTTCCTTCCATGGGAAAGATGTTAGGCGGGGGAGGATAACCGTCGTTATGAAGAAGAGCGTCTTGCATCTCTGCATCAGCAGCTGTAAATATTGCCCAGATATTGTCTGTGTTTGCCATCTGACAGTATAACATAAAACGTATGATTAAACAGATCAAAACATAAAATATAAATATATATATGAAAAAAAAAATTTATACTAAAATTTCACGAGAAAAATTTTATGCAAGAAAATTTTGTGTATGAATGCATGATGCAGTTTTATGAAAACTTTTGTATGCTCGAGAGTGAACGCCTCTGGTCAGTTCACCCAAAACAAAAGACATAGCGAGGGGACGCCTATGGGTCGGTCCCAAATCTAAAAGTTTCGATAAAACACATGCGACTAAATAGGGCCAGTCCTGTACCAACCATTACTTAGTCAAAAACCCTACAACAATGACATGTATATGTATGCTTAAAAATGATGAATGCATGAAAACAATTGTCAGTTCTAGGAAGACCGTAGTGACTACCCACTAATCACAGGTCATATTTGAGAGCCTACAGGTCGAAGCCTTGGCTCTGATACCATAATTGTAACACCCCATTTTGGAAATGGAAATATCACAGAATTATGACGTGTCATCAAAGCATACAAGGAAAAATGTCTAAACATTACTTGACCATAAAAGGAAAATACCAAAATCAAACATCGGTAGTCCAAAAGTAAAGCTCATCACACACAAACATAATATAATAAAGGAAAGGACTAAACAATGTCCAAAGCATAAGTATCATAAGAAAGGAAATGCATAATGTAAAGAAGGCTAGACAGCTTCCAGTCCATATGCACGTACTCTTAGTGTCTACGAGCGTCCCTGAGTACCTGCCGTTTTGGGAACATAGAAAAGGAAAACGGCTGAGCAAATACGCTCAGTGCACGGATGTACGATAAAGCATGAATAGGATAAGCATATAACATATAACAGCGGAAGAAAACTAAGTCCCGAGTAACCTGGTTAAGTCTTAATAAAACTGGTTTTAATAGTTTGAAAGTCTTATGTTTATCTTATAAAAACTGTTTGTCACATTTTACCATTAGCCAATATAGGTCATGAAAATCCACCGTGCATGAATACTTGGAGGGGTGACCTCATCATGCAAATTAGAGGGGCTGCCTCTAATTTAATATACTGGTTTTTGGGTAGGAGGGATCAGCTCCTTGTGAAGGATGCAAGGCACACACCACATTCACCATGAAATCCTGAATAAAAACATGTAACTAGGATGCACCCATACGCCCCACATGATAAATATAAATAAATGGCCAAAAGCTGAAGGGACGCCACGAGCAATCACTCCGCCGTGGTGAAGTCATAACATCAGTGCCTCTAATGTTATGGTTATGGTACCTCCATAACTAGGTGAAACTGGTCATGCATGTATATGGCTATAGGTAATCTTAATTAAACATAAGAAATCAAACACGTAACTTATACTACGGGAAAACAGTTGGCTGCATACGGGGAATCCTAATAAGGAAAGAATGTCCATACTGAAAGGACGGGAATCCGTACCTTATGTCCAGTGAACGAAGAAGACGAACTGAGAGGAAATCCTACTTCCGAATCACTAGTGCTACATAAATACATACATGAATAAGTATCTGCCTACTAAATACGTAGCTGGTTTTATGTCATGTCTTAGCTTATTTTATGTGTTCTTACCATGTTTTACTGTTTAAAAGCCTTAAACTGTGTTTATCTTACATTCTGTTTAATCTGATTAAGTATTTCTGGTATTTCATGTATTATTATACTTACTATGTAATAATAAGTAACTTTCCAAAAATAGAAAGTTTCCAAAAATAGAAAGTTTCCAAAAATAGAAAGTTTCCAAAAATATATTTACTGTTTAAAATAGATAAGTTTCTAAAAATAGAAAGTTTCCATAAATAGATTAGCTGCCTTAATTAAATAAGTTTCCATAAATAGATTAGCTGCCTGAAATAAGCTAAGTATATATATGCCTAAGTGTTTTCATGATTATTTTCTAAGTCATATGATATAATATATAGTTTAATAATTATTTCATGTAATTTAACTAAACTATAGGTTAAAATATTTAATTAAAGTATAACATGTTTTAATTAAATAAGTTAAATACTTAGGTTAAAATAAGTATTATTATATATTAATAATATAACCTAAGTCATGTTAATTAATTAATTATATCCATGGTTTTAAAATAATTAATTAATTATAAGTCTAAAATATAAAAATACTTAGGTTAATTAATTTCATGATTATTAATAATTAAGTAACCTAAGTCATGTTATTAAAGTAATCATTTCATTTTATTAATTTAATTTTTAACATAAGATCATAACATAAAAAAACTAAACATACACCATGAACCGGATCTAAGCTAAAAACAATGAACCGGACATGAAATCGACACCGTACCCCGAACCAACTCGGGGTACCCCGTGTTTTACTGCTGTCGTGGGACCCACACGCACCAACCAAGACCGTATGGTCTTGGTGGTGGTCGGCTTGGCCAAACCGAGACCCCTTTGGGTTCGGTGCAGCCTGCGGCCAAAAACAAACACCCCTTAAAACACCCTTTTGATTTTATTTAACACCAAATCATGTTAGATCCATGTTTAATTATTAGGTTTTTGTAAAAACATCACATGTTCTTGATTTATGAAAAGATTAAATCAAAAGAAAAGATTTAAAAAGGATTTACCGAATTCGTGGATCAAAAGGACGAAGAACCAACACGATCAATCACTAAAATTCCAAGATCCAAGATCACAAACCACCTCTTGTGGTGGTTGTAGGGTGGCGACACCAAGGAGACAAGGGAGGAGGGTTTTTAGGTTTTTCTTAAAAATCTTCTGTAAATTTTATGAGTAGTGAAAATCCCCTTTTTCCCTTTTAGTAAATTTGACAAATGGGCTTGGCCCATTTGCCCTTGTAGCCGCGGGTAGGGGCCCCACTTGGGGTACCCGTACCTTTTTCCGTGTCTCGTTGTTAAGTTAAACGTTTGTGATTATTTGTGTTCGTGTTTTAAATGTTCTCGTTAAGTAAATACCGTGATCTAATATATTTCATTACGGTCGTAATAAATATATATATGTAATTAATAATAGTTCGTGTTTTAATTACGTTCATGATTTCATGATCGCATGTTCGTGATTAATTATCGTCAAATAAATATTACGTGATCGTGCATAGTAAATACTTATCGTGTTCTAACACGTACGTAATACGTAAACTCCTAACACATAATCGTAATCGTGCTATAATAGGAAAGTTTTAATCTAGTACGTACGATCCTAAGGGTACTATTCATGATAAAAGCATGCGGGTTTTACAGCTTTTCCCCCTTGAACACGCGGAACATAAATGGTCCTTGTGAAATTTGAGCTTTGGAAGACCACGAACTAATTCGTTTTTAGCCAAATGATTAATAGCATCAAAGTTGAGATGAGATAATTTGCGATGCCATAACCATGACTTGGTCTTAGATGCTTTGGAGAGAAGACATACTGGAGAGGCGGCCATCATGTCTTGTAGGGACAAAGTATAAAGATTTATACCACGAGACCCCTTCAACAAGTCTTTTCCTTCCAAGTTGCGGATGAAACAAGTGTGTTGTCGAAAAGCAACCTCTAGGTTGGAATCATAGAACTGTCCTACTGAAAATAAATTATGACCAAGACCTTGTACATAGTATACCCTTGAAATCGTGACATTTCCAATCTGATATTCACCATACCCCATTATCTTTGCAATATGATCATTACCGATATTAACCGTTCCAAGAAACTTGCTGACGAAATTTCTGAGCATCGAGCGGTCTCCGGTCATATGCTTTGAGCAACCGGAGTCCAAATACCAGAGGATGATTTGGACCACCTGAAAATATCACCAGACGAGGACAATGTATAGGTTTCGGAATCTGAATATTCCTTGTTATTAGCAGGTACAGATTTAATGATCTTAGATTTGCTAACATTAGGTTTCTTAGATTTCCTAGCCTTCTTCCTAGGTGGTGGTGTAGATTCAAGTTGGCTTAAATCCTGAGGTATTTCTTCACTGATAGGCACTATAGTGGGGGCTGACCTAATTAAAGGGCGCGGTTTCCATACTTGAGTGCTAGTGTGCCTAATTAAAGGACGCTGAGACCTAACCTCAATGGATGCATTCCTAGTTAAAGGGCACATTTTCCATCTAATGTAAAGGTCCTACCAGTGGGACGCCATTGCCATCCAACTTGGGTATGAGTTCTCCCAGTTGGATTCCATTCAAGATCATTGATACAAGGTTTTTTTGCCCCTATGAAAATTGTAGTTCGTTGAAGTGGTCTAATCGAATTGATTACTGGTTTTAAGTGTGACTCAGTTGTCTTTGGTGGAAACAAAAGTTGTGTCGTTGTAGTAAATTTAAAATGCAAGACTTTAAAGTAAATGGCGGTTAATTAAATCTAAGTCTAATTAAAAGTAAAGGGTGCAATATTAGAAACTTTGAAAAGTTAAATTATTAAATGACTAAAACTAAAGCGTGACGAAAATTAAATTTGACAAAGTATTAAAAGTGAAACTTAAAAACAAAACAAAGCAAAATATAATCCCAAACCCAAGGCCATCGGAATGTCAGATCGGAAAGCTGTCACCAAGTCCATCGGAATCCAGATCGCAATGTGTCTATCGGAATGTATCAAAAACTAGGTCTATCGAAATAATTGAAAAGCTATCTATCGGAATGTCACTTCCATCGGAATACACCCATCGGAATAAGTTCAGATCGGAATATTGCTATACAAATTTGGGCAACACTTCGACTCAAAATACCTCAAGAGCCGTCGGAATGTGCGATCGCAATGTGTGATCGCAATCCCAGATCGGAATGAGGGTGTTATTACTCTAGATCGCAATCCCGGATCGGAATGCAAAACCCTTGTCCCAATTATGTCACAATCGGAATGTTGAGAAGAAAAGTCGTCGCAATGTGTAGAACCCTTACTTTCCGATGGAGGATCAAATTCGCAATAAGCTCAAGTACAATAAGCTATAACTAATAAGCTGAATTCAAAAACTTAAATGAAATGGAAACTGGACGAGATAATAAGCAACAAATTTAAAACCTTTTCAAACACGAAATAAGAAAACGAAATAAGAAAACTTTTAGAAAAATGAAACTTTTTTAGAGAACTTAGAAAAACAAATAAGCTAAGTATGAAACAAGCCAATAAGATTGTCAAACTTATGGCTTATCTTATACAAAAACTTACACAAAGTAAAAAGATAAACTTTTTAGTAAAATAAGCAAAGAGATTAAACAACTTCTTGCTTAATCCGAATTTTAAAACAAACTAAAAACAAGAAAAGTAGAAGGAGAATGATAAAAGTAAACTTGATTAAAAGTAAATAAAGATTAAAGCAACAAAATTAAGAACACTTACTTGGAATTAAAATGAATTAAAGGTGCAAGACAAGTATTTAAATTTGACAATTAAGTAAATGACATGTATTTAAATGTGCAAGGAAATGAAAATGTAAGAACTAGTGTCACTCTAGCCAACAAAAACAAATGGAATGAAAATGGATCCTATTTATAGGAGGATTAGGGAGGTGCTTAGGAAGCTTCCTCCCCTCTTTCTTCTTTCTTTAATTGCATCATTAAGTCCTTAATCTTCTTAGTTCTTCGACTTTAATGACTTTGTCTTGGGATTTCTTTAAACTCGTCTTGTAATTCTTCAATAAATTAGACTCGAGTTCTTCGGCTTTTAGTAAACTTTCGTCTTTTGACTTTTTCTTCGATAAATCTTCAGAATTGGTCTTGGACTTCCGTTCTTTTTGCACTCTTGATTTCTTGACTTTGTCTTTTGTCTTTTTCTTCGATAAAAGCCCGTGAATGCCCGTGTTTTCTCCCCTTTTCACATTTTCGTCCTAAATCACAACAAAAACACAAACAACGCATAATTCCGACATTTATGACATAAAATACACGTTTTGGCTCGATTATTATTGTAGTTAAGTGGTAAAAAGGATGGGTTACACACCTATCAAATCCCCTACACTTGACCATTACAATATCCTCATGCAATGCATTAGTTACAAAGCAAGATTACATTTTCCATCCTAATCAATCCATATTGGCCTTTATTAAAGAGATAGAAAATTATAAACAATCAAAGTAAAGAAATCAAAAACATACCTTCGGGTTTTGGAAATGTTATGAATGATCATCATCCTCAAGTTTTCACATTCTCCAAACCAAGCTTAAAAACGATATCATTGTTATTATAAGTCAGCAAACTATCACGAACTCATGTGGGCCAATTATTTACTTAGACTCCCTTATTCCTAGGTGTATCTCTTATATTTTATTATTGTCTTGAATGATCACGAGGATGCATTGTTGACTTATTTCGATAGTTATTAAGGCTGAAAATAAAGTGGGACGATTTAATCAATAGTTAGCTCAAGGACAAAATCTTTTAAAACTGCTTCTCGGGACCTCATAAAGTTCATATCTTGGCATAACTCGCTTCACGATTTGAGACCTTTCTCGGACCGATATTTGGCAGCGACTTCATACTTCAAATCTTGAGAGACGTTCATGAAATAATGGTCTTCTCTTCATAATAGGAATTTCTTCACTTGCAGTTTTGAGAGATTCTTCATATTTAGACCACGACTTCTTCATTTTTCTCCAATCTTTACTTGGGATTTTGATATACAACGATCCGCCTCCTTTTTGGATTTGGATCTATTTATCCTCATACCTTGCTAGGGTCTTTTCGGATAGATTTCTCCATGATCTTTTGGGGAGTTTTTGCTTTTCGTCGTGTGTCTCGATCCTTCATATTGATTTTTGATAATTATTCTTCACATCACTTTGGATCTTTAGCAACAAAATGTAGCCCCCATGCCTTGTTAGGGCCTTTTCGGACTCGCCAATCTTCGCATCCCGCTTCATAAAGTTATGCCTTGGCTATGAACTCTAATCCATACCGAGCAACTTTTAAACGATCTTGGGCTAGAAGCTAAGTAACTTTCCAAATCGTACAACCTTATTTATTGTAGATAAATTTATTAACAAGCGATGGGAGAATAGGCTTATAATTAACTCACATAAATTCACGAAAGAATACCAAACTTATAATTGACTCTATCATCTCTCGTTCTCCACAATTTAAAATCTCAAGGAATGAGACTCGTGGATGCTTAGCCTATTAAATCAAAGTTTTGGGTTTTCGAGTTATCTATAGGATCTTGCAAACTCTTATACTTTTTCAAGCTTAGAAATCGCATTTTAAAGTTCCCTTGATAAACAACTCTCTAGGATCAATTATAGGAACTTGCGAAAAGTTCTTGTTCTTAACCCGTGAGAGTTAAGACTTTCACGTTTTATAGCTCCCTATATAAAAGCCTAGCAAAACTTGACTTAAACACGTTAAGGATACTAGCTAGAGTAAACTTAGATAAGTAAACTCGGGTTGAGTCAAAATATTTACAACGTTTGAAAATTAAAACCACTTTATTAAAATTTATTCTAGTAAAGAAGGAAAAAAATAACTATACAAAAGGAAAAATTAATAGGCCAAAATAGATCAAAAATTTTGAAAAATGTCGAAAAATTGATTTTCCGATTAAAATGAGGATAAATACAAGGAAAAGGCCACTTAACTTCGATAGAAGTCCCCCTACACTTGATATAAACATTGTCCTCATTGTTTAAGCATGTGGGAGTAAACTCCCCCACACTTAGGACATTGTGCACTTTGTTTAAATCTCGCTAAGGAAAAGACGACTAAAGAGATTCCTATTTTAATATTGAGAAAATATAAAATAGTGAATCGAAAAGAGTTTAGGATAAAACCGGGAAGACGGAAACACGGAATCACGGGTCGTCAAAAATCATCAAGAGTGGATCATTGAGTGCTCGAATCCCTGAATATGAGAAGAGAGGAGATAGCAAACACCAACGGGTATCCCCTACACTTAGGATAAAGATAGCTAAAAGATAGAAACAAGGGTTGCCTCCCAATAAGCGCTTGATTTTTGTTCACCGAGTCGTGAGCCTGACTCGACCTTGATTAGCAAAGGAAGAAGCATGAAACACATCCACCGGGATCAAATACATAGTTTTCGTCCATCAAATAGCACAAGCTTAAGGCGGACAAGGCAAGCCAAAGAAGAGTAGGCAAGGTTCCCTTAAGCAAAGATGGAGCACGGTGGAAGCAAGGGTGATGAGGTGCAAGCATATCTTCATAAGTTCCAAAGATTTTTCCTTTTATTTCATCAGACGGATACTGAGATGGCTGAAAAATTTCGATACCGAGGTCGAACACCTTTTCCTTTAGGGGAAAATAGCACTCAGGCTCAACATAATGTGAAGAAGATCCGCGAAGAAGATGCACAACCTCGTCCTCAGAAGGTGGACAAAGAGGTGTCAAAACATACGTGCTGCTGATGGTGATGTCGTCCGGTTGCTTCTCCTTTGAAAGAATTTTCTTCAAACCCGAAGTAGGATCAAGACTATAATCATCAAAGTCTAAAGGAGGAGCATCACTCTCATGAGGGAAGTATGTATTAATAAAAGTAGAGAAGTCTTCCTCAAATGAGTAGTCATCCAAAGTAGGATCAAGCATGGTTGGCGGAGGATCTTCATCATGTGAAGAATCACTCGAAAGAGTATCGGCCTCATCAAAATCGTCATAAGTGGGCATTTCGGGATACTCGGAAGTAAAATCATCATAATCATCCGTATCTAAGCTAGAATCATCATCATAAGCATCAAAGATCGGTGGAGAATCATATATGGGTGAAGGTTCCAAATTGGAGAGAGAATCATCCACATCATCTTGAAACAGTGGATTATCATTGCAAGAATCGAATAGAGGATTGTTGTAGACGACAAAATCATCAAGCACATTAATCATATTCGCTGATTCTATTCCATAGGATTTGTTTGTAAGCTTTCCCATTTCAAAAACTTGTGCATCATCCCCGACTCTTAAGATGAGCTCACATTTATCCACATCTATTAAAGCTCTACCGGTTCTCAAAAATGGGCGCCCAAGTATTAACGGAATACGAGGGTCCATTTCATAATCAACAACGACGAAATCGACCGGAAAAGTGAATGTGCCAACTTTAATGAACACATCTTCGGCAATACCAACGGGGTAAGCGTGAGTGCGATTGGCTAGCTCAAGAGTCATTTTGGTGGGTGTAAGGTCGGGCAATGATAACTTTTTCCAAACACTTAAAGGCATCAAATTAATACTTGCCCCGAGATCGGCTAAGGCAGTAAATTTGTCGGTTTGGTTAAAAGTACAAGGTAGCACAAAACAACCGAGATCTCCAAGTTTTTCCGGAAGTTCTTTAAGAAGGATTGCAGAGCAATTTTCATTCAAGCGAGTATTAACAAACTCGACCATCTCCTCCTTCTTATTAAGCAATTACTTAAACATCTTGACAAATTGTGGCATTTGAGCAAGAGCTTCAACAAGGGTAAAGGTGATTTTCATGCCAGTAATCTTTTCCAAAAAGTTAGAGACTTGAATGTCATTCTTAGTCAAAATTCTAGCCTTGTTGAGTCGAGAAGGGTAAGGAATGTTGGGGTTGGTTGGTGGAGGAGTAGAAGGTGAAGGTTGAGATGTTGAAGGGTTCTTCTTCGGTACTTTGTCATGACGAGGCGGAGACGGTGATGGTGTACTAATACTAGGTGTGAGGGAGTAGGGATAAATGGTGGTGGAGGAGGTGTAGATAATGGGGGTAGGATAGGTGGTCCTACTAAAGTAACTCCACTACGGGTAGTAATAGCACTCACATTCGCTCGCGGATTGGTGACGGTGTTTGAAGGTAGAGAACTCGAAGTAGAGGGTTGAGTGGTGGGTAAGAAACTAGCCAACATATTCTTCAAATCATTCGTTTGATTGTTGAAGGAGGATTGTATATCATTTCGAAGCTCGGATCTAATGTCATTCCCTTGCTTGGTGATATCCCCTTTCAAATTGATAATTTGGCTTTGTAGATTCTTGATTTGCTCTCCTTGGGTTCTCATTAAAGCTTCAACATCTTGATTCATGGGTGGGGCTTGTTGAGCGGGTGGGTGATAAGGATTAGAAGCTCGAGGTGGTATTTGGTTGCTTCTATTATAATTGTTGTTAGGGTTGTGGTTTTGAGGAGAAAAACCGGGTGAAAGGTAGTTGTTTGGCCGGTAACTTAGCAAATTTCGATCCCCTTGAGGCCGGGCTTGGTTATTTTCCGGTGAATAATTACCATAAGCCGCATACACGTTTTCCAGATTTCCTTGAGTAGAAGGACAATCAGTGTATGAGTGAGGACCGTCGCATGTCTCACAAGGATTGGCTACCGCTTTAACTTGTTGTTGGTTTGTAGCGAGGAGCAAGATATTTTTGTTCATCTCGGCCATCATGCGGGTGAATTCGGTCATGTCGGGGTTTGCTGAAGTAGAAGAAACATTGACTCTCGGGTTGTTCCTTGAAGAAGTGGAGGAATCCCAGTTTTTGTGATGAGTAGTCATGTTCTCAATAAGCTCTCTACACTCCTCGGGTCTCCTTTTCATAAATGTGCCACCGGCGGCTGCATTAATCGTATCACGATCTCGAAAAGTCAAACCGTTGTAGAAAGTATCAATTAAGGTCACAGGGAGCATGTTGTGGTTTGGACAACGATCGATCAAAACATTATATCTTTCCCAAGCATCAAAGAGAGATTCATCGGGTTCTTGCATGAAACCGCTGATTTGATTGCGAAGGCTCGTGACCATGGATGGTGTAAAGTAGCGTGACAAAAAGCGTTGAGTCATGTCATCCCAAGTATGAATTGAATTCTTTGGAAGACGATCAAACCATTTCTCGGCGTGGTGTGATAAAGTATGTGGGAAGAGTTGAAGGCGAAGAACATCCATTGTGGCACCGGGCAACTTCATGCTTTGAGTGATTGTAATGAATTTGTCGAGGTGTTTGTTGGCATCATCATCAGGCATTCCTCGAAATGGATTAGTTTGCACTTGCTGGATCATGTGATGCATCAACGAAAACTCCGGAGCCGTGATTTGCATCGGCGTAATCGGTCCTCCTCATCCAAACATTGTTGGTTGACAAAGCTCCTCCATTGTCCGAAGATCGGGCTGTGGAAGAACATTGTTGTTGTTATTATTGAGGTGCAGTGGATTATTGTTGTTGTTCACACCTGCCATACCTAAATCTTCACGAGTCTCGGGCCCTTGATAAGTAGAAGATCTAGTACGCATTCACCTACAAAGGCAAAAGAAAAGATACCAAACACAAAGAGAATATATATACACTATAAAGATAAAAATAAAATCTTTTTGGATTTTTGAAAATTTTTAATTTTTATGGATTTTTAACAATTTTAATTTTTTGGATTTTTTGAAATTTTTAAGCAAGAAAATAACGCTCACAAATGAACGGATCCCAAAAAGCAACGCGTCTCTCACAGAAAACCGTTAATCTTTACGAAAAGAGCCGGTAGCGGCGCCATTTGATACAAGGTTTTTGGCCAGGTAAAAAGATTCGTTGATGTGTCTAATCGAATTGATCTGGTTTATCTATGCGACTCAGTCGTTCTTTGGTGAAACAAATAGTTGTGTCGCTATACTATTAAAAAGTGCAAAACAATTAAAGTAAAATGGGCGTTAAAGTAAATCTAAGTCTAATTTAAAGCAAAGGGAAAATATTTAAAAGCGAGACGAGAAATTAAAGGGCACCTAATGTAAATAACACGAACTTAAATCTATCTAAGGCAAACTTAAAACGCAAATAAAACTAAAACTTAAACTAAGGCAAGGCTAAAATAAATCTAAGGCAAATAAACTTAAAGTGCGACTAAGTAAAAAGGCGGGAAAAGTAAAGCTTGAAAAGTAAAAACATAAAATTAAAAACTGAAATTAAAAGAACCTGAAAAATAGCTCATCCGGAATAATACCCTCATTCGGAATAAACATTCATTCGGAATGTCACCTTCGTTCGGAATGTTCTTCTTCACTCGGAATATTTACCCAAAACCTTGAAACGGAATAAAATGCTTACTCGGAATATGTCACCTATCCGGAATAAACTTCTTGATTCGAAATGTAGCTTTGATCCGGAATGTTGCCCTTGATCCGGAATAATATTCCGAATAGAACCTTGATCCGGAATGTCTTAATATTCCGAATAAACTCTTTGATCCGGAATAATAAATTATTCCGGATGAACTTGTTGATCCGGAATATTATTTGATTCGGAATGAGAAGTTGATTCGGAATAACACCTTGATCCGGAATGTGGATTTGATCCGGAATACATGTACTATAATTTGAAAATATAGTTAAAAATTTCATGAATAATATGTGCTGTTCGGTTCGGTTAACCACGGATATCTAAAAATGAAAACCGTAACCGAACCGTTATAAGCGGGTTTTTTCGGTTTCGGTTTTTTTCGGTTTCGGTTTTTCCGGTTTCGGGTTTTTTCGGTTTTGGATTGAGCGGTTCGGCTCGGTTCGTCGGTTTCTCGGTTTTTTTGAACACCCCTAGTCATTAGGATTAATTATTTCATTTTGTTGGATAGTTTGACACACTATTTCTTCCATTTTATTTACCTTGCACATTTAAATTCATGTCCATTTAATTACTTGTCAAATTTAAATACCTTGTCTTGCACCTTAATTACATTTAATTTCAGGTAAGTTTCCATTTACTTTTCTTGTCAATCTTTATTTTTATTGTTTATCTCTCATTCTACCTTTCTTTAATCTTTATGTTTATTTGTTCATGTTCATGTTCTTATTTTTATTGATTTGATCAAAGTGGGTTTTGATTATTTTGATTAGTTTTGTTAGTTTTGTTGATTTGGATTGTTTGTTTATGATTAGTAGATGTTTTGTTATTAGTTTGATTTAATCTTGTGGTTGATTTTGCTTAGTTTTGATTAGATTCGTGTATATCTTGGTCCCTTGTTCTTCGCTGCATTGTTATTGTATTCCCAGGGATATTCCGAATCAACAGCAAGTTCCGGATCAAGGGTTTGTGCAATTTTATTCCGGATCAAAAGTTGTTCATCCGGAATATTAGATATTCCGGATCAGTTGTGCTCATTCGGAATAATTCATTATTCCGGATCAAGCATCTCATTCGGAATAAACATTCCGGATCAACCTTTTATTCCGGATCAAATCCACATTCCGGATCAAGGTGTTATTCCGAATCAACCTCTCATTCCGAATCAAATAATATTCCGGATCAAAAAGTTCATCCGGAATAATTTATTATTCCGGATCAAGGAGTTTATTCGGAATATTAAGACATTCCGGATCAAGGTTCTATTCGGAATATTATTCCGGATCAAGGGCAACATTCCGGATCAAAGCTACATTCCGAATCAAGAAGTTTATTCCGGATAGGTGACATATTCCGAGTAAGCATTTTATTCCGGATCAAGGTTTTGGGTAAATATTCCGAGTGAAGAAGAACATTCCGAACGAAGGTGACATTCCGAATGAATGTTTATTCCGAATGAGGGTATTATTCCGGATGAGCTATTTTTCAGGTTCTTTTAATTTCAGTTTTTAATTTTATGTTTTTACTTTTCCCGCCTTTTTACTTTGTTGCACTTTAAGTTTATTTGCCTTAGATTTATTTTAGCCTTGCCTTAGTTTAAGTTTTAGTTTTAGTTGCGTTTTAAGTTTGCCTTAGATAGATTTAAGTTCGCGTTATTTACATTAAGTGCCCTTTAATTTCTCATCTCGCTTTTAAATATTTGCCCTTTGCTTTAAATTAGACTTAGATTTACTTTAACGCCCATTTTACTTTAATTGTTTTGCACTTTTTAATAGTACAGCGACACAACTATTTGTTTCACCAAAGAACGACTGAGTCGCATAGATAAACCAGATCAATTCGATTAGACACATCAACGAATCTTTTTACCTGGCCAAAAGCCTTGTATCAAATGGCGCCGTTGTCGGCTCTTTTCGTAAAGATTAACGGTTTTCTGTGAGAGACGCGTTGCTTTTTGGGATCCGTTCACTTGTGAGCGTTAATTTCTTGCTTAAAAAATTCAAAAAACCATAAAAATTAAAAATTGTTAAAAATCCATAAAAATTAAAAACTTCAAAAATCCAAAAAGATTTTATTTTTATTGTGTATATATATTGTCTTTGTGTTTGGTATTGTTTTCTTTTGCCTTTGTAGGTGTATGCGTACTAGATCTTCAAATTATCAAGAGCCCGAGACTCGAGAAGATTTAAGTATGGCAGGTGTTAACAACAACAATAATAATCCACCGCACCTCAATAATAATAACAACAATGTTCTTCCACAGCCCGATCTTCAGACAATGGAGGAGCTTTGTCAACCTACCATGTTTGGACGAGGAGGACCGATTGCGCCGATGCAAATCACGGCTCCAGAGTTTTCATTGAAGCACCACATGATTCAGCAAGTGCAAACTAATCCATTCGCCGGAATGCCTGATGATGCCAACAAACACCTCGACAAGTTCATTACAATCACCCAAAGCATGAAGTTGCCTGGTGCCACAATGGATGTCCTTCGCCTACAACTCATTCCACATACTTTATCACATCACGCCAAGAAATGGTTTGATCGTCTTCCAAAGAATTCAATTCATACTTGGGATGACATGACCCAACGCTTTTTGTCGCGCTACTTTCCACCATCCATGGTCACGAACCTTCGCAATCAAATCAGCGGTTTCATGCAAGATCCCGATGAATCTCTTTTTGATGCTTGGGAAAGATATAATGTCTTGATTGATCGTTGTCCAAACCACAACATGCTCCCTGTGACCTTAATATATACTTTCTACAACGGATTGACTTTTCGAGATCGTGATACGATTAATGCAGCCGTCGGTGGCACATTCATGAAAAGGAGACCCGAGGAGTGTAGAGAGCTAATTGAGAACATGACTACTCACCACAAAAACTGTTTTTCCTCCGCTTCTTCAAGGAACAACCCGAGAGTCAATGTTTCTTCCACCTCAGCAAGCCCCGATATGACCGAATTCACCCGCATGATGACCGAAATGAACAAAAGTATCTTGCTTCTCGCTTCAAACCAACAAAAAACAAGTTAAAGCGGTTGCACCTTCTTGTGAAACATGCGGCGGTCTTCACTCATACACTGATTGTCGTTCTACTCAAGGAAATCCGGAAAACGTGTATGCAGCTTATGGTAATTATTCACCGGAAAATTACCAAGCTCGACCACAAAGGGATAGAAACTTGCTGAGTTACCGATCAAACAACTACCTTTCACCCGGTTTTTCTCCTCAAAACCAAAACCCCGCCAACAAATATACTAGAAGCAACCAAATCCCACCAAGAGCTTCTAATCCTTATCACCCACCCGCTCAACAAGCCCCACCCATTAACCCCGATGTTGAAGCTTTGATGAGAACCCAAGGTGAGCAAATCAAGATTCTGCAGAGCCAAATTATCAATTTGAAAGGAGATATCACCAAGCAAGGAAATGACATTAGATCCGAGCTTCGAGATAATATCCAATCTTCCTTCAGCAATCAAACGAATGATTTGAAGAATATGCTTGCTAGTTTCTTGCCCACAACTCAACCTTCTTCTTCGAGTTCTCTACCTTCAAACACCGTCACCAATCCGTGAGCAAATGTGAGTGCTATTACTACCCGTAGTGGAGTTACCATAGTAGGACCACCTATCCCGCCCCCATCATTTACACCTCCTCCACCACCATTTATCCCTACTCCTCCTACACCGAGTATTAGTACACCATTATCGTCTCCGCCTCGTCATGAAGATGTACCTAGGAAGGACCCTTCAACATCTCAACCTTTACCTACACCTGCACCTTCACCACCCAAACCCAATATCCCTTATCCTTCACGGCTAGGCAAGACCACAATGCTCACCAAGGATGACTGTCAAATGTCAAATTTTTTGAAGATGATCTCTCAACTAAATTTCAACATTAGCCTTGTCGAAGCACTTTTCCACATGCCGAAATTTGTTAAAGCATTTAAGGAATTGCTTAACAAAAAGGAGAAGTTGATTGAGCTCGCCAACACACGCTTAAATGAAAACTGTTCTGCAGTTATTCTTAAAGAACTTCCGGAAAAACTTGGAGATCCCGGTCGTTTTGTGTTGCCTTGCATCTTTAACAAAACCGAAGAGTTTACTGCCCTTGCTGACCTCGAGGCCAGTATTAATCTTATGCCTTTGAGTGTTTGGAAAACACTATCATTACCTAACCTTACTCCAACAAGGATGACTCTCGAACTTGCAAATCGCACTCTCGCTTACCCCGTTGGTATTGCCAAAGACGTGTTCATCAAAGTTGGCACATTTACTTTCCCGGTCGACTTTGTCGTTGTTGATTATGAAATGGACCCTCGTATTCCTTTAATACTTGGTCGGCCATTCTTGAGAACCGGACGAGCTTTAGTTGATGTTGCCGAAGGCGAGTTAATCTTAAGAGTCGGGGATGATGCACAAATTTTTAAAATGGGGAAGCTTACAAGCAAATCCTATGGACGAGAATCTGCGAATATGATTAATGTGCTCGATGATTTTGTCATCTACAACAATCCTCTATTCGAGTCTTGCATTGATAATCCACTTTTTGAAGATGATGTGGATGATTCTCTCTCCAATTTGGAACCTTCTCCCATTTATGATTCTCCACCGATCTTTGATGCTTATGATGATGATTCTAGCTCAGAGTCGGATGATTATGATGACCTTACTTCCGAGTATCCCGACATGCCCATTTTTGATGATTTTGATGAGGCCGATACTCTTTCGAGTGATTCTTCACATGATGAAGACCCTCCGTCATCCATGCTTAATTCTACTTTGGATGATTACTCTTTTGAGGAAGACTTCTCTACATTTCTCAATACTTACTTCCCTCATGAGAGTGATGCTCCTCCTTTAGACTTTAAAGATTATCGTCTTGATCCTACTTTGGATTTGAAGAAAATTCTTTCAAAGGAGAAGCAACCGGTCGACACCGACATCCGCAGCACATATGATTTAACACCTCTTTGTCCACCTTCTGAGGACGAGGTTGTGCATCTTCTTCGCGGATCTTCTTCACATTCTGCTGAGCCTGAGTGCTATTTCCCCTAAAGGAAAAGGTGTTCGACCCCGGTATTGAAATCTTTAAGCCATCTCAGTATCCACCTGATGAAATAAAAGGAAAAAATTTTGGAACTACTGAAGATATGCTTGCACCACTTCACCCTTGCTTCCACTGTGCTCCATCGTTGCTTAAGGGAACCTTGCCTACTCTTCTTTGGCTTGCCTTGTTCGCCTTAAGCTTGTGCTACTTGATGAACGAAAACTATGTCTTTGATCCCGGTGGATATGTTTCATGCTTCTTCCAATGGTAATCAAGGTCGAGTCAGGCTCACGACTCGGTAATCAAAAATCTAGCGCTTCTTGGGAGGCAACCCATGCATCTATCTTTTAGCTTTCTATATCCTCAGTGTAGGGGAGACCCGTTGGTGTTTGCTATTTCCTCTCTTCTACTATTCAGGGATTCGAGCGCTCAATGATCCACTCTTGATGACTTTTGACGAACCGTGATTCCGTTGTTCCCATTTTCCCGGTTCTATCCTAAACTCTTTTTGATTCACTATTTTATATTTTCCAATATTAAAATAGGAATCTCTTTAGTTGTCTTTTCCTTAGCGAGATTTAAACAAAGTGGACAATGTCCTAAGTGTAGGGGAGTTTACTCCCACATGCTTAAACATTGAGGACAATGTTTATATTAAGTGTATGGGGGACTTCTATCGAAGTTAAGTGGCCTTTTCCTTGTATTTGTCCTCATTTTAACCGGAAAATCATTTTTTCGACATTTTTCAAAATTTTTGATCTATTTTGTCCTATTAGTTTTTACCTTTGTATAGTTATTTTCTTTCCTTGTTTGAAATAATGCTTAATAAAGTGGTTTTATTTTTCAAAACGTTGTGAATCTTTTGACTCAACCCGAGTTTACTTATCTAATTTACTCTAGCTAGTATCCTTAACGTGTTTAAGTCAAGTTTTGCTAGGCTTTTATATAGGGAGCTATAAAACGCGAAAGTCTTAACTCTCACGGGTTAAGAACAAGAACTTTTCGCAAGTTCATATAATTGATCCTAGAGAGTCGTTTATCAAGGGAACTTTAAAATGCGATTTCTAAACTTGAAAAAGTCTAAGAATTTGCAAGATCCTATAGGCTACTCGAAAACCCAAAACTTTGATTTAATAGGCTAAGCATCCACGAGTCTCATTCCTTGAGATTTTAAACTGTGGAGAACGAGAGATGATAGAGTCAATTATAAGTTTGGTATTCTTTCGTGAATTTATGTGAGTTAATTATAAGCTTATTCTCACATCTCTTGCTAATAAATTTATCTGCAATAAATAAAGTTGTACGATTTGAAAAGTTACTTAGCTTCTAGCCCAAGATCGTTTAAAAGTTGCTTGGTATGGATTAGAGTTCATAGCCAAGGCATAACTTATTGAAGCGGGATGCGAAGATTGGCGAGTCCGAAAAGGCCCTAACAAGGCATGAGGGCTACATTTTGTTGCTAAAGATCCAAAGTGATGTGAAGAATCATTTATCAAAAATCAATATGAAGGATCGAGACACACGACGAAAAGCAAAAACTCCCCAAAAGTCATGGAGAAGTGTATCCGAAAAGACCCTAGCAAGGTATGAGGATAAATAGATCCAAGTCATAAAAGGAGGCGGATCGTTGTATATCAAAGTCCAAAATAATGATTGGAGAAAAATGAAGAAGTCGTGGTCCAAGTATGAATCTCTCAAAACTTCAAGTGAAGAAATTCCTATATGAAGAGGAGACCATAATTTCATGAACGTCTCTCAAGGTTTGAAGTCTGAAGTCGCTGCCAAATATCGGTCCGAGAAAGGTCTCAAATCGCGAAGCGAGTTATACCAAGATATGAACTTTTTGAGGTCCCGAGAAGCAGTTTAAAAAGATTTTTTCCTTTAGCTAACTATTGATTAAATCGTTCACTTTCATTTTGGCCTAAATAACTATCGAAATAAGTCAACAAATGCATCCTCGTGATCATTCAAGACAATAATAAAAAAATAAGAGATACACCTAGGAATAAGGGAGTCTAAGTGAATAATTAGCCCACATGAGTTCGTGTTAGTTTGCTAACTTATAATAACAATGATCTCGTTTTTAAGCTTGGTTTGGAGAAAGTGAAAACTTGAGGATGATGATTATTCATGACATTTCCAAAACGCAAGGTATGATTTTGATTTCTTTACTTGTTTTGTTATTTTCTATCTCTTTAATAAAGGCCAACGTGGATTGATTATGATGAAAAATGTAAACGTGCTTTGTAACTAATGCATTGCATGAGGACATTGCAATGGTCAAGTGTAGGGGATTTGATAGGTGTGTAAACACCCATCCTTTTTACCACTTAATTACAATAATAACCGAGCCAAAACGTGTATTTTATGTCATTTATGTCAGAATTATACGTGTTTGTGTTTTTGTTGTGATTTAGGACGAAAAGGTAAAAAGTGGAGAAAACACGAGCATTCACGGGCTTTTATCGAAGAAAAAGACGAAAGACGAAGTCAAGAAGTCAAGAGTGCAAAAAGAACGGAAGTCCAAGACCAATTCTGAAGATTTATCGAAGAAAAAGTCAAAAGACGAAAGTTTACTTAAAGCCAAAGAACTCAAGTCTTATTTATTGAAGAATTAAAAGACAAGTTCAAAGAAATCCCGAGCCAAAATTCATTAAAGTCCAAGATTAACAAAAGATTAAGAAGAGAAGGACCTAATGACGTAATTAAGAAAAGATGAAAGAGGGGAGGAAGCTTCCTAAGCACTCCTTAATCCTCCCCTATAAATAGTCATTAGGATTAATCATTTCATTTTGTTGGATAGTTTGATTAGATTCATGTATATATTGGTCCCTTGTTCTTCGCTGCATTGTTACTGTATTCCCAGGGATATTCTGAATCAACAGCAAGTTCCGGATCAAGGGTTTGTGCAATTTTATTCCGGATCAAAAGTTGTTCATCCGGAATATTAGATATTCTGGATCAGTTGTGCTCATTCGGAATAATTCATTATTCCGGATCAAGCATCTCATTCGGAATATTAAAACATTCTGGATCAGCCTTTTATTCCGGATCAAATCCACATTCCGGATCAAGGTGTTATTCCGAATCAACCTCTCATTCCGAATCAAATAATATTCTGGATCAACAAGTTCATCTGGAATAATTTATTATTCCAGATCAAGGAGTTTATTCTGAATATTAAGACATTCCGGATCAAGGTTCTATTCGGAATATTATTCCGGATCAAGGGAAACATTCCAGATCAAAGCTACATTCCGAATCAAGAAGTTTATTCCGGATAGGTGACATATTCCGAGTAAGCATTTCCGGATCAAGGTTTTGGGTAAATATTCCGAGTGAAGAAGAACATTCCGAACGAAGGTGACATTCCGGATGAATGTTTATTCCGAATGAGGGTATTATTCCGGATGAGCTATTTTTTAGGTTCTTTTAATTTCAGTTTTTAATTTTCTGTTTTTACTTTTCAAGCTTTACTTTTCCCGCCTTTTTACTTAGTCGCACTTTAAGTTTATTTGCCTTAGATTTATTTTAGCCTTGCCTTAGTTTAAGTTTTAGTTTTAGTTGCGTTTTAAGTTTTCCTTAGATAGATTTAAGTTCGCGTTATTTACATTAAGTGCCCTTTAATTTCTCGTCTCGCTTTTAAATATTTGCCCTTTGCTTTAAATTAGACTTAGATTTACTTTAACGCCCATTTTACTTTAATTGTTTTGCACTTTTTAATACTACAACGACACAACTATTTGTTTCACCAAAGAAGGACTTAGTCGCATAGATAAACCAGATCAATTCGATTAGACACATCAACGAATCTTTTTACCTGGCCAAAAGCCTTGTATCAGGGGACACATACTGTCTCAGTTATTGTGGTTTGACTTGGTACCAAGGGGATTTTGACAAGGCGGGGCCTTGGGATTGGTTCATAGGTGTATGGGTGCCTATGGGACCATGGTTATTGGTATGGCTTGGAGCCTTAGAATTGTGGTTATTGGTAAGGCTTGGAGCCTTCGATTTGTGGTGTGATAGGTGTGTAAACACCCATCCTTTTAACCACTTAACTACAATAATAACCAAGCCAAAACGTGTGTTTTATGTCGTAAATGTCGGAATTATGCGTGGTTTGTGTTTTTGTTGTGATTTAGGACGAAAATGTGAAAAGGGGAGAAAACACGGGCATTCACGGGCTTTTATCGAAGAAAAACACAAAAGACGAAGTCAAGAAATCAAAAGTGCAAAAAGAACGGAAGTCCAAGACCAATTCTGAAGATTTATCGAAGAAAAAGTCAAAAGACGGAAGTTTACTAAAAGCCGAAGAACTCAAGTATAATTTATTGAAGATTACAAGACGAGTTTATTTATCCCGAGACAAAAGTCGAAGAATTAAGAAGACAAGGACTTAATGATAATTAAAGAAAGAAGAAAGAGGGGAGGAAGCTTCCACTAAGCACCTCCCTAATCCACTATAAATAGGATCCTTAGGCTTTCATTTTTTGTGGTTGGCTAAGTGTGACAATTAGCTCTTCCATTTTAATTACTTGCACATTTAAATACATGTCATTTATTTAATTGTCTTGCACCTTTAATTCATTTAATTTCAAGTAAGTTTCCTTTTAATTGTTGTTAATCTTTACTTTTATTGTTCATCTCCTATCTACCTTTCTTGGTTAATCTTTAATCTTTATGCTTTATGTTCATGTTTATGTTCTTTCAATTTTTATTGATTAGATTAAGTGGGTTTTGATTTTGTTGGTGTTTGTTTGTTAGTTTTATTGATTTAAATTGTTTGTTTATGATTAGTAGATGTTTATTGATTAATCTTGCTTAATCTTTTGGTTTATTTTGATTGATTTTGTTTAGATTCGTAGTTTTTGTTTCCCCGTGTTCTTCGCTGTTTGTTGCTCGGTTTATTCTGAACCAAGCAATCAGTCCTGATCAAGTGAATATTCCGGATCAGTGGATATTCCGAACGAAGCAATATATTCCAGATCAGTGGATATTCTGAACGAATGATTCATTGGTTAGTTTTGTGATATATTCCGAACGAGAGGGTTTATTCCGGATCAAACGAATATTCCGGATCAAGGGACTTCATTCGGAATAACTTGACATTCCGGATCAGTGCCATATTCCAAACCAGTGGAATATTCCGGATCACCAAACTTGCATTCCGAATCAAGGGTGTTCATTCGGAATATTCTGAAGGAATCAATTATTCCGCATCATCCACTTTATTCCGGATAAAGGATCTCAGGCATTTTATTCCGGATGAACGCAGTTATTCCGAATAAGTGACATATTCCGAATCAACTCTTTATTCCGGATGAGTGATTATTCCGAATGAGGGTATTTTCCGAATGAGCTGTTTTCAGGTTCTTTTAAGTTTCTGTTTTTTAAGTTTGAATTTTTAAGCTTTACTTTTCCCGCCTTTTTACTTAGTCGCACTTTAAGTTTACTTGCCTTAGATTTACTTTAAGCCTTGCCTTAGTTTAAGTTTTAGTTGCGTTTTAAGTTTGCCTTTAGGATAGTTTTAAGTTTGCGTTATTTAATTTTAGTGCCTTTTAATTTCTCGTCACGCTTTTAATTTCCCGCCATTTATTTTAAATTAGGTTTAGATTTAAATTACCTACTTTTACTTTTAAGTTTGTGCACTTTTCCCTTTACTACAACGACACAACATTTGTTTCCACCAAAGACAGCTGAGTCGCACTTTGAACCAGTAATCAATTCGATTAGACCACGACAACGAACTTTAATTTTCTTACTAGGCAAAAGCCTAGTATTAAATGGCGCCGCTACCGGCTCTTTTCGTAAAGATTAAAGGTTTTCTGTGAGAGACGCGTTGCTTTTTGGGATCCGTTCATTCGTGAGCGTTATTTTTCTTGCTTACAAATTTCCAAAAATCCAAAAGAAATTATTAAAAATTGTTAAAAATCCATAAAAAATAAAAATTTTCAAAAATCCAAAAAGATTTTATTTTCTTTATAGTGTATATATATTGTCTATTGCTTTTGTATCTTTTTCTTTTGCTTTTGCAGGTGTATGCGTACTAGATCTTCTACTTATCCAGAGCCCGAGACTCGTGAAGATTTAGCTATGGCAGGTGTAAACAACAACAATAATCCACCGCACCTCAACAATAACAACAACAATGTTCTTCCACAGCCCGATCTTCGGACAATGGAGGAGCTTTGTTAACCCACCATGTTTGGACGAGGAGGACTGATTGCACCGATGCAAATCACGGCTCCGGAGTTTTCATTGAAGCATCACATTATTCAACAAGTGCAAACTAATCCATTCCGCGAAATGCCTGATGATGATGCCAACAAAAACCTCGACAAATTCATTACTATTACCCAAAGCATGAAGTTGCCCGGTGCTACAATGGATGTCCTTCGCCTTCAACTCTTTCCACATACTTTATCACACCCCGCCGAGAAATGGTTTGATTGTCACCCGAAGAATTCCATTCATACTTGGGATGACATGACTCAACGCTTATTGTCGCGCTACTTTCCACCATCCATGGTCACGAGCCTCCGAAATCAAATCAGCGGTTCATGCAAGAACCCGATGAATCTCTCTTTGATGCTTGGGAAAGATATAATGTTTTGATCGATCATTGCCCAAACCACAACATGCTCCCCGTGACCTTATTTGATACTTTCTACAACGGTTTGACTTTTCGTGATCGTGATACGATTAATGCAGCCGCCGGTGGCACATTTATGAAAAGAAGGCCCGAGGAGTGTAGAGAGCTTATTGAGAACATGACTACTCATCACAAAAACTGGGATTCCTCCACTTCTTCAAGGAACAACCCGAGAGTCAATGTTTCTTCTACTTCAGCAAACCCCGATATGACCGAATTCACTCGCATGATGGCCGAAATGAACAAAAATATCTTGCTCATCGCTTCAAACCAACAACAACAAGTTAAAGCGGTAGCCAATCCTTGTGAGACATGCGGCGGTCCTCACTCATACACTGATTTTCCTTCCACTCAAGGCAATCCGAAAAACGTGTATGCAGCTTATGGTAATTATTCACCGAATTACCAAGCCCGGCCTCAAGGGGATCGAAATTTGCTAAGTTACCGGTCCAACAACTATCTTTCACCCGGTTTTTCTCCTCAAAACCACAACCCCAACAACAATTACACTAGAAGCAACCAAATCCCACCTCGAGCTTCTAATCCTTATCACCCACCCGCTTAACAAGCCCCACCCATTAACCAAGATGTTTAAGCTTTAATGAGAACCCAAGGAGAGCAAATTAAGAATCTGCAGAGCCAAATTATCAATTTGAAAGGGGATATCACCAAGCAAGGGAATGACATTATATCCGAGCTTCGAAATGATATTCAATCCTCCTTCAGCAATCAAACGAATGATTTGAAGAATATGCTGGCTAGTTTCTTACCAACCACTCAACCCTCTACTTCGGGATCTCTACCTTCAAACACCGTCACCAACCCGAGAGCGAATGTGAGTGCTATTACTACCCGTAGTGGCGTTACTTTAGTAGGACCATCTATCCCACCCCTAGTTACACCATCTACACCTCCTCCACCACCATTTATCCCTACTACTCCCACACCTAGTATTAGTTCACCATTACCATCTCCGCCTCGTCATGACGAAGTACCCAATAAGAACCCTCCACCAACCCCACCTTCCACCTCTAAACCCTCACCATCTCAACCTTCACCTTCTACACCTTCACCACCCAACCCTAGCATTCCTTACCCTTCTCGACTCAACAAGGCTAGAATTTTGACTAAGAATGACATTCAAGTCTCTACTTTTTGGAAAAGATTGCCGTCATGAAAGTCACCTTTACCCTTGTTGAAGCTCTTGCTCAAATGCCACAATTTGTCAAGATGTTTAAGGAATTGCTTAGCAAGAAGGAGAAGATGGCCGAGTTTGTTAATACTCAATTGAATGAAAATTGCTCTGCAATCCTTCTTAAAGAACTTCCGGAAAAACTTGGAGATCTCGGTCGTTTTGTGCTACCTTGTACTTTTAACCAAACCGACAAATTTACTGCCTTAGCCGATCTCGGGGCAAGTATTAATTTGATGCCTTTAAGTGTTTGGAAAAAGTTATCATTGCCCGACCTTACACCCACCAAAATGACTCTTGAGCTAGCCAATCGCACTCTCGCTTACCCCGTTTGTATTGCCGAAGATATGTTCATTAAAGTTGGCACATTCACTTTTCCGGTCGACTTCGTCGTTGTGGATTATGAAATGGACCCTCGTATTCTGTTAATACTTGGGCGCCCATTTTTGAGAACCGGTCGAGCTTTAATAGATGTGGATAAATGTGAACTCATCTTAAGAGTCGGGGATGATGCACAAGTTTTTGAAATGGGGAATCTTACAAGCAAATCCTATGGAAGAGAATCAGCGAATATGATTAATGTGCTTGATGATTTTGTCATCTACAACAATCCTCTATTCAATTCTTTCAATGATAATCCACTGTTTCAAGATGATGTGGATGATTCTCTCTCCAATTTGGAACCTTCACCCATATATGATTCTCCATCGATCTATGATGCTTATGATGATGATTCTAGCTCCGATGGGGATGATTATGATGATTTTACTTCCGAGTATCCCGACATGCCCACTTATGATGATTTTGATGAGGTCGATACTCTTTCGAGTGATTCTTCTCATGATGAAGATCCTCCGCCTACCATGCTTAATCCTACTTTGGACGACTACTCATTTGAGGAAGACTTCTCTACTTTTCTTAATGCATACTTCCCTCATGAGAGTGATGCTCCTCCTTTAGACTTTGATGATTATGGTCTTGATCCTACTTCGGATTTGAAGAAAATTCTTTCAAAGGAGAAGAAATCGGACGACACCAACATCCGTAGCACGTATGTTTTGACACCTCTTTGTCCACCTTCTGAGGACGAGGTTGTGCATTTTCTTAGCGGATCATCTTTAAATTCTACTGAGCCTGAGTGCTATTTTCCCCTAAAGGAAAAGGTGTTCGACCCCGGTATCGATATTTTTAAGCCATCTCAGTATCCATCTGATGAAATAAAAGGAAAGATTTTTAGACCTACTGGAGATATACTTGCACCCCATCACCCTTGCTTCCACCGTGCTCCATCTTTGTTTAAGCGAACCTTGCCTACTCTTCTTTGGCTTGTCTTGTTCGCCTTAAGCTTGTGTGCTATTTGATGGACGAAAACTATGTATTTGATCCCGGTGGATGTGTTTCATGCTTCTTTCCATGATAATCAAGGTCGAGTCAGGCTCACGACTCGGTGAACAAAAATCAAGCGCTTCTTGGGAGGCAACCCAAGTATCTATCTTTTATCTATCTATATCCTAAGTGTAGGGGAGACCCGTTGGTGTTTGCTATTTCCTCTCTTCTCATATTCAGGGATTCGAGCGCTCAATGATCCACTCTTGATGATTTTTGACGACCCGTGATTCCGTGTTTCCGTCTTCCCGGTTCTATCCTAAACTCTTTTCGATTCACTATTTTATATTTTCCAATATTAAAATAGGAATCTCGTTAGTTGTCTTTTCCTTAACGAGATTTAAACAAAGTGCACAATGTCCTAAGTGTAGGGGAGTTTACTCCCACATGCTTAAACATTGAGGACAATGTTTATATTAAGTGTAATGAGACTTCTATCGAAGTTAAGTGGTCTTTTCCTTGTATTTGTCCTCATTTTAACCAGAAAATCAATTTTTCGACATTTTTCAAAAAATTTTGATCTATTTTGGCCTATTAGTTTTTCCCTTTGTACAATTATTTTCTTTCCTTATTAGAATAAATTTTAATAAAGTGGTTTTAGTTTTCAAACGTTGTGAATCATTTGACTCATCCCGAGTTTACTTATCTAAGTTTACTCTAGCTAGTATCCTTAACATGTTTAAGTCAAGTTTTGCTAGGCTTTTATATAGGGAGCTTTAAAACGCGAAAGTCTTAACTCTCACGGGTTAAGAACAAGAACTTTTCGCAAGTTCCTATAATTGATCCTAGAGAGTTGTTTATCAAGGGAACTTTAAAATGCGATTTCTAAACTTGAAAAAGTCTAAGATTTGCAAGATCCTATAGATGACTCGAAAACCCAAAACTTTGATTTAATAGGCTAAGCATCCACGAGTCTCATTCCTTGAGATTTTAAATTGTGGAGAACGAGAGATGATAGAGTCAATTATAAGTTTGGTATTCTTTCTTGAATTTATGTGAGTTAATTATAAGCCTATTCTCCCATCGATTGCTAATAAATTTATCTGCAATAAATAAGGTTGTACGATTTGAAAAGTTACTTAGCTTCTAGCCCAAGATCGTTTAAAAGTTGCTCGGTAATGATTAGAGTTCATAGCCAAGGCATAACTTATTGAAGCGGGATGCGAAGATTGACGAGTCCAAAAAGGTCCTAACAAGGCATGAGGGCTACATTTTGTTGCTAAATATCCCAAGTGATGTGAAGAATCATTTATCGAAAATCAATATGAAGGATCGAGACACACGACGAAAAGCAAATACTCCCGTAAAGATCTTGGAGAAGTCTATCCGAAAAGGCCCTAACAAGGTATGAGGATAAATAGATCCAAGTCCTAAAAGGAGGCGGATCATTCTATATCAAAATCCCAAATAAAGATTGGAGAAAAATGAAGAAGTCGTGGTCCGAGTATGAAGAATCTCTCAAAAATTCAAGTGAAGAAATTCCTATTATGAAGAGAAGACCATTATTTCATGAACGTCTCTCAAGATTTGAAGTATAAAGTCGCTGCCAAATATCGGTCCGAGAAAGGTCTCAAATCGTGAAGCGAGTTATGCCAAGATATGAACTTTATGAGGTCCCGAGAAGCAGTTTTAAAAGATTTTGTCCTTTAGCTAACTATTGATTAAATCGTCCCACTTTATTTTCAGCCTTAATAACTATCAAAATAAGTCAACAATGCATCCTCATGATCATTCAAGACAACAATAAAATATAAGAGATACACCTAGGAATAAGGGAGTCTAAGTGAATAATTAGCCCACATGAGTTCGTGTTAGTTTGCTAACTTATAATAACAATGATCTCGTTTTTAAGCTTGGTTTGGAGAATGTGAAAACTTGAGGATGATGATCATTCATGACATTTCCAAAACCCTAAGGTATGTCTTTGATTTCTTTACTTTCTTCCTTTGAATGTTTATAATTTTCTATCTCTTTAATAAAGGCCAATATGGATTGATTATGATAGAAAATGTAATCTTGCTTTGTAATTAATGCATTGCATGAGGACATTGCAATGGTCAAGTGTAGGAGATTTGATAGGTGTGTAAACACCCATCCTTTTTACCACTTAACTACAATAATAACCAAGCCAAAACGTGTATTTTATGTCGTAAATGTCGGAATTATGCGTGGTTTGTGTTTTTGTTGTGATTTAGGACGAAAATGTGAAAAGGGGAGAAAACACGGGCATTCACGGGCTTTTATCGAAGAAAAAGACAAAAGACGAAGTCAAGAAATCAAGAGTGCAAAAAGAACGGAAGTCCAAGACCAATTCTGAAGATTTATCGAAGAAAAAGTCAAAAGACGGAAGTTTACTAAAAGCCGAAGAACTCAAGTCTAATTTATTGAAGAATTACAAGACGGGTTTATTTATCCCGAGACAAAAGTCGAAGAATTAAGAAGACAAGGATTTAATGATAACTAAAGAAAGAAGAAAGAGGGGAGGAAGCTTCTACTAAGCACCTCCCTAATCCACTATAAATAGGATCCTTAGGCTTTCATTTTTTGTGGTTGGCTAAGTGTGACAATTAGCTCTTTCATTTTAATTACTTGCACATTTAAATACATGTCATTTATTTAATTGTCTTGCACCTTAAATTCATTTAATTTCAAGTAAGTTTCCTTTTAATTGTTGTTAATCTTTACTTTTATTGTTCATCTCCTATCTACCTTTCTTGGTTAATCTTTAATCTTTATGCTTTATGTTCATGTTTATGTTCTTTCAATTTTTATTGATTAGATTAAGTGGGTTTTGATTTTGTTGGTGTTTGTATATTAGTTTTATTGATTTAAATTGTTTGTTTATGATTAGTAGATGTTTATTGATTAATCTTGCTTAATCTTTTGGTTTATTTTGATTGATTTTGTTTAGATTTGTAGTTTTTTGTTTCCCCGTGTTCTTCGCTGTTTGTTGCCCGGTTTATTCCGAACCAAGCAATCAGTCCAAATCAAGTGAATATTCCGGATCAGTGGATATTCCGAACGAAGCAATATATTTCGGATCAGTGGATATTCCGAACGAAGGATTCATTGGTTAGTTTTGTGATATATTCCGGACGAGAGGGTTTATTCCGGATCAAACGAATATTCCGGATCAAGGGACTTCATTCGGAATAACTTGACATTCCGGATCAGTGCCATATTCCGAACCATTGGAATATTCCGGATCACAAAACTTGCATTCCGAATCAAGGGTGTTCATTCGGAATATTCCGAAGGAAGCAATTATTCCGCATCATCCACTTTATTCCGGATAAAGGATCTCAGGCATTTTATTTCGGATAAACGTAGTTATTCCGAATAAGTGACATATTCTGAATCAACTCGTTATTCCGGATGAGTTATTATTCCGAATGAGGGTATTTTCTGAATGAGCTGTTTTCAGGTTCTTTTAAGTTTCTGTTTTTAAGTTTGAATTTTTAAGCTTTACTTTTCCCGCCTTTTTACTTAGTCGCACTTTAAGTTTACTTGCCTTAGATTTACTTTAAGCCTTGCCTTAGTTTAAGTTTTAGTTGCATTTTAAGTTT
This sequence comes from Glebionis coronaria, assembly GCA_025667525.1. Taxonomy (NCBI): domain Eukaryota; kingdom Viridiplantae; phylum Streptophyta; class Magnoliopsida; order Asterales; family Asteraceae; genus Glebionis; species Glebionis coronaria. The sequence goes on from CM046878.1 coordinate 151,222,811, forward strand.
GCCTTTAGGATAGTTTTAAGTTTGCGTTATTTACTTTTAGTGCCTTTTAGTTTCTCGTCACGCTTTTAATTTCCCGCCATTTATTTTAAATTAGGTTTAGATTTTAATTACCTGCTTTTACTTTTAAGTTTGTGCACTTTTCCCTTTACTACAACGACACAACATTTGTTTCCACCAAAGACAGCTAAGTCGTACTTTGAACCAGTAATCAATTCGATTAGACCACGACAACGAACTTTAATTTTCTTACTAGGCAAAAGCCTAGTATTATGGTGATTGGTTAATCTTGAATGCTAGTTGTTAATACATAATTGTAACACATTGTCCATATGTTCTTTTGTTAATGGTTGTTATTCACAGCTTATAACTGATTTGGCGTTGGAGTCTAAACATATGACTCTCACCAACTTTATGTTGACGTGTTTTAGTGTCTCTTTCAGGTGAGAATGTGGTTAAGCGTGAGAATAGGAGTGGCTAGCTGGAAGGCTTAGGATTGCATTTGGAGGAACCCCCTTTCCTCTTAGTCTTTATTTATGTTTAAATAAGTGATTCTTTGTAGACACCTATATGTTTGTTATTTGTTAATTGCATGTCTTTGGTAAGAGGTAGACTTGTTACCTACTTACCTAGATGCCTGCATTGTTTGAGATATCTTCATGACATTGTGTCACTATTTATGATATTTCCATTTCATTTAGTTATCTCTATAGACACGCTATTGTTGTGATGATATCCATACGTCGCGCCCCATATTTCACCATGGTGGGGTGTGACAGAATGGTATCAGAGACAATGGTTATAGAGAATTAGGTTGCCTAGCCTAGTCTATAGCTTAAGGATCCCTGCATATAGGCGTCGTAGGATTACGTGTGGTCTTGATTGTATTTTCCTAAATTTTATTTTTTGTGAATTTTGACTAGTATGAGTTGAACTGTAGTTGCCCATACTTAGTCACCTGTTAATTTCTGTTTTGCTTTTGATATATAAATTACTTTCACCATAGTAAGTTATTTGGTGTACCTAATGTATAGTATTTTTCTTTTGATGTTTAAGTCATGTTCCCTAAGAATCCTGTGGTGATTCAAGTTACTAGGAGTAGGTGGATAGGAAGGATTTTAAGTTATTTCCACTCTTATGGGCGACATGACTTATAACTGGTTATGATGTTGTGTTAGAGTTTGTCTATGTTGTTTTAGCTATACTATGGATTTATGTATTCCAAGAGTTTGACTATATTATTTTAATAGATGAAGTTTTGGACCTTATTGTTTATGTGGTTATGAGCTTATGTGAGTAGATAGATTTATGTGTTATATGTTGTATTGATTCTTGTAAGTGTCATCATAGGAGGGAGTGCATTGAGGAAAGGGTAATTGTATAAGTATGGTGGCCAACATAGTTATACAAGTACCACAACTTCAATGGGTTCTCAAGTATGATTGCATGAAAGAGGGTTAGTACATGCTTGTATATGATGAGATGTGGATTTTTGGTATATGTATAATGTATGGGTGTATGTAACGGTTGTCTACCATATGGCTATTTTTGAGTGTGTTATATGTTTTGGGTTATACTCATGTTGTGTGATTATGGGGTCACACGATATGGACTGGTTTTAGAGATGGGTTTTATGCCTTGTGGTAAGATGGTGATTACTCGTATGGAAAAACGAGTGTATGACGCGATTAATTGATCTGACATGTATGGTAACGAGTATGTTTTGGGTGATTTAATAGGTATATATATGCGGATGTATATATACTAGTATGTGTTAAGTTATGATATATGGTCGTTCAATAGTTATTATAACTTGAACATACCTTGTGTTTGCTCGTGTTTTATGGTGCTGGAGTTTGATTGAGTTCCAACGACGTTTTGAGTCTTTTGATGTGTGTCTATATTCGGGTATGTATTTTAATTAATGAGAACTACTAAACTTTCTTACAAATAAGTGTGGCTAATTGTAGGAAAACGGTTTTGAAAATAATTTGTAAGTGTATGGTATGATATCGTGACTTACATATTTTTTTTTAAGTTTGTGGTAGTAAGCTATAAAAATAATTTGTCTTGAAAATAATTGGATTAGTTTTCTATGTAACATGTGATCATACATTTTAAAGGGGAAAAGAAATTTTACAAAAAAATTCTCAAGTGGAGTTAAAATTTTAGAAGTATTTAACTAGACGGAAAGAGTAAAAAAGGAGATTTTATTATAGTAATGATAATAATAACACCACACCTTGTAAACGTGTAGTAGTTTAGTTATAACCAGCCTAAATGGATTTTATAAAATAATAATAATAATAATAATATAGAATAAAATGAAAAAAAAACACTGTATTTTATAAACATGTATTGGTTTCATAATAACAAGTGAAATAAGTTTAATACGGGTCAACAAGATAATGGTTAGAATAAGATTATAGTATACTAACTAGTTGATATCTTTGATAAAATAATGAAGATAAAAGATGAGTTTATTGTTCAAAACGAGTATGATTGATTTTAGTAGTATTGAAGTTTGGTTCTTATGAGGAGTAACAAAATGGGGTGAAAGTTTAAAATTTTATGAGGTATCAAAATTTGGTAGTATTAACCGTGACGAGTCAAATTTTTTGTTGTTGTCACACTCCATTGAATCTTTTGGATTACATTGTTTCTTTTTCAGTTGTTTTGGCTAGGGTTCATTATGGTTGATCTTTCGGTTTACCCTATATTTATTATGGGACGCGATCGTTGGAATTCTTTTGGTACACGTCATGGTTGATTTAGTTATGCGGTTGTGGAAATGTTAGGATGAGAGGATAGAGTTGGGTAGTATTACTTATGGTTAGATATTAGAATACAGAGATGTGTTTTGGTTTAAAGGTTGTGTTGAAGGAGTGATTAAGATTTGTGGAGTTTTGAAACTTAGATTGGTTACGGGAATAAGGGAGTAAGTAAAGTTAGTTGACTTTTCGTGGGAACGAGATGTCATGATACGAGAAGTTGGTTGAAGTACCATTAAGAGATTGATGAAAGTACCAGCGGATGTGACGGTACAATAGAATTTTCTACTAATGGAAAGATTGGGAAAATAACACGCAAGGGAATTGGTATAGTTATGGAGGCGGGGTAGTAGTAGACACGTGAAGGAAAACATAGATGTGAAAGAATGATTGGTATGAGGCTGATTAATGGTGATTACAACAAGTAAGGAAGAGTGAGCCATTGAGGGGTTGAAGTAACTTTAGAAATACTGTGGTAGATGAGTTGAAGATAGAGGCTATTGGGTAGTGTGGAGTTCCTAGGTAACATCATAGAGACGAGAAGGAGTGCGTGAAGAGCTATATCGTGAATCAAGAAGCTGAAAGGACTACGTGCCGACTGCTAGAAGGAAGCAAGAGATTTCGAAGGAGTTACAGAAGTTACAAGGACTGGAAAGGTGACAAGCACTATGATGGGAATCTCCGTATGGTTCGTGACGAAGAAAGACATATCAAGTACCAGAGTGGAGTTACAAAGAGCTGAACTAGTGGATCGTGATGAATTGAATACATAACATGGGAGATTAAGAACTCGTGGAGGTAACAAGGGGAGTCGAGTGACTACGCGGATAGAATTTTTGTGGAAATCAATATCGAGGGATGAGTAGTGAAGCTGAGTTAAATAAGTTCATGGAGAAGTGATTAGAGAGTCAGTTTTGTGAAGGTGTTATGAAAGATCTTTGGAACAGACAGTTATGCATTATCCAATGCGCTAGCGATTTCCATAGATTTGATGAATGAAGTATGGAATTTCTGTTGGACGGGATAGTGTAGGAATTAGGGAGAACCATGGAAGGAGAGAACCAAGTATTCCTAGAAGATGATGATTGAAAGTACCTCATGTTGGGTGCAAGATCAAAATAGAAGTATGAGATTTGAATAAGAATTTAAAATATGGCTTAGTTTAGACAAATAGAAACTAATATGGCTATAAGATGAGAGTGTGATCCGCATGGGATCACATAAAACTCTAGTCTGTCCCTATTAGGAGGGAGTAGGAGAACTGATCGTGAGGAAAAACAAGTGAAGCTACATGGAAAATTTTTGAGGTATAGATGACTTGAAAGACGGGAAGCATAACATCGTGATGTATGTCATGAGCTGAGGAAGAAGAAGGAAGTGTGGATAGATGCGAATCATGAATGAAATAGGTCGAGATAGGAACCAAAGGTAAAACTTTGGTATAGCCTAATGAGTAGACTAAGGCACTAAGCATGCTAATATTGTTGTAGTGTGGAAAGGAAATGGTACTGACCTATACTGTTTGATTAGAAGGCTTAGTATCGAAAATCGAATGGTTGAGGAGTTATAGATGTGATGTGTCATGAGAAACGAAGGGCAGGCTTGGTCTAACTGAGACAAGATGAGGAGCACTATGACCTTGAAGTTAAGACATTGTGTAGGTATAAAGGAAGTGTTGAGTATCAGGGAAACAAATCTTTCATGGAGAAAAGTGAGAAAGAAGTGTATAGGTGCTACTAATGATCTATCCAAATTTTATGGAAGTAGTTGTAGCATGGTTTGGATGGCAGTTGATAGACTAACTGAGATAATCGTCCTTTTGGTGATGTGTATAGATCATAAGTTGATTTGGATTGGAAGAGCCTCGTTGTGATAAACTAATCAATATGTGAAATATCGTCACAGGTCACTTGTGTAAGGAAATTGGAATTTTTAAGTAGTTTGTGGTATGGACTAAAGGGAGTTGATGAACATGATTGGACATGAGTATATCCGCCTAACTGAAAATGGATGGACGAAGTGAGAAATTGCTACAAGTATAGGAGTCGTCTTGATAGCTTGGGTGACTGATTTAGAGGGAGGTGGGAAACTCGTTAGCAATGTTTGAGTTTTCATATAATGATAGTTATCATACTAGAAGTCGATGAATGCCATTTGAGGCACTATATGGAAGGATAGGATGAGTTTCCCCTATTGCGGACTAGAATTGGTGAAAGAGGTTGCTAATATAATAATGGTGTTTGTGGAAAGGATGAGAGAAACAAGAGATGATATGTTAAAAAGGAGGAAACCACTACAGTTTAGTGACAAAGTTATGTAGGAAGTTTCACCCATAGTAACGGGCGCCATGTTTAGGTAAAAGAGAAAAGTTGATGTCGAGTTTTGTATGTCCATTTATGATCTTTGGAAAGATTGGACCAATAGCTTATGGGTATAGAATTACCTGGGGAATTGGGTGGTGTACATGATATATTTCATGTATTAAGATTTGGGAAATGTACTTTGAGAATGCATATTTGCATGTACGGTTATTCGGGATTAGTGTTAATAAGAGTCTTCGATTTGTCAAAGAGTCATTTGTGAGATTTATGGGCTGTGAAGTCAAGAGTTTGGGAATGAATTTAAATATTGTTGGTTAATATATCTAGTAAATTGAGTCATGAACTAAAGTTCACGTGGAAATGAGAGGAGTTCAATTAGAACAAGTATCCTCATGTGATTTGTTGATTGTGTGTTTGATCCTAAGGAGTAAATCTCGGGATGAGATTTCTATTAGGAGGGAGTAATGTGACAACCGTGGTTTTGAGGTTCGTCACTTAGTCGTATTTTTATGGTGTTATGTGTGACTATGTGTTTTATGTGTTTACGTGTTTATTTGGTGTGAATGAGTTTGGTTTGGACATCGTTTATGAGTACGAAGTGCTCTTAAGTAAATCAATGAATGGTTATTTCATGAATCATAAGATCACATTATAGTGACTATGAAGTGAAATGAAATGAAGTGAAATGAAATGAAATGAAGTGAAATGAAAGGAGATCACGCGAAAATTTCGTGAAAGTTGAATTATCGTTTTCGTAGGATTTTGTGTATGTATCATACGTGATATATGTACATTATATATATATTATCTATATTCTATGTATTATAGGAGTTTTCTATTTTAGGAAAGTTTTGAAAATAAAATTAAGATCGAAAATTACGCAGAAAGTCGAAAAATTAGCGAAAGGGTGTCCGGTTTCGACCCGGAAGTGTATGGAAGTATAGGTAAACATAAAATAGAAGGGGGAGAGTGTAAATAACCCAAACTTAAGGGGGTGGGTCGTGGATGGGCTGTTATGGCCGACTAAAGGAAGGAAACGAGTAGGAAAGGCCCAAGTCGAGTCCCTTTTGAGCTCAAACTTGTTAAGGAGGTTACCAAAGCCTATATAAACACCCCTAGACCCCTAAAACGACCCATAACCCTACAATATACTTAATATCAGTTGTAACATCCATGGGGGAATATCAAAACCGAAATTAAACTAGCTTGATTAACGTTAAATTTACGTATCTAACCTAGTATGGTGGATTGGGGTTTAGGATTTTTTATTTTTGATTAGGGTTTCATACTAGGAATGATGATTTCTGTAATTAATAATATTAGGGTTCTTAATATTCAATTAATTAGGTTATTATTAGGTTTAATGATGATTAAAGGGTTTAATCATGTTTAAATTCATTTTAAAAAACTGGACAGAATTTTTGGTCCATTCTTTTGATCATATATAGAGTTAATGTAACACCCCCAATTTACCACGCAGCGGAATGTCCACATTGGGTGTTACTATCATGGTTCAATCTCATAATCATAGAAAATGGCTCAAAACGAGTCGTTTTAATAAACATCCATTCAATTCCATTTAATCAAGATAAAATTTCATACATGGTCCCGGATGATTCAAAAGTTTACAAACTATTATAAATGATAAAAGTTATTTGAATGGATATGTTTTAGAAAAGCGGGCCAAAATATTTCAAATATGCAAGCTTCACGAAACCGCCTTCCTCGAGTGCCTTCTAAATGGACCTGAGATAAAACATGCTAAAAAGTCAGCAAAATTTGCCGAGTGAATCTATAGAGTTTTAATTTAAATAAAGTGAACACAAGTATGAAAAATAACCTTCCATGGTTAACAATTTATCAAAGACGACCATGTTGTATGGACATAATTATCGTTGTTATTTCTATAAGTCTCGTGAAATTGAACGTTAACATATATTATTTCAGCCCAACACACCTAGCCAAGTGCGTATATTTCTCTTATACAATTGCATCCGATGTTTCATTACTGGTGCATCACAACACCACGCGATAGCTAGTCGCGACCGGACTGGGCGTCACCCCGATAGATCTATCCATAGTATTAGCGTTCTTTTCGATTAACAATTCACGATTCATGGGTCTTTAAGGCTAAACAAACTTATATAACAACCTTCATCTAAACATACAATCGGGTCCTTTGTGTTCAATTTTTAAAAGAAAGAGGGTTTACCACAACTTCTCGTTGTTCCCATCATTTATAATAAATACTTTTCCAATAATAAGGGTTTCCACAACTTCTTGTTGCACTCATACTTTTCCAATAAGTAGAGTTTCCACAACTTATCGTTGTACCCTTAAACTTCAATAATTACTTTTCAAGTAAAATAGGGTTTCCACAACTTCTCGTTGCCCCCTTTATTTTAGTAAAACAAGCATGTTATCCCCCTCGCGGGTTTTATAAAACAAGTAAACATGTTAAGAGCGAGGCTATAGACTCACCTTAGCCATTAGTGGTAATGAGACGATCGCCGACGATTAGTGATGCCCGTTAAAACACGAAAACCGCAACCTACCAAATAAGGCGCGTTCGTAAATAATCGACTTAAGTATAAATCATACTTAAATAATATAAAAATCAAAATTACAAAACCAAAACAATCCCGAAAAATTTAATAATACAAGTGTTATTACTATAGCCTTTTTATTCAACACTATTCTTTTAAACACTTGCACTCTCGATATTGACCCGTCATAAGACGCCAAGTCAACGCAAGTCAACTTATCATTTTACTTCCCTCGGACCAGTAGCCAAGTCATTTATATAATGACTCAACACTTGAGTAAATCACCATGTCCAATAGTGAATACTCAACTCACGCCACATAATTATTGAACTACGTGTCCAAAATACCACTCAGCATGTACACTCCAAATGTACACACCAATCTACCCTATCTACACTTGTCCGATTTCGACGAAACTTGGTGACAAACTCACACATAATATGAATAAGACTCAGTAAAAGTTTCATTCAAAAATATTACTTCTAAGACCTTCTGCCCGACACATCTTCGTGTTATAAAAACCGGACAGTTTTACGTCTTTGAATTGTAACACCATTTCGACTTATCTAAACAATTCCGTTTATAAAACCGACACTCGGGTTTGAAAATAGACTCATGACCTGAGGTTTAGCAACTTACATCAGTCCTTGAACATTTTTAAAACTCATTCTATAGTCCCCGAGATTCGATCCAAATATCGACAACAATTTTCGGATTGTGCCGATACCCGTCTCCCGGTACACGAATACTAAAAGTAGCATAACTTTTCGCTCGAAATGAGTTAGAAGCTCATTCAAGCGGCAAATCGAAGCTAAAAGAATCCTCTACAAGCCTATCCTATTAGTTTCATCATTTTCAAACAGTAAGATTTTCAAAAATTACGTTTTACCTACTGGTCTAAAATGCCTTTCTAAAAATCATACTAAAACAATTTTTCAACCCATTCCAACAATTTGTATACTCCTAATATTACCCCAATATCATCCTAACACATCTAACTAACCTATATCATCCTCAAATTCAATCTTACAAAAATTAAATATATAAAAATCTTGCATGCAACCACTCAAACTTTTAAATATAATAATATTAACACTACTTACAACCATAGAAATAGATCAAACACCCTTGTTCTTCATCAAAATTTGAAAGTTGTTGCATGTTGTATATTTTTACATCAAAATGATCACCATCAAATTTCCAACATGGGTCTTTTCTTAGTTTTGAATGATTCAAAGTGAATCAAAAATTTTGAGGGTGTTTGTTGTTGAAGGTGGACGGCTAAAACAAGAGAAAGAAGGAGGATTTTTTTTGATTTTTTTATAAAAATGAGTTTTTAATATAAAATGGCTAGTGGAATTTTAATATATAGTGGGGTAGTGGGGTAGATTTTGCCAATAAGGTATAGTTTTGGTCCAAAAATTAATTAAATGGTTATAAGGGTAGAAAATGTAAATATTACATTTTAAAAATATTTACGGGACTCGGGTTTCGTAAAAAAATACTTTTTAAAAGTAAAAACGCTTCAAGAATAAATTAATATAACTTCGACACGACTTAAAACGTAATTAAATCGAAAACGTCGAAAATATTAAATATCGAGACAATCGATAATAAAACGTAAATTTTTGGGCATCCGTCGGTATCGCGATCATTCGTAGTTTTCGTCATTCGTTAAAACGAAAAATACGAGAAATAAAAATAAATATAAGAAAAATCATTTCCATGATTATTTGAGAATATAATATCGATACTTAACATATTCCTTGTCGGTTTTCATCTAATCGACATTCTTACGCTAGTATCAAGCCATAACCTTCTCGGTTAATCGATAATTTAAAATTCTCATTAAAATAAATTTATAATTCTTAATAGTCGAGACTAAAATAACGACCTGAAATTGACGGATTGTCACATTATCCCCACCAAATTGGGGTCTTCGTCCCGAAGATCAACTTGCGTTCTTCCTCGATCGCTTGTTGAAATCAAAGAGTTAAACGTATTTTGGTCCTCGTCTAGAGTTCCATCACACATGACAATAAAAATCCGACTTCGTTTCTGTTGCCTAACTTCCTTATCGATAATATCAACAAGTACTTTGATGAAATGCAACTTACTGTCGATTCATACTTCATCAAGAGGGATGATAAGATCTTCGTCGAGAAGAAATTTCTTTAGGTTCGACATATGAAAAGTATCGTGAATTCCTTGCGGCTCTCGAGGTAATTTAAGTTTTCATGCCATCGGACCTTCCATCGATATCATCTCGAATGGTCCAAACTAACGGGGACTTAACTTCCCACGTTTTCCAAAATACATAACACCTTCTCATGGTGATAGCTTGGCATAACTTTTCCTAGAAAGCGACGTCCCGGCGCTTAATTCGCATACGATAGTCTTCAGTGTAACAGTGAAGAGTGAAAAACAGGATAGTCATCGTCTAAGTTCCAAAGAAAGTCAAAAGATATTATATGGTACATGTTCTCCATGATCGGACGTCATTGGACAATGCCGCCTCAAGTTCTCACAACTTACGATCACTCAACTCGATCACATACCACATAAGTATCTAAAAACAAAGGTCAAACATAAACATCAAATGTAAATCTCCGTCGTTGATCATCGATAAAACCTTGGACTAGCCCTTGATAATACAACTCGATCTCTAAAGTCTTTCCACTTGCAGTGTCGGCAACAACCTACTCTTCGAAGTGAAAACGAATTTGTTAATTCCAGTCATTAAGAAATTCGGTCAATTGGCGAGAATTCACAACACATCGGGCATACCATTAAGTTCTACTCCAGTGTTCAATGTACAAAAGCGTCCCACTAATTTTTGCTTCAGCGTTCATCATACACAGGCGTCCCAATAATTTCGACTTTAGTGCTCAAGGTGTTGCAGCATATTCCTCGTTTTTAGTTCGTCATACTAGCCCCAAGAGTTTCGTCATCAAGAAAAGTCTTCGGTGACCCTTCGATAGTAGCAAGTAAAATTACAAAATCTTCACGTCCACGATAAGTTGTCGTTGATAACTGATCCTCAGTCAATCCGCAAGTACACACATAAATCATGGTGACGCTTAAGCGAGTCGCCTATTCTCGGAACGGTCAACGGTTCTTAACAATCTGCTTATAAAGCTCACGATCATCGGGACACATTAGAAATGGTCTATTAAAACAAATCATAACTCGAGAGAAGTCCAACGGGTTACTTGTACATAGATGATAATCGATGACCATCATAATGACGACAACTTCGAACGATTCTTACCAACGAAATACGAGTCGAAGGAAGACGTACGCACACCAAAAATCCACAAATCGAGCCAGACATACTTGGGCCCACTCATTTATAACTCCTTGTCTACATCAAAAGGCGTCCCCCTCCATGTATACAAGAGTTTATAAATTTACGGTTCAGAAACTTATAACTTTCTTGTTCAAATGAAAAGGCGTCCCAATCCATTTCAACAAGACGATTATAAGTCATCCTACTCAAGTATTACTATCTCTCAACACGATATCACATCAAAATACCATAGTAAATATAAGGTGTCAATAAACTTACATCATAATTTCCGTATTCAAACGTCCCATTCCATATGAATAAAGAAAACACAACAATCTAAGGTCCAGTCGTTTAAAATTTTCTTATTCAAATGTCCTAATCCATTTAAGTAAGACAACATTAAACGACTCTTAGTTGGTGAGTTAAAATCTATATATCTAAATGTCCCATTCCATCTAGATACACAATATTAAGTCACTCAACCGAATGGCTACTACGAGCATATCATTGTTGTACCCAAACTATATATATTTGATTAGGATATATATATCTTAAGTCCAACATTGGCATTCTCCTTTTCGCCAATAAAACGTGGTCATATAAACTCAAATCACACGTCGCATTACATAGAAGATGTCGCCCCAGATAAATGATTCTTCAAAATCATAAGTAGTAACGAAAACACGAACATCGCATTTATTAATTACGTTTCGAAAGGAGATGTCCAAAAATGGCACATCACGATACGATGATAACAATCGAATTTAAACAAGTCGATATGCGATAGGTTACAAAACCATGACAATCTGCGTCATAATAATACCTCGTATTAATATAAAACTATCATTTATAAAAAATATGAAAACATACCTTGTAATTCACAAGTACAAATAATCGATAAAGATTACAGCAACATATATAATGACATATATATATAAATACTATCATTCTCGTCCATTGGCAACTCGGAGGTTTCGCTTGCAACAGTTATAGTTAAAAGATTTCAAAAATTCATTTTTGGAAAATCTTTTCGTTCTCTATAACCTGGCTCTGATACCAATCTGTAACACCCCCAATTTACCACGCAGCGGAATGTCCACATTGGGTGTTACTATCATGGTTCAATCTCATAATCATAGAAAATGGCTCAAAACGAGTCGTTTTAATAAACATCCATTCAATTCCATTTAATCAAGATAAAATTTCATACATGGTCCCGGATGATTCAAAAGTTTACAAACTATTATAAATGATAAAAGTTATTTGAATGGATATGTTTTAGAAAAGCGGGCCAAAATATTTCAAATATGCAAGCTTCACGAAACCGCCTTCCTCGAGTGCCTTCTAAATGGACCTGAGATAAAACATGCTAAAAAGTCAGCAAAATTTGCCGAGTGAATCTATAGAGTTTTAATTTAAATAAAGTGAACACAAGTATGAAAAATAACCTTCCATGGTTAACAATTTATCAAAGACGACCATGTTGTATGGACATAATTATCGTTGTTATTTCTATAAGTCTCGTGAAATTGAACGTTAACATATATTATTTCAGCCCAACACACCTAGCCAAGTGCGTATATTTCTCTTATACAATTGCATCCGATGTTTCATTACTGGTGCATCACAACACCACGCGATAGCTAGTCGCGACCGGACTGGGCGTCACCCCGATAGATCTATCCATAGTATTAGCGTTCTTTTCGATTTACAATTCACGATTCATGGGTCTTTAAGGCTAAACAAACTTATATAACAACCTTCATCTAAACATACAATCGGGTCCTTTGTGTTCAATTTTTAAAAGAAAGAGGGTTTACCACAACTTCTCGTTGTTCCCATCATTTATAATAAATACTTTTCCAATAATAAGGGTTTCCACAACTTCTTGTTGCACTCATACTTTTCCAATAAGTAGAGTTTCCACAACTTATCGTTGTACCCTTAAACTTCAATAATTACTTTTCAAGTAAAATAGGGTTTCCACAACTTCTCGTTGCCCCCTTTATTTTAGTAAAACAAGCATGTTATCCCCCTCGCGGGTTTTATAAAACAAGTAAACATGTTAAGAGCGAGGCTATAGACTCACCTTAGCCATTAGTGGTAATGAGACGATCGCCGACGATTAGTGATGCCCGTTAAAACACGAAAACCGCAACCTACCAAATAAGGCGCGTTCGTAAATAATCGACTTAAGTATAAATCATACTTAAATAATATAAAAATCAAAATTACAAAACCAAAACAATCCCGAAAAATTTAATAATACAAGTGTTATTACTATAGCCTTTTTATTCAACACTATTCTTTTAAACACTTGCACTCTCGATATTGACCCGTCATAAGACGCCAAGTCAACGCAAGTCAACTTATCATTTTACTTCCCTCGGACCAGTAGCCAAGTCATTTATATAATGACTCAACACTTGAGTAAATCACCATGTCCAATAGTGAATACTCAACTCACGCCACATAATTATTGAACTACGTGTCCAAAATACCACTCAGCATGTACACTCCAAATGTACACACCAATCTACCCTATCTACACTTGTCCGATTTCGACGAAACTTGGTGACAAACTCACACATAATATGAATAAGACTCAGTAAAAGTTTCATTCAAAAATATTACTTCTAAGACCTTCTGCCCGACACATCTTCGTGTTATAAAAACCGGACAGTTTTACGTCTTTGAATTGTAACACCATTTCGACTTATCTAAACAATTCCGTTTATAAAACCGACACTCGGGTTTGAAAATAGACTCATGACCTGAGGTTTAGCAACTTACATCAGTCCTTGAACATTTTTAAAACTCATTCTATAGTCCCCGAGATTCGATCCAAATATCGACAACAATTTTCGGATTGTGCCGATACCCGTCTCCCGGTACACGAATACTAAAAGTAGCATAACTTTTCGCTCGAAATGAGTTAGAAGCTCATTCAAGCGGCAAATCGAAGCTAAAAGAATCCTCTACAAGCCTATCCTATTAGTTTCATCATTTTCAAACAGTAAGATTTTCAAAAATTACGTTTTACCTACTGGTCTAAAATGCCTTTCTAAAAATCATACTAAAACAATTTTTCAACCCATTCCAACAATTTGTATACTCCTAATATTACCCCAATATCATCCTAACACATCTAACTAACCTATATCATCCTCAAATTCAATCTTACAAAAATTAAATATATAAAAATCTTGCATGCAACCACTCAAACTTTTAAATATAATAATATTAACACTACTTACAACCATAGAAATAGATCAAACACCCTTGTTCTTCATCAAAATTTGAAAGTTGTTGCATGTTGTATATTTTTACATCAAAATGATCACCATCAAATTTCCAACATGGGTCTTTTCTTAGTTTTGAATGATTCAAAGTGAATCAAAAATTTTGAGGGTGTTTGTTGTTGAAGGTGGACGGCTAAAACAAGAGAAAGAAGGAGGATTTTTTTTGATTTTTTTATAAAAATGAGTTTTTAATATAAAATGGCTAGTGGAATTTTAATATATAGTGGGGTAGTGGGGTAGATTTTGCCAATAAGGTATAGTTTTGGTCCAAAAATTAATTAAATGGTTATAAGGGTAGAAAATGTAAATATTACATTTTAAAAATATTTACGGGACTCGGGTTTCGTAAAAAAATACTTTTTAAAAGTAAAAACGCTTCAAGAATAAATTAATATAACTTCGACACGACTTAAAACGTAATTAAATCGAAAACGTCGAAAATATTAAATATCGAGACAATCGATAATAAAACGTAAATTTTTGGGCATCCGTCGGTATCGCGATCATTCGTAGTTTTCGTCATTCGTTAAAACGAAAAATACGAGAAATAAAAATAAATATAAGAAAAATCATTTCCATGATTATTTGAGAATATAATATCGATACTTAACATATTCCTTGTCGGTTTTCATCTAATCGACATTCTTACGCTAGTATCAAGCCATAACCTTCTCGGTTAATCGATAATTTAAAATTCTCATTAAAATAAATTTATAATTCTTAATAGTCGAGACTAAAATAACGACCTGAAATTGACGGATTGTCACAGTTAAAAAACTTATAATTTTCGAATCTTATGTTCCTGGAAATGTAATTGAGTTGGCTTTCAAATTCAAGAAATGAGAACTAAATTGGAGGTCGGAAAGTGGGTTAAAAACAGGTTACAACAGTCGGAGGTCAAAGCAGTTTTGAAATCAGTCGGGTTTAAATTAATGTTTTAAGATGGTTAGGGTACTTAAGAGTATAGGACCTTAAAACGAACATGAGACTTAGATTATATATTAAATAAAAGATCTGGAGGAGGGCTAAACAAATGGGTTAGGGTAAGACTCTCTGATCATAACAAACTTTTTATATGTTAAAAATCAGTAAATTCTGGATAGGTAAAAGTATATATATATATATGGAGGCCGTAACAGTAGCTTTAAGGTTGAGGCCAAAGGGGAGAGTTAGCTAACACATTTAAGGGAATATGGTTTCTTTTACAGGGCATGTTATTTTGGTTAAGGGGGTGTTCGACCAATAATTTGAAGTATGAAAAACGGGACTGTTTTGGGTTAAATGTTAACGCGGCTAATTATGAACTAAACTAAGTTAAGGGCTTTATAGAGGGATGTAATGAGATTCATATGGCATATAAATGGGTTTAAGTTGTAGGAGAAGGTTAGATATCCATCATAGATTGATGAGCCATTTTGGTATGTCGTTCATGTCTTGATTGTATACGTTTGTGTGTTTAGATTTGTGCTAGAGCGCGGGTACTTGGAGAAGCTTGTTCAGGTGAGTTTCATAGTCCCGTGTCTTTTTATGATTTGATTTCCAGATGGGATGGAAGAGACACTGTACGGTTTTGTAAAGAATGTTGTGAATGATTTTATGGTTTGTGATGGACTTGTACGTACACTTATGTGATTCTTGATTGTGTTTATGATTTGGATCGGAGGACACATACCATCTCAGTTATTGTAGTTTGAATTGGTACCAAGGGGATGTTGACAAGGCGGGGCCTTGGGATTGGTTCATAGGTGTATGGGCGCCTATGGGACCATGGTTATTGGTAAGGCTTGGAGCCTTGGAATTGTAGTTATTGGTAAGGCTTGGAGCCTTGGATTTGTGGTGATTGGTTAATCTTGAATGCTAGTTGTTAATACGTAATTGTAACACATTGTCCATATGTTCTTTTGTTAATGGTTGTTATTCACAGCTTATAACTGATTTGGCGTTGGAGTCTAAACCTATGACTCTCACCAACTTTATGTTGACGTGTTTTAGTGTCTCTTTCAGGTGAGAATGTGGTTAAGCGTGAGAATAGGAGTGGCTAGCTGGAAGGCTTAGGATTGCATTTGGAGGAACCCCCTTTCCTCTTAGTCTTTATTTATGTTTGAATAAGTGATTCTTTGTAGACACCTATATGTTTGTTATTTGTTAATTGTATGTCTTTGGTAAGAGGTAGACTTGTTACCTACTTACCTAGATGCCTGCATTGTTTGAGACATCTTCATGACATTGTGTCACCATTTATGATATTTCCATTTCATTTAGTTATCTCTATAGACACGCTATTGTTGTGATGATATCCATACGTCGCGCCCCATATTCTGTCATGGTGGGGTGTGACATGCGACATCTCAGGGAGAATATCATCTAAAATCTTGGTTGTCTCTTGAGTCACTCCTCGCGGGACTGGATACTGACTGCACATAGCTATCTACATTCATCCTGGCCCATGAGAGTCCTTTCTTTGCTTCACAGCGTCGTTACATGATTCGTGTTGCCGATAGTTTGCTTGCTTGATCCCGTTGTCGCATAGTGCGGGCAATTATCCTGGCTGAAGGGGCGATTGCTCATTTGCGTTATTGCTGATGGTTACCTTGCAATGGGAGTATTATTGCTACCCGTCGTGCCATGTTCCTTATCGATGTGGTTAGAGAACCAATAGTATGACCTAGTCTTGAGAGGATTCCATCTCCCTTTGCGCTTTTTGTTGAGGGTGGCCCAGTGATCATGTTAGGATTTTTCCTATGACATGGGTCTGCCTAACATCGGAGACATCGCGCCACCCTTTTACGAACATCCTTATGCATAAATGGCCAAAAATACCCTGAGCGAGTAATCTCATCAACCACAGCTATCGGACCACACGGGCATACCCTTTCATGTGCGACTTCCATGACCGCCCGTGCTCGCTCTGGCGCTAGACATTGCAGTGTTCGCCCATTACTTGATTGTCTGTACAGCGTTCCCTTGATGATTATAAAGTGCCTAGCTCTCATCTACACTTGCCTGGCTTTCCTTCTATTGCTTGGTAATGCATTATGTGTCATGAACTCTCAAATAGGTGTCGTCCATGTTGGTGTCTCAGGATCCGCGCTTATATTTTTGTGTAAGATAAGATCCACCAACACATGACTAGGAGGTTTATCCATGTTCACAATTGAGAGTTGATCCATGTCAGTTGAGATTTCACCATTTTCTTCAGAAACGTTTCGTATAGAAAACTCTGCGAACTGCCTGGTTATGTCCCTCATCTTTTTTGTGTATTGGATTAGCGTACGTCCTCGTGGCTCGTATGTTCCCACGACCCTGCTTACCACCAAAGGGTTGTATGCGTAGGCCACTAGGTTTTTTATGCCCATTCTTAGTGCCAATATTAGACCTGCTATGAGGGCTTCATAATCTGCTTCCATGCTTGTTGTGGGAAAGTCGAACAGCAGTGCATAGGTAATTTTTATGTCGCCCTGATTTGTGAGGATAAACCCTGCATCTGGCCCTCCTTTTCCTGCGAAGCGTGTCGAAAAGAGGACCCACTGGAGCCCTTCTGGTGAGCCTTCACGCACAAATATGCTTTCAGCATGGGAATCTTCTGAGATACACCTCTTCTTCCTCATCTGAGGGCTGGATTCCGTGTTGTGCTTACTTCTGTCTGCATCCTTCCTTTTTGCGTTGTGGCTTGAAGTGCTGCTACCCCCTTCAAGCGTATTTATGTTGCGGATGGTGACTACCCCGTCTTGCACTGGGAATTTGAACATACCATGGACTGTAGAGGGTACAACGCGTAGTGTTTTTAGCGTTGGCTGTCCCATTATCCCGTTGTACGATGATTGGGATCGTACAACCATGAAATCCATCCACATAGTTGTCGAGTGACCTGTGCTTCCAATAGTTACCTGTGTGCAGAGGTGTCCGAGAGGTCGGGTTTTATCACCGTTAAAACCTGTGAGGACTTGTGTAGTGTCCTTTAGCTCCTTCTTTATTTCCCATGTTAGTCGTGCGAAACAATGTTCGTTCAATATGTTCGCTACTGACCCTCCATCAACACACATGCTCTCAATAGCATGGCCTCTGAGGGCTATGTCAATAGTCAATGATCCAACTCTGTAGTCCAAGTCTGAAAGAATAGGGAATGTTATCTCTTTATCGCGCGTAAATTCCTCGATCGTTCTCCTTTGCATGAAAGACTTTTCCCTTTCTACCATGTAAATGGTTATGGGCTTATCCTTCTGCTTCTTCGCCTCACTTTTCTTCGAGTCCATGCTCTTCCTCCAGTCTCTTATCAGGTGGTTTAACTTCCCTGCCTTGACCAAGCTCTCAATGTGTCTTTTCA
The DNA here is from genome assembly GCA_025667525.1 of Glebionis coronaria. Lineage (NCBI taxonomy): Eukaryota > Viridiplantae > Streptophyta > Magnoliopsida > Asterales > Asteraceae > Glebionis > Glebionis coronaria. Next base: position 151,241,361 of record CM046878.1, read on the forward strand.
GCTGAATGCACTCATCAGTAGCGTGTCCTTTATCGTCATGGTATTCATAATGCTTTGTGCACCCTCTGATAAAAATATCTCCTTGGATGTCTTTTGCAGCGGGGTAAACTTATTGTTGTTGTTATTGCGCCCTTGTTTCGCTGTGCCTTGGAAGTCCAAGGTGCGGCTGATGTTTGGCCCATATGACTATTTCTTGGATCGGTCTTGGTATTTTTAGCTTGATGTCATCTGCCTGCTATCCGCTGCTACGGTTGCGCCCTGAATAAATGCTTGGACCTTCTTCATTACCCCATCAAACGTTCCTGGGGTTCTGTCATTCAATTTTTTTATTAGATCCAGGTTGGTGATGCTCGCGAGAAATCCAGAAATTTTAAGAATTTTCGGGCAATCTTTAATCTGATTGCATTCAGATTTGAAGCGCTCCATAAAGTCTTCGAGACTTTCATTGTGCTTCTGCTTCACTCTTGAAAGTGAGATGGGGCTTTTGTCGTACTTCTTATGTTGCACATAGTTTCTTCTGAATGCTTTCCTAAGTTCTTCGAATACATTAATGCTCCTTCGCGGGAGGCGGTCGAACCACGTCCAAGCGTTCCCGATGAGCGTTGAGTTGAACATGTGGCACCACACGGCCTCTAGTCATTGTTTTATTCATGCTTGAGATTCGAACACTTTCAGGTGATCATCTGGATCCGTCGTACCATCGTAGGTTTTGACATTGGACGGCATGCGTCTCTTTTTATTATCTTTGAAAGTAGTTATGCGTTTTGAAAACGCACTTCATTTCTCCCGACGCCATGGGAGGGTCCACTCTTCTTCACTGCGCATCCTTGGTTTCTTGAGTGCCCTACGATGTTTCCTATCGTAGTGGAGGAATCAGAATTCTCGATGGACGAAAGAGCGACCCTTTTACGGCGAGGATGGTGATCACTGTAATTAGAGTCCGAGGAATTTTTGCTTGAGGAATCTATTTTGCTCGCTTTTCTGGTACTCCTGTTTATTTCCTGTCCTTGCATATCCGGGGATGAATCTCTTTCCAAGGGCCCCAATATATTAAGGGCGCTCCTTCTGCCCGAAGGGTCGGGCCCTAATTTGTCTTTCACGCTTGTGCGTCGATGGTTATTGACTGGTGTGATAAAGCCGTCTTCTCCCTTTGGGTGCTCAGAACTGTCCGATGACGATGCGTCTTCAATAAGGGGCGCACCCGAAGGAGATGTTGGGATCTCCGTTGTTCTCTCTTTTTTCCTTCTTTGCTTCCTAGCTTCCTTGTTAGGTCTTGACCCTTCCATGGCCTTGAGTTCCTTGTCGAAGTCTAGGCTGATCCGCATATCTCTTATCGGATTTGCCCTTATCTGCGCTCTCATGAGTGGAATTAGAGCTTTATAGTTTTCTGCGACGTAGTCGCTCATATTCTGCTTTGTCGCAAGAGGAATCTCTGTCTCGGTTTGCGGATCTACCACAACCCTTATGTCCAGGGCGTCCTTGCGGGCTTGATCAGGGATTTCCCAAGAGGACGATGCGTCTCCAACTGTCTATGGACTAGAGGTTACTAGTGGGGAAAAAGATACTTGCAATCTCTTCCCTTCACGACCTGGGTTATTAGGTGGTTCAAAGCTTGAGTATGGCCCTGTTGGCTTCTTAGATCCGCCCTTTGGTTGGGGCGGGTTTGCGCCGCTTTTCGTCATTATCTGGAGCTTAGTGTAGGGTCCCACAGATGGCGCCAACTTGTTGATACAAAATTTGGATGGACCGAGCTTGACCCGAATTAGGCTTAATTTGGGGTCTTGTGGACTCTGGCTCTTGCACCAAGTGAAACTTGTTTTAAGGACCCTACGCACTAAACAGACACCGTTAGGCTTACCGTGGGTTTGTGACCTACGATTAGACTCCAGCGTGAGAGTAAGTAATCGACTTGAGTATATTAGGGTTTAGGGTATTGTGTGTCGTACCTTTGTGGAACCATAGGGGTTCCTTTTATACTCGAGAGAGTCCAGGTTGGGCTCCCTATTCTTGCGGCCTAAGGGAGAGATAATGATTCAAAATAGATTGATCCTTATCGCATAACTGAGGTAAGTGTATATCCTCTTCTCTTAGGCGAATATAATCATAAGATAGATTATATTCTTGTCCAATCCTGTCGTAGCGCGACAAGGACACGGTTAAGCAATGAACCGTATGTGCGACAGCGACTTACTGGGCCTCCTGGGCTGTGCGCACATCGCATAGGTATTAATCCACTCCTGATGGACACGGGTAGTACCCGTGAGTCGGACTATCTAGCCCGACTAGGGACTATACGTCATCATATATATATATATATATATATATATATATATATATATATATATATATATATATATATATATATATATATATATATATATATATATATATATATATATATATATATATATATATATATATATATATATATATATATATATATATATATATATATACTAGTGGCAAAACCCGTCAGATGGACGGGTATAACTTCTGATTTTTATTTTATTTTTTTATATTTTGTAAATATTTATTTGCACTTTTCTATTCACATTTTTTATTTTTTTTAGTTTAGTTGATTTTTAAATGCATTATTAGTCGTGATTTTTAAATATCTTTTAATGATCATTTAACATGACTTGTGATTATCGTTTATATTGTTTTGTTTAGCTAAATATTGATATTAAAAATTTGTGTATTATAAAAAGATATTTTTTAATTTAATGTTTGTCAAATTGTTTGCATTCATTAAATGAGAAAATTACATATATATCTTTCCAAAAACTCAAAATTACATATACATTTTAAACCATAAAAAATGTCATACATATTCAGTTGAATCTATAATTTATAACCACATTTTGATGTATTTTAATAACTTTTAGTTTTTTTATTTTTGAGGTTTATTTTATTTTGATTTATATTTTTACTAATTTAATATTTGAGTACGAACTTAGCGGGCAAGAGTAGTAACTTTTTTCACTTTAAAAGTTGTTACCAGATATCGACCGTCGCATTACGCAAGTACAATGCTAGTAGATATTGAAAGCATATAAATAAAAATTGAATAACAGGTTGACCCGTCCGCATCGTTTTCCACACAAAGGCAATAACAAATTACAATCCGTCTCAATGTACGTTTTAATATATATTTGCACTGTCAAGATTCTTGCATTTAACATTAGGGAGTATCAACTGTTTTTTAGCATAGACCGAGAACCATAATCAAAATCAAATTTCACCGAACACATGGTCATTCTAATAGAACATCAAATAAAGATACACGTATGAAATTCAGGTTAACTACTTTGTGAACCAATGTTTTGAAAATCGATTTTTAAATTCATCCCGTTAAATTATCGAGTTATCGGTTCAATGCGAGTTGATCTGGATTAACCCGGTCTTTCTAAAAAAATCAATAATTGACAAAAAAAATTAGATATAAAATCATGAAATGTTTTATATATTTAAAATATAAAATATTTATAAATAAGTATAATATATAAAAATAAAATTAGATCGCAAATACACATATTTTACATGATTGATTTGCAAAAAAAAAAATACAAAAAGGTCGAAACTCAATCGGTCTTAAGAACCGAGTTGACCCGTGTCCACCCAAACCTGGCGAATCTAACAAGATTTCAAAAATGTAAAGCTCCGTTTAATATGACTCATTTTCTCAGTCAAAACCGGTTAACCGGTTGAATCGGCCGGGTCTTAGCAGGTTTCAAAACATTACTGTGAATGATGGATAAAAATTTATTCAAATTCTAAACTTCTATTCGCATCAATGAAAGTGAGCATATCAATTTACCATCACAATCTAGATACTTAATTAGCAACTATAAGAATTTCAAATTACATCAATCAATATATAAAAGGTTAGCTAATTGCAACATTTACAAAAATAATGAAAATTAAGTGCATGTGCGTCGGCCCAAAGCACCCATTTTGACCTGTTCCAATAAAATAAAATACTATCAGAAACACATTACCGTAACTTGAACTAATAAGACAAACTCAAGATATTCAGGAATGATAATACACCGTATCTGTAATGTATGAACACTTATCATAGATTTGTCCTCAACACATAAAATATAGTTATTCACACATTAAGGATAAGTTGCAACTAAAAAAAAACTTATAAATTGACATAGAGGGTTTTTGGGACTGCTTATTTTAAGTATATAAGTAGTTAACGCTTATTCATATAATACAAAAATAAGTAGTTTTTACCAAACAGATTGGTAGCTTCAGCTTATTCTAACTTACAAACCCTTATCTAATTATTGCATTCCTTATGTACTTAAGAACCTCGCTCTGATCTCTGACTTACTAATGGAATTGGATACTCTGTAAAAGAAATAAATATACACATTGTCTGGTACACAAAGAAATTACTTGCATACCTCCAAAAGGGAATAGGCAGGAAGACACTTCCATCATCAGGAATAAGTCTTTAATTGGGAGTGCTGCTGGCAATTACACATGTCAAGTTCAATAGGTGAACACGCATATCATGGGTTTGTTTGCAATTTTTGAGATAAATATAAGTCAGACAGCGTGACAGACATGCAGAGTTTTACCTGTCAAGGAGGAAGTGCATCTGTATTCTCCTTGGTTTCATTGGCGGTCTATTATTGCACACCATCACTATCATCTTTGAGTTTTTTGGTTTCAGTATCCACCAGCATAGCGCACTATCAATGCCAGAAACATCTGTTTCCTCCTACATTGTCGATAAATCGATTACATAGATCATTAGATGTTGAACACGAGTCAATAAAAGCAACAAAGACGTCAGACAAAAAAAATTACAATTTGTAAGGTCAATGATACGTGTGCAGCAGGAAGTTCTTTTGTTGATTGCTCTTCCATTCACATCAAGCTACCTGAACCATCTAACAATCCCCTGTTACTACATGTAGCGTCACCTCCCGAAAGCCCATATAAATTATGTTGCTTGATTAGATGCGGACTGATGTTCCTACCTCAGACGTGCCTTCAGGAGCGTAACACAGTTTGTTCCGGGAATTAGACTTCGTGAAGTATCATCAGTAGGAACATAATTAACTGCATGCTTTCCTTTCGTCTTTATCATGCGGCCAAAAGCCACAAGCTGTTTTTTGAGATTATGATAACACAAAAAGTTGCAGAGTCTGACCAGGGTGACTTTTTCCAATCCCGTACCAACCCAGGCTATACTTTGAGAGCAAAACCAATAGACCACCTTCTGAACACTACTTATGTTGCACAAGGGTCTAGTGTAGTGTGATTGCTCAACGCCTAAAAAGGTCTCTCATTATGGACTGTAAAATACTAATTTCAAGCCTTCAAACCAAACAAAATACAGAGGTACATTGCAATAATGTTCAAGTTTCCGAATTAGGATGATGATTTACTTCTTAAAATATCAGATAATTTTTGTATTTGTCAAAACAGGCCAGGTTTTAGGTTAGATTAAAATTAGAAACGGAAAACAAAAAAGTCAAAACCTCTTTACCCCATTAAGTATCAGTTCTGGAGGTGCATATCACAAGCTTCTTTAGTTCTTATTTTGTGTGTTCTCATATCCTCTCTTTATGATCATTAACCAGGTTCCAACCGATTATTTTTTCATCATATAAATACTGACTTGTGTGTTAAACCTTTCAACAATTCAGATCAGTTCGACGTCTACACACACTGAAGAAACATAAAAATAATAAACAGATTATTCGACCCATAAAATAAGATTATTTGACCCATAAAACATATAACTGTTTTAACAATAATTTGACCGATAATAGGACAGAATATTTGACCGATAATAGAACAGATTATTTGACCCATAAAGAAACAGTAATCATAATATGACTTGTTTATTCAACCATAATAAACCGGCTATCTTGATTCTTGAGGGCCAACATTAAAAGATATGGCATATTAGGCGAGTTCGGGAGACCTGGTACATTTTTTCAAAATCAAAAATAGTAAAATTCTTTAACCACATTGAAATACTAATATGAAAATACGGCGAAATATCTTATATCCTACTAAGAACAAAAAAGAAAACGTAAAAAGTTGCTTACCAATTTTTGAGTTACATGTCTCAAAATGGTGCTCTTAATCTATAAAGAATTGAGAACATAACTTCATTCGTAAATTGGTAGTAAAACTTAATAACACAAGTTGGTATTTCGATTTAGAAGTATCGATAAAATAAGTTACTTTGAAATTTTATAACACATCTGGAATTGTACTAGTAATGCTTCTCTTGTCACATGCTAACATAAAAGTATAATACTAATGTCATTGTTACTAAATGAATAATCATATCATCAGTTCCTCACATCTAATCACTTTTGCCACCAGCCCCTTTTTGTTGGGTGACTTTAATAAACTTTGGTATGTACTTCAAAACTTTTTATTTTTGCTTTTTTAGTGATAGTTTATCATTATTGTGTAGCAATCTAGGTATAGAACGTCCAACATTTTCCCCACTCTGAATAGGTGAAATAACATTGTACTATAGAATCTAAACCTACGGTCTATTCAACATTACTGGCAAATAGCATATTCACAACCAGGCTATGGGTGCAAACGATCACAAAAATGGGGATCGACAATATGGCAATTTAATTATGACGATTCCATAAAAGAAATGAGATACAATTTCACGTGAGCTTAGTTCATTTTGCCTTATAACTTTCCTAAGTTATCTGCCCTGCAGTTATCTTTTTATTATCTCCGTTAGGTGTTTAATTTATGCGAAGTATATATAAGTAATGTACACACTAAACTGGTAAAAAAAATACTTCATCAAACAGAAAAACAAAGATGGCTTTGTGCCTGTTTAAATACAACATAACTAAAAAATGTTGATTATATATACATAAATGCATATATGACTAAGTTTTTTGCACATGGAAAATAGTCCATCAGGGATTTGCATGTTATGGTATTTTCTGAAAAAGTGGGTCTGGAAAAGAATATGTTGTCACCTTTTTATCGGATGTTACTGTTGTTGAACGTGATATTGCAATTTGTTTTTTCACCTCTTCCATATTGATTATGGTTACATGATAACAACGCAGTGAAATGAGTTTGTGAAATTATATATGCAAATCGTCAACGTTAAAAATAAATATACCTGATATTTTGAAAGGTTCTTTCTTGGTAGCTTATGCGGGACGTTTTTCATTGTAACTTGACGAAGGGGTTGGCGGATCTGCTGGAGTGGCAGGGGCATGTGATGTGGGACTAACTGATGTAGTGGGAGCTGCAATGTCCTCAAATACACTATCTACAATAAGCTTTGTTGCTCCTGGCTTGCTAGACTTGTCGAATAGCAATTGAAGTGTCAGCACTTTTCTTTTTCTTTCAAGGCAGTGATCTGAGCAGGTTGCTTTTGCAGCATGTCAACAAAGAAGTGGCTTCAATTATGTTTCCACTAAAAACAACATAAGAAAGGTCATGTACATGATGGAATTATAATCAGACGTATACTTTGGGAAAAACTTACTGCAAGTCTGCAACCACGTTAAACACCATCTGCCCCCTCAAAATAGACATCAGCAATGTACATAGCAGCAAATGTGAGGCTCACATCGCCCTTAACCCAGATTGGAAGCCCGATATGTAAAAATAAACCGTTTATCTTTGCAGATTCAAGGAAATAATTTATTCATTTATACGACAGAACGACAGTTAAAAGCATATTATGATGTAATCTAAATAATATGTAAATAAAACAAAAAAATAGGAGCAAGAAAAACTAAAGTTTCTGTCTGAAAATATTGTTCATAGTTATTAGCAGGTCAAGAAGGCTTGGCAGGTTCAAAGCTCAAATAATTATGAGCTCACGAATAAGTTAAATTAATATGTTGGTTGGAGATGCCGGAAACATGCTCCTCTTTTGACAATATGACCTAATGTATGCCTTCAACAGATCTGAATAGCCAAGCTCATCACCGCTGCAAGAAGATGACAAAATTATAATGTAACTTCTTAAAAGAACTGAATTAAATAAGCAGAAAGTAAGAAAACTGAGCTTGTCACCGCATCAACTAACTTAAATCGAATACACACCTTAGCTGCATAACTTCTTAAAAAGATACTTACCTCAAACATCATGTATACCACAACATAAAGAACACCACATACTCCAAAGTTGCATAGAAAATAGACTTGTCAAAACACACAGTGGTAACGAAAATACAGTATACAGAAACTGAAAGGTTAAGAACCAATGAAACAGACTTAAATCTGGGGAAAATAAATTTCTCGTAACATAACAAAATAATCTACAAAATGCTTCAACGCAATTATCTTCTTCTCTTTGAATTCAGGGGCGGACCTGTTAGCAATTTTAATATCACCATCAAAACACTTATGAAATCTTTTGCAAGGTGTGCAATTTGCTATTAGTAAATCCGCGCTATAAAAGATATTTAAAACTGAAGAAGAATTTGTCTGGGTGGCAGTAAGAGGCACGAAGATGAAGTGAGTTATGTGTAGAATTAAATTTTGGGTTAATATGGCTGGAAGTCCTTGTGTCTGCCTACCAATGGTGGTCCAAACAGATCCTGAAATAGGCTCTGTCCAAACAGTACCTAAAATAAGTAATTACAGTTACTAAGTTTACGATATACAATAGAAAGATTAGGTATGTAGACTGATATTGATTAGTCAAAAGAAATTACAAATGTACTTAAACATACTGAGGCAAGGCCTAATTAAATTCAGAAACCTGGTAAAAATGTTGCTATGGCTTTTCTGTTTGTTAAAGTAATTTAGTCAGGAACATCGACCAAATAATTACAAGTGTACCCTTTAGCATTGTCTATTACGTAAAATGAAACTTACCTCACATCATTCCTGGAACCGCCTCAAAGAGACCAGAGGATGTTCCACCATCCACTTTGCCTGGAAGTTTTTTCCTACACGTTAAGTAAAAAGCATGATAACATAATAAATATTAGACTTTTAATCGGATTAGAGAAGTTGATTATTCAATTGTTCAAATTTATACATTTGTGATACCTCTATGGGCCAAAGTAAGACCAATAACACCTGCCAGCTTATCAATTCCAGCTTGAATAACGGCTTTCAAGCTCTAGCCAAACAACATTTCTTTAATTAACAATTGAAACTCCTAACCGCCACTTAGTTGATTGCTTTTCTGTAATCTTCACATAAAAGTAATCCAAAAACAAACACAAAATCTTTAAAAAAAGGCCTAAATTTTTTTAGGGATTGCTTATTAAGAGTGCATATCTGCCTAAAATTAGCTTGTAGGTTGAACTAATCCAAAACCGACTATTTTAGAGTAAAATGATCACACATGCCCCTAAAACCAAACCCGATTGACAACTATTGATTATCGGTACCCCATATGAAGATCCATGGATAATCATGAATAAAGATGCAGTTAGCAATGAATATGTGAAATTCTATTGAATAAAATGCGTCCAATTAAACCTCATATGCAAAATAAGTGCACTTGTGTTGTTGGCTCTTTAGGTCGTAAACTTGGAATGAAATTTAACTACTTGTTATAGTGGAAACATAACAGTAACTTAATACTCTCCTTTTGGACAATCATAGCACCATATAAATGTAGTAAGACGAGGCCTGATATTAATATAATCGGTCAATTCAAGAAATGGCAACGTATAATTTCAATTTGAGAAACATCGCTATTCTTAATACTAAATCATATTTCAAACTCACTACAATGGATCTTTTCTTTTCAAATGAACGCGACATGTTTCAAGTCCGTTAAGACTGAGATGGAGTGGTCACTTACCTGCCATGCTTTTATGCTTTGAATATGTTCATGAGCCATTGAGAAAGGTTTTAGTTTTGCATTCGCGTCTCGAAGAGGCATGGGATACTTCTCATCAGTGTGATGAAAAACCGAAATCGGCCATTAAGTACTCTCGTTGCAGCAGCCGTAATTAAATAGTAAATGCATAAAAAATGATTCCTTGAGGTAAAATTTTTGGGCCGTCGCCTTTTAACTTAAGCAACGCTTAATGAATTACAAACATCGAAAAATTTATATACACTTAATAACAGACAAAATAGAAAGGATGGTAATACAATAAGAGGAGATAGGAGATAACAAATTATCTGCTATCAACAGCCCCTAACTCGCCACTCATATATGTTTGAATCATAACAAAAATTGAACACGTTTACAACAATTGAAAAACCTGCAAATTTGTTTGACATGGTGCTACTTGACCCGAGTATGGGACATGTGTGGCTATGTATAATATATCATACCTTAATTCTTCTATCGTTGAGTTCTAACACAAGCACACAACTTCAGTTTATTAACCAACTTAGGCGATAGATCTAGTGAAACATTTGATTAAGCCACATTCATCTCTGATTCTTTTTATCCTCTGTATCAATCATGACTGTAGATATGAAAACAAAATGGAACCCAGTCTTACATCAAGCATGTTTATTTAATGTATATCTGTATAACAATAAGAAAACAAAAAGAATGGGTTTGCTCTATTAGTACGGGTGAAACAGGTTTGGTTGACCAACATGAGGCATCAAAGTACTATTATATGCCTATAAATTCTGCAGCAACACGATTAAGATACTCGATGAAACCATAGCCTTGAGATTGCTCGGTTTGCTTGTTATGGATAACTTTGCCATAAACCACCTACAGCCATAGATCATCCTTAAATAATCTCTTAATAATGCTTTTTTAAGATGGCTAATTGCATTTTTAAGCACATCCAAACACCCCGTAAAAAACACAAATCCTCGTATAAACTGCTCTTTGGAATCAGCCCCAAACACCACTTATAATTAGATGGGTGACATGTGTAGAAGTATATCAAAAGCTCCAAAACAAATACTACGTAATGTATAACTGAACCAACTATCATCTGGTTCAATATTGCATCTTATAAACTGCAAAAAGCTAGTGTGTCATACTATATATAGTATGCGTTTGACATAAAATGTGTATTAGAAGTACCCGTTTTCTGCATTATTTAATATGTGAAGTTGTGATCCAATGGACGCCTGAAATTAACACCTTCTTCATTATAGCTGTGTGTGGGGCTTAGTTATCACCGGTTTTGCGTTGAATCATCATCACCATCATTCGTAGGAGCAACCTGCATTACATTTGTGGGTAAGCCTAACACAAACTAACCCGTTTGACCCACATCAGAGCACATAAATATTTTTTACAAATAACGACCAATTTTTGTGTACGAAAAATGTACTGACCTATGGGCGAACTCCAATATGTGTTCTCAAATGAGTTAAATAGCACATCTCCTTTAATGACAAATGCACCGGCCCTTTTTCC
>CM046878.1:154260195-154421231 GCA_025667525.1 Glebionis coronaria
TATTAAAATGTGAGTGCTTATATAATAGTATTATTCTTTAATTTCCAAAAATCTGATTTTTAACTTCATCTTCACCAAAACTGCCATATCTTGAGTTCTACATGGAGATAGAAGCTCAAATTTTTATCACATAAACTACATGATATGTGCTACATTTAATTCTTCTATAGCTACTGTTGAATCATCCTTTAAGTATTTTCTAAAAATCGTCCAAAACAGTAACTTCAGATTTATACCCTAAACTTGTTTTGATCATATCTCACTCATTATTTTGATTCCATTGCATGGCCAACTCTCACATGTGTACAAGACCCATAGCTTACTGTAAATCCATTCCACTTCATCATTTTATCAGTTTATGACTTACTTCTTTACTGTTTTATACAGCCATCAAATTTAACCAAGATTTTAACCTTGTTTCTTATGGTTTTTCACCTTTTTATCCATGATTATCAACAACAAATCCCCACATAACATTTTTATCATCATATAATCATCATAAATATATACAATAGGAAATAAAATACATGTTTACATAATCAAAATAACAAGAAGATGAGGAGGACAATCTTTATACCACCAAGTTGATGTTGGTTGTGATGAAAACATGGAATTTGATGGAGAAACTTGTGCATAGCCAAGACCATCTTCAAGACCACCATGCTCCATGGACTCCTTGTGGAAAAATCAGCCCCAAGACATCATGAATACTCCTCCTTGGATGTTATAAGTACCACCAATCAATAGGGTTTTGAAAAGGGCTTCAACATATGTAAGTATAACATATGGTTTCATGGTTGAATCAAGATCAAAGGGTGTTTTTGGGAGAGATATGGGACGGCAAACATAGAGAAGGAAGAGAGGATTGTGTGTGTTTGAAGTGGTTTGCATGGTGAGAAATGGCAAGAATGGTTTTGATAGCTAGTTTAGTGGTTTAGTGGAAGCTTACTATGTAAGCTACTTTAGACAAGTGTTAACAACTTGCTAAAGTTGTGACACCTCACAAGTGTTGGTGTGTTTTGGCCGCCCCATGTATATTAGTGGGGTGGGATAATGTATTTTGTCCCACCTCACTAATTTACGGGTATTCCTCGATTCTAGTTTCCTCGATTTGCGTGCCCTCGGGTCGTTTTACGAAAAACGTTTTTATAAATTATGAATCAACGTCACAAAACGGATCCAATAAAAATTGTCTCATCAAAAACGGAGTTCGAAAACGTAAATACGTAATCCTAAGGTTTCCGGTTTAGTCGTAAAGGACGTTAAAATAAAATCGTAAGTCCTAATCTCTTCTCGTAAATTTGTGAGTTTATGAACCAACACAAATTTAAAACTCCAAAATAATATTCTCAGATAAATTTATTTTCTGAAATGTCGGACTGCCACCAAAGACGGTGTATGTAAACGTAAGCACGTAACGTTGAATCCTCCGGTTTAGACGTAGTCGATGCTACTCCAAGACGTAAATCCAAATTTCTTCCCAAAAATATGTGAGTTCATATTGTAAATTGTTTTCAAATAATATTGAGAATAAAATATCAACCATAAATTGACGGATTGTCACATCACTACCAAGCCACCACCACCTACTTCCGCCACCACTTTGTCTTTCATGCAAGCATATGGATTACTTATCTCCAAGACATCTACTTCACGCAAATCTTTAAGTTCTAGTTTAACTTGGATTAGATGTATACTTTTCTTTTGGCTTATTTTCTTTTTCATACAACTTTGTATGATTTATTTCCTTGTATCTTTATTTCATGTTTCCTTTTAACATGACTTATCTTGGATCTTAGTTATCTTCTCTTTTATTATCTTATCTTTCTTTTTATGTGACCTATGTTATATCTTGTTCGGTGTTTCTTTTCTTCTACTAACCCTTCCATGTAGCTTGTCACCATAGCTCGATTCCTTGGTGCCCCAAGCAACGGGGAGTAAGCACCAAGAGGGAGCACTTGCAAAGTCCGATTCTTTTCTTCCTCAAAGACTTTTGCATCCTTTTTTGCTTCGACTAGGAGGAGCTCTTGCAAAGTCTGATTCTTTTCTTCCTCAAAGACTTTTGCATCCTTTTTGCTTCGACAAGGGGGAGAAATGAAATAATCATCTTCGAAATGTGTTGTCAAAATCAAAAAGGGGAAGATTGTTAATGCAATGATGCCTAAAAACGTTACTTGCATTTGTCGGTCTCACTTTTTTTATTACGACAAAATATAAAACCAAGCATTTAGGAAAACAACGAAAAACGAATTCTTGAGTTCAAGTATCTTTTAATTTCAACCATTATCACATAAGGTATGAACAAACAAGTTTTCATCTTAATTAAGTGATCAAGGATTTAAGTTTTCTTAAAAATCACCTTTTATAAAATGCGAAAAAGTTTTTTAATAAACTTTATTTTTAAGAAAATGTTTTATTAAATTAAATATTTGAAAATTTGAAAATGGCATATTCGATTTGGTTTCAGAATATCCTTTGAAGATAACTATTCAAGCTGATGTGACTACCCCACTAAATAACAAAAGGGAGCGGAGTCTACGAACACGGATCGTTAAAGTTATATGTGGTCCCTTATCGATAAGGCACCGTGGGTACCAATAAGGAACGTTCAGATATGGCCGTTGGACCTTTGTCCTATAAATAGTGGACCATTCTCAGATTTTCTCTTCACATCTTTTGCACACAAATTTCCAGATTCAAACATACTTGTTAAATCATTCAAATCCTTGATTATTTGGTTGATTACTACTTGTTTAGAAGTGAATCTTTCTCCTCCCATATCTTCCTCTCCAATGCAAAAAGAAGAACACTTTCATCCTTGAAGTGTTAAGTCTACCTCAAGATCTATTGAAGCAAGTTTTATTCATTCATTATAGTTGTGTTGTGTCGATCCAAGTAGTTGTGTTATTTGGAAGTTGTTTTGTGAAGATCTTAGTAGTGGTACTATTTGGTAGTTGTATTGTGAAGATCCAAATAGGTTTGTCTATTTAGAAGTTGTGTATTGATGAGACTGCATTTATACATAGTCTCATCATCCAAATCGGGCTTAAAACGCTTAAAAATATCATAAAATACCCCCAAAATATGCTTGTGTTTGTTCATTGTGTATTTTAGGTACGGATATCGTGAATTCACCAAAATATTACAAGAATCAAGCAAAACCGAACATGAGAAATGAAGCCGCACAAAGAACTGGACCCGAATCATGATTTTCCATTGAAGTCCTTGAAGTTTGAAGATTTGTCAAGATTGGTCCCTCATCTTTTGAAGACTTGTCATATTATACCCTTGCAAATCTCATTTATTGCATTTGGGTCCCTAATATTTCAAGAATATTCAAGAATGGCCCTTGAAGAATGCAAAATGTGCATTAAAAGTCCTTATGCAGAGTTTATGAAAAGCTTGTGCCAAAATTGACAACAACCCCAAAGTTTATATAAAGGGAAATGAGATATAAGGCTGGGAAGACGTTATTTGAACAATTTTTGGAACAATGGGGACAAAAGCTGGCAGACACCCAAACTACCCTCCATCAATCACCACTCCACATCACCCCCACCATCCACTCACAAGCCTACACCTCACCTTGACCATCCACCTCACCAGTCAAACCCCACTAAACCTAAAATTGTTTATTAATCAGTTTTAAACTGATTAATAAATTGTTTATTAGGCGCCAAACATAATCAACCCCACCCAACTGGATTAAACCCACATCTTCATCACCCCTAATATCCTTAGAACCCTAATCAAGAACATCATCTAAACCAAGGGGGTTTTCCCCCATTAACTCCAGATCAATAATTAATACCATCCTGACTTAAACATAACCCCAAAACTCATCCCCGTGACTCCTATGGGCCCCACAAAGACTCCCGTGTCACACAAAAAGGGCAAAACTCGAATCCTACAGCTAATCAACGATTCTTATGTCAAGACTTGGTCCCAAAGGCTTCATTATACGGCCAAGATCATTCCTACAGCTGGCATCCAATACAAGATCACATGAAGGCACTCTTGACCAAGAATTCAAGTTCAAACAACAAGGGAAATTTTGGGCTTTTGATTGTTAGGGTTTACTTGTTTTATTCGGTTCTATATAGTTCTTTTCCTTATTATAAATAGTCATTCGACTTGTGAATGCTATTTTGTTCCAGATTTTTTTTTTGTAAACTTTTTAAAATGAATAGTTAAAGTGTTTTATTAACCTTGCAAAATATTATCTGAGTCTCATTTTTACTTTATGTTATTAGTGTAAATTGTTTACTTTACTTGCAACTTAATATAGATTTTCCATTAAAAGATTTTTATGTTCAAAATTTTTGGCAAAGAAATTTTTTGAGAACCAGATTATAGGAGCTTTGGGTTTGTTTGATTGACACCAAACAAAATTAACAGCTTGTATAAGCTGTTATCTTGTATTGTTGGTAAACTTTGGATTTTTCCAAGTTTTGTTTTCAAGGATTTTCACAAAAAACTTCATTTTATTTTCTGGTTAAGCTAACACCTCATTAAAAAGCTTAAGCTCAAGCTGATTGACAACCAGCTGAACTTAATCTCCTTGTGATCTTATCTCTCTATTTTATTTGTTGTGTGCATGTGTCCAAACAAAGTTGAGTTTCATTTCCCTCATTTCCATTTTCTGTTGAAGATATAGCCCACCCTTGGTCCTTCTGTCAGACCTCAACAAGGGTTCTCTACATACCTTGATCAGCTGGTAAGGCTTGAACCCTCCTAGATTTTTGAAGTTATTGAGTTTCTTGTGAATCTGTTTATGATTTGGTGCTTTGTGGTTTATATCAACTTATTTGGTATTTCTGATAGATACATCCATGTTAGACTAGGTTTGGTTAGGTTTGTAGTTGTTTTGAATGAGTTTGGTTTGAAAAATTTTGTTAATCAGTAATATTAGGATGTTTGGATCTAGGGTTGTTTAGGTTTTGGAGTGACACCTAGAATCTAAATGTTGTCCATTCACATCAGTCTTGGCCCATTTTATTTTATTACAAAGTTGTTTTAGGC
The DNA here is from genome assembly GCA_025667525.1 of Glebionis coronaria. Classification (NCBI taxonomy): domain Eukaryota; kingdom Viridiplantae; phylum Streptophyta; class Magnoliopsida; order Asterales; family Asteraceae; genus Glebionis; species Glebionis coronaria. The sequence continues at coordinate 154,265,218 of CM046878.1, forward strand.
TTGGGAGTATACTATTTAAAATTGGTATGCTCACTATTTTTGCTTAAAATCTGTCACTTTAGGTTTTAGATTGCTATGAGTTTGATAGGAGGTTTTGAGGCCTATAACTTGGTCAACACTTAGGAGTAAGGACCACATAGGTGTGGATAAAATTGGTTAGGTGATTGGTTGCCTAAGTTGCTTGGTAGGATAGTTTAAAACTCACCAAAGAGTCAACTACATCAGCTATACCTGTCAGACCCATCATTTTACATATCGGTAACTTTATTTAGCTTGAATAGTTGTGATTTGTGTATTGGACTTGTGTTTTTTTGTGTTGCTGTGACTCCCCACAACCCAACTGGTTGTGGGGTTGCCATTTGTTCTAAATATAACCAAGTAACATAGCTTAAATCACCATGTTTCACTTTTCTGTAAAGGAGCAGTGGGAAGAATTTCCCACTGCTAGTTTAGTCATTGCCAGTGTTTGGCTAAAAGACAAACCTAGTCAACAAGTCATTGTCAGTTTTCTTGGTTTTTGTTTTTGTGGTCTTTTTGCAACATTTTTCAGTTATTTAAATTCTCATAGTTTAAGCTATTTATTTTAAGAATTTTCAAAATGTTAGTTTATTTTTCTGGTCATTTAAGTTTTTTTAGCATTATTTTAGTTTTAATTAGGTTTTATTAATTTTGATTTTGTATTCAGTGGTCTAAAAGTGTTGTTTTTTAGATCTTTCAATTTTCATGTGTTCTTTTACATATTTTAATATTTTTAGAAAAGTTGTTTTATTTTTCCAAGTATTTAATCATTTTTTAGAATTATTTTAAGTTAAAATAGGTTCTTAATTAAATTGTTTTTGTCCTATTAGGCAAAAGTTTACTGTTTTCAACTTTTTTCATTTTTCCTAGTTTTAGTTAAGTGTTTTAAGATTTTAGAAAAGAAAAATTAGTTTTCTCATTATTTTAATATTTTTTATGATTATTTTAGTTTAAAATCAGTTTTTAGCCTTTTAAAAATAGAAAAATAACTTTAAAAATTTAGAAAAAATAATGTTTAGTGTTTAACTAATATAAGTAAGATATTTGTTTGATAAAATATAATTTTGGGCTTTTTGTTAATTATATTTAATTTTGGGCTTTAATTAGCATTTAAAATTGAATATTTAATTAATAAAAGGTTTTAAAATTTATTTATTGAATTTTTATTCTTATTTATATTATTTTAGACTTAGTTTTAATTTTCAAATTGTTTTTAGCATTAATTTTTAATTTCGTCGCGCTTTACGTATTTACGTTTTTACGTCATTCGTCGTAGTTTAATCGTAGTGTAGCTCGTCTTTAAATTTTCTCTCTTCAAACCCAAAAAGGACACTAATCCAAACTTGATTTTTATATAATTGGTATATAACACATACACCTCCTTCGAGAACGAACTCGCACTTATTCGATTTGTCGGTTTTCCTAAATCGTCGAGTTTAATACTTGCGCGCTTTATACTTGTTTTTCCTAAGACTTGTATAAAAATATACACAATCAATTTTGGCCCCGCTGCCAGGGAGGTGTTTTTAGTGCCTTATATATATCGTGTTTGTGTGAGTAGTGCGTTTTTGCTTTTCATTTTTGAAAAGCGTAAATAGCGTACATACTCGTTTGTTTTTACTATATTTTTTAGAATATCCAAATAAATAGTGTTTAGTTTTCCTCAATTAAACACACAACAATATTTTACTATATTGTAGAATATCCTAATACTCGTTTTCTTTTTTTTGTGAATATTATTAATAGTAGTATTACGTATCACAATAAATTTACAATATCTCCAAAAGCGTGAAAACGCAACCTTAATTGTGATTTCATCACTCAATTATTGTATTCGAATCCAAAACAAAAAATAAAGGCAAAATAGATAAATACTTTTAAGAATCTTAATCTCGACAAGTACAACCTATAAGGTGGGTATAAGGCGGTTGTATTTCACGACCTAAAGGAAAAAGGCTCTTAAGTGCTTCGCGTCGCCTCGTTTCCTCCGCTTGCTTGTGTGTACTTAGAAAGTGAAGGCCGATTAAGGGTTTGCCAACCAAAGTATTAATCTACATATCATATATATTTTCTTGGTTTCAAAGTGTTGGGAATCTAAGTTTGTTAGATTCCCTGATCATAGATTTAAACATAATTAAGCTGTTAAGATAGTCCCTTGCATGTGCCTAGGAGGCAGGCAAGTATCGCAAGACTCACGGAGATCCAAGTCCCTGTGAGTAGCCTCAGAGGAGTCCATGTCAGAGACATTGTCAAGGAAGTCAAAGATTACTTGAAGACATACTCATTGGCTGTGATGGATAACAACCAAGATGTATCAGGGACTCTGAGGGGTTGAGGGTTAACAGGGGTGGCAATACCCTGTTAACACTTAGCACACTTTGGACATGCCATTTGTGTGTTCGAGACTATGAAGAAAAAGGAAACTGTTTCAAGAACTGTTTCCTTAAAGCATAATGGCAAACTATTAAGAATAGAAGAGCATCATGTGATTGATGTCTGAAAAGTGAATATCTTGTGTATTCACCATCAAGTACTATTTAGGTCAACCTCGTATCACTATAAATAGGATGTGTATCCAAGCATTAATGTTCAACACTTTGAGAATATTCATAACATTAATGCTTAGAACTTATAGAATCAAACAACTGCGACTGTATTCATAAGTTAGGGTTTATAGTTGTTCAAAGTGTGCACAACACATTGTCATCAAACGGTGTTATCCATAACACTTGTAATTCTTCATTATACAATAATAAGATTACGTTTGAAAAGTATTAACTTGTGTTGATTAGTTAAGTTTAGTGTTTCTAGCATTGTTTAGGGACTTTCAATTGGTATCAGAGCGGTGTTTGATATTAAAACCTTCAAGAAACATCGTTCTCAGTTTTATAATCAAGATCCACCATGCCAGAAACTTCTAACCCACCACATTCACCTTCTACAACACCATCTTCACCAAGACTCAACCCTCCTGCCAATGACGATGATCTACCCCAACTTCTTGACTCAAGAGTTGGATCACATGTCACAAGTGTACCAGTCTTTGATGAAGAAGATTTTGCCAGTTGGAAGAGTCAATTTCTTATGTATCTCGATGGACTTGAACCTTTTCTTCTAGAAATTTTAGAAAATGGTCCTTATATTCCCATGGCGCTTACCTCCACTGAAGAAAACCCTCTTCCCAAACCTCTCAAACAATAGACTCCAGCTGATAGAAAATTGGCAAACCAAGATAAACGTCTCAAAAGCATCATCATCTCCTGTCTTCCCAAACATATCATGAAGTCTGTCATTCAGTTCCCCACAGCCAAGCAAATGTGGACAGACCTCATCCTTGGCCATGAAGGACCCTCTGAAACAAAAGAGACAAAGATTCAGGCACTCAGACTCCAGTTCAATGCCTTCAAGTCACTTGAAGGTGAAAAGGTTCAGCAAACCTATACAAGGCTGAAGATTCTTCTCAATGACCTAACAATGAATGATGTCACCATTGGTCAAGCTGAGATTAATGCCATTTTTGTCAACAGCCTTCCAAGAAAGTGGCTGAGTATGAATCAGACTCAGAGAGCTAATAACTCAATCAAGAATGACACTTTAGCTCAGCTTTATGGAAAGTATAATTATGAAGAAGGGTTGATCGATACTATTTACAAGTCAGAGACTGAAAGATTTATAGTTCAAGGAGCATCTTCCAAAGCCTTGATCTCTACACCACATCCTCGTGACAGCGACTCTGATGTTGAAGAAGACACCCGCAGCAGCCAAGAGTTCTTGACAGACCTTAATGCAGAGTTTCATGAAAGAGTCTTACTAGCCAACCAAAGAAGATTCTTCAAAAGATCAGGGAGAATAGGATCAACTAGTAAACCAACTGACAGGTCAAAAGAAACTTGCTTTGCCTGTGGAAAGCTTGGACATTTCCAAAAAGACTGTCCTTCCACCAAGACATCCTCACCCTCCTATCCATCATCTTCATCCAAACCTTACAAGTTCAAACAACACAACAACTCATCTCACCAATCCAATTCATCAGACACTAAGAAGAAGGATTACAAAAACAAGTACAAGGCACTTAAAGCTGAGTTAGAACAAATGAATTTGAAGCTTGAAGCTCTGTCTAAGAAGAAGGGTGGTGATAAAAAGACATAGAAAGGGTTGGTAGCTGAAGCTTATGATTGGAATGATGAGCCACTGACTTCAGATAAGGAAGATACTACTAGAGTCAGGGCTTTCATGGCTATAGCTGAGGATGAACCAGCTGTTGGAAAAGGTGATGCAAGATCAGGACAATGGGTTGACATCATAATGAAAAAGGTACACAGGCTTTTATCTATGTCTGATAGTGATGAACGCAAGCATGTCCTTGATTACACCATTGTTGATTTACACTTTGTTGAGGAACAAAGAAAGAACCTACTTGATAAGTTTCACACTGTTCAAACTGAATTGCTAAATGCTAAATCTGAATGTGAAACTCTCAGGCGGGTTAATTTAGAGAAAATATCCCTGCAAAATGAAGTCACTAGGTTAACCTTGAAAAACATTGCTTTAAATGATCAAGTTTCTGAATTAAACAACGTTATTGAAAAATGGATGTGTGCTAGGTTCACAATAGATCAATTGCTTAATAATGAATTGCTTGCTGACATTAAAAGGGATATATCTGCTAAGAAAAATAAGCTGAGAATTCTCACCAAACCCAAAGACATTGTCTTCAAATCTACAGAGACTATTCATATGTCAGATACCACTTTGACTAATGACCCTGTCTCTGAAGATGTGGCTGAGTTACCACCTTTGACCAAACTCTCTGGAGTTGAACCTAGCAGTTCTTCTCGAGCTGCTAAGGGTGAACTTAGAACAGATATTGAGAAACCTCCAGCTAAAGTTTTTCATGTGCCTGCTAAACAAACTGGTAAACAAGTTGCTTTTAAGCCTGTCGCTACTAAAGCTGTGAATAAGGTTGACCCTACCACTGAAGATCGCCTGTTGTCTCTAATGAAAGAAGTAGAACTCTTGAAACAACACATTAAGCCTTCCGCTGAATGCTCTACTTCTCAGGAACCTAAGTCAGTCCTAGGTGAACCCAAAGGGGAAAGGTTAATCAAACCTTATTGTAATGTATGTAAAAACTCTCACCACATGACCTTAGATCATGACAGACACATGGCAGCTAAAAGAGCTCAGACACCCTCTAGGGATAGACCACAGGGTTCCAAAAGACAACAGGGAAACTACAGACCTTATCCTCCCTGTAAATTCTGTGGATTCACAGACCATCACTCAGACGAGTGTGGTGACTTCCCTGAGTGTGATATCTGTGGAAGTTATACCCATGAAACAGTGAATTGTCCCTCCCAACGTCAAAAGTTCTTCAGGAACACAAGAGTTGCTAATAAGCAATTCAGGGAACCCACTGGAAAGTGGGTTCACCATAGGAACTAACCTGTTTCTATGTATCTGTGCAGAAATATCTCAAGGAATCAGTATGGTATCTAGACAGTGGCTGTTCTAGACACATGACAGGGATTCAACAATACCAGCACAGATACAAAAAGGAGCCAGGTCCTAAAGTGGTGTTTGGAGATAACTCTTTAGGTGACACAGAAGGATATGGCTCAGTGAACTGCAATGGAATTACGTTTACCAGGGTTGCATATGTGAATGGTCTTAAACACAATCTTATTAGCATCAGCCAATTGTGTGATGCTGACTATAAGGTTTTGTTTACTAAGACTCAGGGAACCATATTCAACAAAAACAATGATGTTGTGCTTATTGCACCTAGAAGAAGAGATGTTTATGTCATCAACATGGCTGTTTGCTCTGAAGACAGCTCAAATTGTTTTCTTGCTAAAGCCTCTGAAAGTGTCAATTGGCTGTGGCACAAAAGACTGTCTCATCTCAACTTCAAGAACATCAACAAGATAGCCACACAAAACCTGGTTGCTGGTCTACCTTTAGTAATGTTTTCTAAAGACAAGACTTGTTCTGCCTGTGTCAAAGGAAAGCATCACAGGTTTTCATTCAAGACTAGGCAATCATTCTCTATTGACAAGTGCTTACATCTCCTTCACATGGATTTGTTTGGGCCTGTCAAACCTCAGACCATTAATCACAACAAATACACCTTGGTCATAGTTGATGAATTTTCAAGATACACATGGGTGTTCTTCCTTAGAAGGAAAAGTGATGCAGCTGATACCATCATGTCCTTCATCAGACAGGTTGAAAATATGAATGATGTTAGAGTCAAAGCTCTAAGAAGTGATAATGGTACTGAATTCAAGAATCATCAACTTGAATCTTTTTGTGATGAAAAAGAGATTTCACAAAACTTCTCTTCAGCTGGCACCCCTGAACAAAATGGTGTGGCTGAAAGAAGAAACAGGACTTTGATTGAAGCAGCCAGAACTATGTTGAATGGTGCAGCCTTACCAAAGCAATTTTGGGGAGAAGCTGTCCACACTGCCTGCTACACACAAAACAGATCAATCATTGTCAAAAGACATGGTAAAACTTCCTATGAAGTTTTCAGAAAAAGATCTCCAGATGTCAGCTATTTTCATGTGTTTGGATACCCTGTGTTCATTTACAACTACAGGGATAAACTTGGAAAGTTTGATGAAAAAGCTGATGATGGTTTCTTCTTGGGATACTCTCCAACAGCCAAAGCCTTCAGAGTATTCAACATCAGAAGACAAGAAGTAGAAGAAACCTTTCATGTCAGATTCAATGAAGATGATAAAGTCATACAGAGAACAGGAACAGAGGGTGATGAAATTGATTTTAATGAAAATGTGTCTTTCCCAAGTGATGAGTTCTCAGAACCGACCTACCAGTCATCTCCATCATCACTCCAACACTCTCACTCCTTATGTTCCTGCCTTTGACCCTCTGTATACTCACAACATAAAAGTTCCTACCTCTCAGGAACTTGATGAAGAAGAACCCTTCTTCTTTTAATGCTATTGATGACTCACCAATTCTTCAAATCCCTGAAGAATCTCCTGCTGATAATGAAGTTGTACCTCTTGATATGGCTGAAGAAGACTCTGACACTGAAGTAGTCTTTGAAGAAAGCCCTCCTAGTCAGCAGGATGAAACTCAAATTGTACCAGTTGTGCCCACAAGTGTTCCTGTCCTTGAGTCCCCAGCTCCTCAAAATAAGTGGTCAAGAGATCAACACATTCTTCTTGTCAACGTTATTGGGGAACCTAATGCAGGGGTTACAACTAGACAGCGACTTCATGACTCAGAGTCTGCCTCAGCCAATGAATGTCTCTTTGCTGAATTTCTCTCACAAATTGAACCTAAAAGAGTAGCTGAGGCTCTGGTAGAAGAAGGATGGGTAGCTACTATGCAAGAAGAAATCAATCAGTTCAAAAGGAACAAAGTATGGACACTAGTGCTAGCTCCACCTGGTAAGAATATCACAGGCACTAGATGGATCTATAGAAATAAGATGGATGAAATTGGGAGCATCATCAGAAACAAGGCCAGGCTGGTGGCACAGGGGTATACTCAGACTGAACGAATTGATTATGATGAAACATTTGCTCCTGTTGCAAGACTTGAAGCCATCAGAATCTTCCTGGCTTATGCTGCTTATATGAACTTCACTGTGTATCAGATGGATGTTAAGAGTGCATTCCTCAATGGAGATTTGGCTGAGGAAGTGTATGTTGAACAACCTGAAGGATTTGAGAACAGCGAGTTTCCCAATCATGTGTACAGATTACACAAAGCCATGTATGGGATGAAACAAGCTCCAAGAGCATGGTATGAAACTCTTTCTAATTTCTTAACTGAAAATAAATTTGTCAGGGGTTCTATTGATAAAACACTCTTTACCTTCAAGGATAAGAGTGATTTCATCATTGTGCAGATTTATGTGGATGATATCATCTTTGGGTCAACAAATGTTAACCTTAGTAAAAGATTTGCTAAATTAATGACCAAGAAATAAGAGATGAGTATGATGAGTGAATTAACTTACTTTTTGGGTTTTCAAATTAAACAATGTCCTAAGGGAATTTCAATTTGTCAAGAAAAGTATGTTAAGGATTTACTTAAAAAATATGACTTAGCTGATTGTGCATCAGTGAAATGCCCCATGCTTCCACCCAACAACTTGGGCCCTGATGAGTCAGGGGTCTCTGTTAATGAGACTTTATATAGAGGCATGATTGGGTCACTCATGTATCTGACTGCTAGTTGTCCTGATATCCAATTCTCCACATGTCTCTGTGCAAGGTACCAAGCTAACCCAAAAGAATCCCATCTAGTGGTTGTTAAGAAAATTTTCAGGTATCTCAAAGGAACACCATCCCTAGGTCTATGGTATCCCAAGGAATCAGGCTTTGATCTCAAGGCATATTCAGATTCAGACTCTGTTGGATGCTGTATTGACAGGAAAAGCACCTCAGGCAGCTGTCAAATCCTAGGAGGAAAATTGGTTGGATGGAGTGCTAAGAAGCAAAACTCTGTGGCTATGTCTTCAGCTAAAGCAGAATATGTCGTTGCAGCCAGCTGTTGTGCTCAGGTGCTCTAGATAAAAAGTCAATTGGCTGACTATGAAATTTTATATGACAAAGTGCCAATCTTTTGTGACAACACCAGCGCCATTGCCATCTCCAACAACCCTGTTCTTCACTCTCGTACCAAACACATTGATATCAGGTATCATTTTATCAGGGATCACATAATGAAGGGAGATATTGAGCTGCACTTTGTTCCTACAGAGCTGCAACTAGCTGATATTTTCACAAAGCCTTTGGCTGAACCTTCGTTCAACAGGCTAGTTGCTGAGCTAGGGATGCTCAATATCTCAAAGCCTGTGGCTTGATAATAAATGTGTTCATTAAATGACTGATTCTATATTAAATGTTTTTCACATGAAACTAGGTAGTTACTTTCCAAGTAAATGCAAAAAACATTCTCAATATTTAATCATTTATTTTTCGAATAACGAGGAGACAAATAAGTTTTGAAAGGTCAAGGGACCCACATGAGCAGTCATTTTCCCACTTAGCATTAAATGCGAATGAATAACTGTCTACTTATTTAAATATATATTGTCTCTCGTCTCTCCTCACCTACCACTATTCTCATTTCACAAATCTTTTTCTCTCTCTAAGTTCTTCTCTCTCTAAAACCATCCTCCATTTTCATTCTTCTTCGACCTTGAATCCATGGCTTTTCCCGTTCCCAAGGCAGCAAACGTTAACTTCGAACTCAACGAAAGCATCCTTGCATCAAACAACTCCATTGGATGGATCAAGGCTCCAAATGACACCTAATCAGATCTGGTTAACTTCATGCTAAATTGTGATGTTAGTGATGCATTCACAAAATCCCCAACCACCTTCTACTAAGAATACCTGAGGGAATTCTGGTACTCTGCTGAAGTAGTTGATGATACCATAACTGATGACGTATAGTCCCCAGCCGGGTCATGAACCCGGCCTATGGGTACTACCCGTATCCGGCCCATCACGGATGGGTGGAGTAAGGTCATTCAGGCTTATGGGCTTGGATGAACAGTAACCGCGCACATGTGTGCGGCCCACGGCCCGGTGCGGCCGACATAGGATTAGACAGAATAATATCCTGTCTAGGAATATCTTTATCCCAATGGAGGAGGATATTCACTACCAGAATTAGGAGATAACAATCATTCTAAAACTGGTAGTTATCTCTTCCTTGGGGTCGAAGCATCAGTGAAAGCCCATTAGGGTTTCACTGCCTATAAAAGGAACCCTCAAGGGTTCCACAAAGGTATTACAACTTGTACTCTAAACTCACATAAACCCTAAATAGATTACTTACTCTCACGCCGGAGTCTAATCGTAGGAAACATTCCCACGGTAAGCCTAACGCGTGTTGTTTAGTGTGCAGGATCCCAACCAAACGATTCACTTGGTGCAGGAGCCGGAACCCAGCCAACCCGAATTAAGCCTAATTCGGGTCTAGCAAGGATCAACCAACTTTTGCATCAACAAGTTGGCGCCATCCGTGGGACCCATTACACTAAGCTAGAACAAAACATCATCTCGAATTTCCAATGACGAAGGGGCATCCGCAAGCTAACCCCAGGAATGCGAATCCCGGGAATCGGAAGTCCCAAGGGGAAGGGATTCTCATCCCCAATCAATCACCTAGCCGCCTCGCAGGCGGGCCTGGTAACCGTGGCAGTTTTCAGTCCGTGGGGGTGACGAGCACGATCTCCGTGACACCCCCACCTACTTCAACCCTGGATAACCCTGACCCAGGGAGTGCGCCAAACCCTCCTAACAAGGAACCGCGCAGACCCTCGACAGAGGAAGAGGTGGAAGTCCTACCACTCAGCGAGGAGGATCTTACTCGAGTTCTTACGCAGAACTTCGATAGGATTGTCCCGAGAATCGCATCAAGGTTGAATATGGGGAGGAACCTCCAATCCAGACTCAACTTTGGTGAAACCGGACCAATCACCTCCTCCCAAAATCAGAGGAAAAGGAGAGCTCGGCCTCAGGAACAGGGCACCTTTGAGGAAACCCCTCAACCTTAGAATGTGTTTGAGCGCATAGGAGATCGCCTCATACAGGAACTAATGCAGTCTCGAGAGGGAGAAAGGTCGGATGGCTCACCCGAGCGACCAGATTGAGAGCTGGCCAAAACCGCACGTCGCCTGAGTGTGTGGGACAGGATGAACACTGGGAAAAAGGCTCCTGGTTCGTCCCAAAAAAGTGGTCCCTACTCAAAGGATGGGGCACCACCGCCGTCCCCGGACCCGTCAGGGGAGGACTCAGATGACCATCCGCCTAAGCGTCTCCGGCCTAGGCGCACCCCACCACCACCACCAGACAATGATGAGTATTATGGTGGCCCTTACTATCGAGATGCGGAAGCGGAGGATCTTTCGCGTCCATGGTGTGAACCATGGGATGACCCTAGGCTCACCCGGCCATGGGCGGACCCCAGGGAGGACCCGTTCACCCTCCGCATACGGAACTATTCTGAGGACACCAAACGTCGCATGCCGGCGTGTATCAAGACCTATGATGGGTCCGGTGATCCGGTGGATCACCTTAAAATATTTGGTACGCAAGCTAAAATTGAGCGATGGCCCATGCCTATATGGTGCCAAATGTTCAATTCAACCTTGATCGGAAATGCCCGTGACTGGTTTGAGGCACTCCCTCCAAGGAGCATTGATAGTTTCACGGAGCTACGCACTGCGTTTGAGAACAATTATACTCAGAGGAAGAAGTATAATAGGGATCCGGTCTCGTTGGCAACTGTCAAACAACGGCCGGGGGAATCCACAGAAGCCTTCACTGAACGCTTCAATGACGAGTGCACGCGCACAAGAACAATGCTGGAGCTCCTGAAAATCTCTGATTACATGCACGCCATAACAGACAGAGAATTGATCAGGCGCCTCAATGACAAGCGTCCAGAGAGATATGATGACCTCATGGAAAGGGTCAGAAATTTCATAGAAGGAGAAACAGCTGTGGTCGCGGCCTACCCATCCCGAGGAAATGGGTATCGGTCAAATGACCAGTCCCGGAGACAGTCGGGCGGTCAAGGTAATCAGAACAATAACAAGGGCTCAGACTATAAGAGCCAAAGCAAAGGAGGACGGTCGGACGATAAGTTCACCCCCCAAAAGATGTCCTACCGGGAGATCATGCTGACAGAAGGGGCGAACTTTCCAAGGCCTCCCCCAATGACCACTCCCCCGGAACGTCGGCAAGGAAATCTTTTCTGCGAGTTCCATAATGACAAAGGCCACGGTACGGAGGAGTGTATCCAGCTCAAGAAGCATATTGAGTCACTGATCAAATCAGGTAAACTCAAGCACCTAGTTAAGGATTGGAAGGATGGAAAAGACAACAACAAGAAGTATGATAAGAAGGATCCCCAAAAGGACAAACCTTCGACTATATACATGATCCAATCCAGACAGCGCCGCACGAGGCAGAAAGTTGGCCAAAAATTTTCACGCGGCAGGGAAATCTCATTCCCTCTCATCACAGCAAGCGATGTGATCGATGCGCCTCTCACTATTGAGATAAGCATTGGAACACACAACGTTCGTCGCATGTATGTGGATGGAGGATCGTCAGCAGAGGTACTGTATGAACACTGTTTCGTGCAGTTATGCCCAGAAATAAGAAGCCAATTAGTACCGGCCATGTCGCCGCTTACTGGCTTTAGTGGAGACACTATTTGGCCGATAGGGCAATTACGTTTGCTTGTAACCATTGGGAATGAGGAACATTCCACTACGGCGTGGATGAACTTCATGGTGATACGCTCACACTCTCTGTACAATGGGATCATAGGCAGACCAGGCATTTTGGCTATACGGACGGTACCCTCTACGGCGCACGGAATGATCAAATTCCCCGTGGAGGGGGGAATTGTTACCATTTACAACACAATCGTACCTGCATCCGAGTGTCACACCGTGACAACACCGGCTCTACCTGTTCCGCCCAAGGATGGATCACCACCTCCCAATTGGAAGGTGGCCATTCACCCTGACTATCCGGAACAGGAGGTATCCATAGGAGGGGCGCTCTCGGATAGCGGCAAAAGGGCCATGTGCTCTCTTTTAAGTGCAAACCTAGATATATTCGCATGGGAGCTAAAGCATATGACAGGTGTGCCACGTGCGATGGCAGAGCATAAGCTCCAGATCCGCCAAGGGTACCAACCCATCAAGCAAAAGAAGCGCGGCCAGGCGCCTGAGCGCAGTCAAGTGATATTGGAGGAAGTACGGAAACTAGTGAATGCAGGCATCATGTGCGAGGTATACTACCACGAGTGGTTGTCCAATCCGGTCATGGTCAAGAAACATGACGGAAGTTGGCGCATGTGTGTGGATTTTACGGATCTAAACAAGGCCTGCCCATAGGACTGTTACCCGTTACCGGAAATCGACTGGAAGGTGGAGTCCCTATGCGGGTTTCCTTTCAAATGCTTCTTGGACGCATATAAAGGGTATCACCAAATCCAGATGGCGGAGGAGGATGCAGAAAAAACGGCGTTCCATACGAGCCAGGGCGTATATTGCTATACGAAAATGCCGTTTGGACTGAAGAACGCCGGTGCTACATATCAGCGGTTGGTGGACAAAGCTTTTGAATCACAGATAGGCCGCAACTTGGAAGTCTACGTTGATGACTTGGTGATAAAAAGTCACACGGAGGAGGCACTTCTCCGGGATGTCCAGGAGACATTCGACACGCTGAGAAGGATTAACATGAAGTTAAATCCAAAGAAATGCACGTTTGGGGCAACGGAGGGAATGTTCCTTGGATATTTGATTGATCCAAACGGCATCAAACCTTGCCCAGAGAAGACGGACGCAGTGATACAACTACCATCCCCTCAGACACGGAAGGAGGTACAATCCTTAAATGGGAAGCTAGCCGGGCTGAATAGGTTCTTATCTAAATCCGCAGAGAAGTCATTACCCCTATTTAAGACACTCAAGAAGTGCATTAGAAAGGGAGACTTCCGATGGACGAAGGAAGCCGAGGAAGCCTTCGGCCAACTCAAGCAGCATCTTGCATCCCTCCCTATGCTAGTAGCTCCCCGGCCAAAGGAGGAACTCATTATGTATCTCTCAACTACTCATGGCGCTATAAGCGCGGTACTTATGACGGATAGAGATACAGTGCAAACTCCGGTCTACTTTATAAGTAGAACACTACAAGGGCCGGAGCTGAATTATTCCTCCATGGAAAAATTGGTGTTAGCACTAGTGTTTGCTACAAAGCGGCTGCGCCGGTACTTTCAGGTACACCCAATTGTAGTCATTACGGATCAGCCAATCAAGCAGGTTATTTCTAGACCGGACACGGCAGGGAGGCTACAGAAATGGAGCATCTTATTGGGGGAGCACAATATATCTTACAGGCCAAGGACGGCTGTGAAAGGCCAGATCTTGGCGGATTTCTTAATCGAAAAGCCGGATGAGGAAGGGTCAATCGTTAAGCAAGACGAGACTCCAACGGAACCATGGGTGTTGTTCACGGACGGATCCTCGTGTACGGACGGATCCGGAGCTGGTCTCATTCTCACAAATCCGGAAGGAATGGAATTCACATATGCCCTCCGTTTTGAGTTCACGGCCACCAACAACGAAGCAGAATATGAGGCATTAATTGCGGGTTTGAAAATCGCCGCTAGAATGGGGGTCCGCAACCTTGAGGCCTACGTGGACTCACGGCTTGTCGCGAACCATATTCTAGGTGGATATGTGGCTAAGGAGGACAACATGGTCAGGTACTTGGAAAAAGTCAAGTCGTTAATCGCGTTTTTCAGTAAGTTTTCCATCAAGCAGGTGCCAAGGGGAGAGAACAAGAAAGCGGACGCTCTTAGCAAGATCGCGTCCACAAGCTTCGCTCACTTGTCTAAACAAGTCTTGGTGGAAATACTCAAGGAGAAATCTATAACGGAAGGGGAGGTTGCTTCTATAGTTGAGGAGGATGGACCCACATGGATGACCCCGATCATCAACTATTTGACTAGTGAGACCCTTCCAGATGAGGAAAAAGCAGCACGGCGCATCAGAAGGAAGTCGCAGCATTTCGAACTTCGAGAAGGCATCCTTTACAAGCGCTCTTTCTTGTAGCAGTGGCTGCGGTGCGTTGGACCACGTCAGGACGCTTACGTAATCAGTGACATACACGAAGGGTTGTGCGGCATGCATGCAGGTCCACAATCCGTGGTAGCTAGAGCCTTACGAACAGGATATTATTGGCCTACCATGCACAGAGACGCGCGCGACATGATTCGCAAGTGTAGTGATTGCCAAGTGCATAGGCCAGTACCACGGCACCCGCAGCAGGAGCTCACACCTATCACGTCCCTATGGCCATTCTATAAGTGGGGAATTGACATTGCAGGACCATTTCCTGTAGCTGCGGGGGGAGTTAAATTCTTGATTGTTGCAATGGACTACTTCACGCGATGGATAGAGGCCAAGGCAGTCAAGTCTATCACAGGCAAACAAGTTAAGAAGTTTGTTTGGGAACATATTGTGTGCCGTTTTGGTCTACCAGGAGAAATCATCTCGGACAACGGCAAGCAGTTCACGGACAACCCATTCAAAGATTGGTGTGCATCATTGAACATCAAGCGGTGCTTCGCATCTTTTAAGCATCCGCAGACAAACGGCCTTGTAGAACGAGCAAATAGAAGCTTGGGGAATGGCATCAAGGCGCGTCTGGATGAACGAAGTGGCAAATGGGTCGATGAGTTATCACATGTGCTATGGGCGCATAGAACTATGATCAAAATAGCCAACGGAGATACTCCATTTGCATTGGCTTACGGCACTGAAGCTGTTATACCAGCAGAAATAGGAATGCCTACCATCCGCACGGCGGAGGTTAATGTCGTCACGAACGATGAACAGCTGCGAAACAACCTGGATCTGTTGGAAGAAAAAAGGGAAATAGCAGCCATCAATGAGGCTAAGTCCAAGGCTAAGATGAAGGCTTATTATGACGCCAAGGTCAAGGGTGTTTCTTTTCGACCGGGAGACTACGTCTATCGTGCTAACGAAGCAAGTCGAGCAAAGAACACAGGAAAGCTGGGCCCTAAGTGGGAAGGACCGTATGAAGTCACTGAAGCCTTGGGACGAGGCGCGTACAAGCTACGTGACATGGATGGCCGCGACCTAGAGCGCACATGGAATATTTCCAATCTCAAAAGTTCCTATCTTTGAAAGCTACGGCTTCCGCATGGGTACTTCGCTATGTGCGGTCTTAATAAAGAACCATGCGGTTTTATCTGTTTTGTTTTTCTTATGTTTGTTTAGATTCCTTTCTTGTTTTTTAGGACTTGTCATTATTGTTCAAACAAAAGTGTAAACGTTCTAATAAAATGCCGTGGTGCCTAGCTAGCTCCACGGCCTGTTTCGTGCAAATCATTTTTTAGATTTTTTGTTAGTCGTATGAATTTTACTTATATTATAATATGTCATGTTTTATTCATATGCATTCTTTCAAATTACTGTACATGTACTATACGCCTCCAGGCGGGTAAGAGGATTAAGTGAACCTACTAATTCAACTTGCCGCGTAAGAGGGATGCAACCCCAGCCGCACGGATCATGTATCCTTACTAGACACCTTACTCACAAAACGTTGGGGTAAGTCTCATATGTCGTAGCCGCACAGTGCTCCGCATAGTAAAGACACACGTCGCAAGTCTAGTAAATTATAGACTTGTATGTATTTTCTTTCTTTGTGTGTAAGACGTGATATATCATGCAGTATTGTGGTACAATATTTAAACACAGTCAAAATACACAAGTTTCCAAAATAGATAACAAAATTGCCGTGGCCACTCACGGACTTATATAAAAAATACAAATGTTGTTAGCCGTGTACATGCACGGACGAATAGAAACAATAAATATTCAGAGGTTACAAACTAAAGTGTCTGAAAGGGATCATAAAGTAGGAGCATCCTACATAGAGGGGAAAAACTTACCCATTTCCACTTGCTCTTCGACCAGACACGACAACCACTCATCACTTTCTTTCCGCTTATGGGATTGAGTCGCAGTCCTCTCCAGCACCACATTTAAAGGTTCTTCGTCAAGCACGATCCTGGTTACGTCCTCGTATATGGGGAGTGTCAGGTGGCTGGGGGATGGAGTGAAGGAGGCACGGGAGGGCACGCTAAGACTGAGCCTTTCCATGATTTCCATATTTGACGCATCTTTGGTGGCCTCCAGCTCATCCAAGAATGGATAGTGTAGATCTCGCATCGCGGCCATGGAGGCAGTCATCTTGTTAGCAGCTTCAGGCTTAAAGAAGGCATGATTGGTAACGTCCTCCTCTTTCGTGATCAGCTCAGCGGCCTCAACCATTCCCTCGTGTCGTCCGTGGTCAATACCATCAGACACAAGGCTCGCGAATTGTTGCGCAAATTCCGGGGCCTCTAATACCTTCATGACGGCCAAGCGTGCTCCATGCCCAACCATCCACCTACGGCCGGCAATAGCTGTTAGCAGTTGGGGGCATAGCACATTGTCACGCTCAGCGGTGAGGGCATCAATCATCAACTATTTTTGGGCAAATGCCTCTTTCAGCTCTTGGGTGACAGCCCTCTCATCAGCAAGTTCCCCTTGTACCTTCTCCATGCCTTGGACGGCCAGGTGCGCGTCTTCTAGTTTCTTGTTCAACACATCTAACTGGCTGGAGTACGATTGGGCAGAAGCTTCCGCCGTGGCTACCTATACGGAATAAAGTGTTAGAATATATTTCTTTTAGAATATGGGTGGTGCGGCACGGATATGTACCTTGGTAGTTGCAGCATCTAGTTGTGACTCGAGATTGGCCACTTGTTGGTCGTATTCATTCGCATGGGCCGACTGCTTTTTTATGGTCGCCTCGGCAATGGCCAGTTGGGATTGGAGGTCTGCAATTTGAGCTTCATTTTCCACGATCATCTTTTCCCTCCGTCCCACCTTCCTCTTGAGGGATTCAACATGCCCAAGTGCGGCTTCAAACCTTACCCTTATCGAGGTGCCCATCGCCATTTGGTGTACCAAAGCACCATTGTACTCATCCACCAAGTCCGTATGGTTGAGCGCATTTACCTCTCGCACTAAGCCTGGTGGTATGCAATTATTGAGGTACTCCCGGCACTCATCGGCGTCCCTCATTCGTGATGCCGTTGTGATATTCCATACAGGATTAAACGGTTGAGGGGGGTCGGACGCTGGGAGGTCTTGGGAGGCTGTGGGTGAACCCTCTTCAAATACAGGGCCGGACTTTGTGGGGGCCGTGGGATTTCTTTCCACTTCTTTTCCTTTCCCCTTATCAATTTGGGTGTCAGAAGGAGGTGCGGCACCAGTCTGGTCGTCCATGTGCAACAAGTATTGGGAAATATCTTAAGTATTGCTTACAAGGAAACTTGTCATTCTTACATATTAGGATGGAGTCTTACATGTTGTTTCTTGCTAATTCGGAGGCGGTTGGGGCAATCTGAGTGACGGGATCGACATGAGCGGCCCGGATAGCCTCGGAACCCTGGGTAGCACTCCCGACAGATTGATACAAGGGGTGGTCTTCTCAAAGTCTCTTGGCAGGAGCGTTGTGTTCGCCAATCTCGACTGAAGCAGTTCTCCTCGCGCGGTTGCTTCTTTTTCGGGTACGCCTGGCGACGGGCTGCGTTGTTGCTTCGTTGATCTCCTCTTCGACCTCTTCTTCTTCCTCTTCTTCCAGGTTGACTTGTTGTTGTACTTCTTCATCATCATCGCCCATCAGTCGACGAATGCTGGAGGTGGTTAGGTCAATATTATCCCCCTGTTGTTCCCTATGTGGTGAGGAGGGCCCGGCTCCTCCTTCATTCATCTGGTTATCACCATCACCATTGTCTCCATGCTCTTCCTCGTCCAAATAGGGATCCGGCACGGCTTCAAGAGCAACCGTCACGGGTCGAGTATGCTCAAGAAGGGGTTGTTCATTCTCACGGAGAGGACGGAGATCCTCCGGTACAAGCTTCGGGTCGCCCTGACGCAACAGTCCAAAGAAGTTCATTTCTGTCCAGCACAAAACAACATATGTTGGCTATTTATCAAATAATTGTATACATTTTTTGCGTGCGGATGTTAGCCTACCTTCGCCTTGCCTTCTCCAAAAAACAGGATACCTTGGATGGACCAAAGTAATTGCGGCTAATCCCTAGCAAACATAGGAACGATTCGGGAAGGTTTCTATGGAAACCGGTCCTATTCAGATCTAACTCTTGGGAATGACGGGGGTTGTATGTACTTGTGTGCGGCTTGGGGTCGTGAGGTATCCTAGTTCTAAAGGTGTAATCGCCCGGCCATACCACTGCGTCAATGAAAAAGTAGTGATCATACCAATTTTTCAATGAATCCATTGGTTTATTGTGCGATTGGGGACTGTTAGAGGATCGTTTCTTAAAAGATACCCAACCGTTTACTATGTTGGGAACGTAAAAGAGTCGGAATAATTCTACGGTTGGGGGGATTCTCCTAGCACGACAGAGGATCTCGAATTGACTAATCTTACAGGCACCTATGCAGTGGAGCTGACTAATGTGTACATCATAGTATCCTAACAGATCTACAAGGAAGTGGGTGAAGGGGATGCGGTAATTAGCCGCATCAAAGAGGCGAGTGTACAGGCCAATCTTACCCGCTGGAGCCTCAGTTATGAGGTCTCCAGCGCCAGGAAGTGAGGGGTGTAGGTTGGTAGGGATGAAATAGTTTGTAAAAAAGTGGTTTAATTGGTCTTGGGTCATAACATTCAGCACGGATCCAATGGTAGGGTTGTTTCTATGAGCCATTACTAAATAAAAGTGTAAGGACGTGGTGTTCTAACCTGCGTGTGAAGGGATCCGTGCGTATTTGGTTCAAGCTAAGAGGAAAGCTTTAATGGCAGAAATGGAGGTTATAACTGTGTGTTTCACACAGCCGTGGGGGTCGCTTATTTATAGGGTTGCCTCATGGGTCACGACCTGCTGGATGTGTGACAGGTGTCTGCCACTATTCTTAATCGTGTGGCTAGGGGGCAAGTGGCAAGTGAAACGTCACGTGGGACCCACGGGTCACTTCTGACTCAAACGTTTGCACTGCTCAAGGTTCTGACTATTTGCACTTTTGTCAGTCAAACAAGTCAGATGAACAGTCATTAATGTCGGGTTATGCGGCTCTTACGTAAGACTTGATATTTAATGTTATATTTAATTTGTCTAGGTCGCTATATGCGGCTGAGATATTGATGAAATAACTTCCTAAGCCAGGTTGCCACGTGCGGCCGATGCAAATTCTTGGACAATTTATCATTCACTATTGTTTCCTTGGTACGTCCGGGGAGCATCTTGGTAGTCTAGAGGTTACACCTATGGTTGTAACAACTAGACTGGGGGGACATGATGACGTATAGTCCCCAGCCGGGTCATGAACCCGGCCCATGGGTACTACCCGTATCCGGCCCATCACGGATGGGTGGAGTAAGGTCATTCAGGCTTATGGGCTTGGATGAACAGTAACCGCACACATGTGTGCGGCCCACGGCCCGGTGCGGCCGACATAGGATTAGACAGAATAATATCCTGTCTAGGAATATCTTTATCCTAATGGAGGAGGATATTCACTACCAGAATTAGGAGATAACAATCATTCTAAAACTGGTAGTTATCTCTTCCTTGGGGCCGAAGCATCAGTGAAAGCCCATTAGGGTTTCACTGCCTATAAAAGGAACCCTCAAGGGTTCCACAAAGGTATTACAACTTGTACTCTAAACTCACATAAACCCTAAATCGATTACTTACTCTCACGCCGGAGTCTAATAGTGGGAAACATTCCCACGGTAAGCCTAACGCGTGCTGTTTAGTGTGCAGGATCCCAACCAAACGATTCACTTGGTGCAGGAGCCGGAGCCCAGCCAACCCGAATTAAGCCTAATTCGGGTCTAGCAAGGATCAACCAACTTTTGCATCAACAATAACCTTTAGCCTTTCTTGCAACGAACACCCATTTTCCTTCTCACTCAAAGATTTCTCTAGTGTGGCTGGTTTAAAACATGGTGATGAATGCCTAAAGGTGGTTGATAAAAAGGTTGTTAAGGATGCTCTGGCCACACTTAAACCCTTCCATGATGTAAACCCCGCTCTTACGCCCGTTGAGGTCCTCTCGAAGTCTCCTCTGAAGATTAAGTAGTTTACACCTATGTGGCGTGTCCTCTTCACCCACATAGTCAAATCCCTGGGAGGAATGCAGGGATCTCAAGATCAAATGTCCTTCAACCACAAATCTATAGCTTATGGGCTGATCTGGGGAGCTGATTTTGATGTAGGAAGCATTCTCTTTTCCAACCTTGTTGAACAGCTGAAAGGAAGGAACCAAGTCAGGGAAAAGAATATTTGCTATGTTTGCTTTTTGTCGTTGATCTTTGAAAGCCTGTTGGGAGACAACTATCATAACTCTACTCTCACTGCTCTAAAGCCCTATCGCATCACAGGTGCCATCTACAAAGAAATAGGAGCTGAAGATGTCCCTGTCACCTCCCATATGATGAACATTGCTAACAAACAACCCTCAGCTGAGAAGTCCTTGCTCCCTTCTTCTGAGAAGGTGATTACCTATGGTGTGTCTGGCAAGTCTAAGTCTTTGACCTTTGGGCAGCACACCACGACGTCCAAGGCTTCTTCTGGCCAACAGCCTAAGAAGAAGAAAAACCCATCTTCTTCCCACACCAAATCTGTTGCTAAGGCCAAGGGAAAGAAGACTGTGAACCAAGACACCTCCTCTGTTCCAGATACTCATGTGGAATCAGAGACTTCGGCTGATCAACAACAGGGTTCTAGCGTCTCAATGTCAGCTGAGACAACATGAAACCAGCCAAATCCAGCTGATATCACACAGGTAATCAGTGTAAATTTTTAGAGGTTCACAAGCAGCCACTCTCAAATGTCTGTAGGTGAGAGTGGTGAAGTTAGGGTAATCCTCGACCCATAGAAGTTTGTCTATGCACTTAGAACTCTTTAAGACTTCTGTACACCCTGTCTATGCACCAGGGAATGATTCATTTGTGTTTATAAAGCACCCCGATGACCCTGCACCCCGATGACCCTGCACCCTCTAGACAGTATTCAGGCTAACAACAAACTGAATACACATATGTCTCAACCTTGATCAGCTGTACTTCACACAGCCTCTTGGTTCCCTCAGAAAAAGAATCCCAAAAGTTTTACTTTTAGGGGAGCTGAATAATCATCCTCAGCTCTTCTAGGGACAGCGTAATAAGACGATCTTAACCCATATCTTTTTCACCTTAAGAGAATCCCAAAGGATTTATCCTTTTTAGGGGGAGCTGAATCATCACCCTCAGCTATCGTAGGGGCAGCGTAACAGGCGACCTTACCCATATATGTTTCACTATTAAAAGAGTCCCAAAGGTTTCTTAACCTTTTGGGGCGGCTGAATAATCACCCTCAGCCTTCCTAGGGGCAGCGAATGGCGATCCTTCAACAACATATGTTTCACAATCAAAAGAGTCCCAAAGGTTTTAACCTTTTGGGGGGGCTGAATAATCACACTCAGCTTTCCTAGGGGCAGCGAATGGCGATCATTAACCATATATTTTTCACACTTAAAAGAACCCCAAGGATTTATCCTTTTGAGTGGCTGAGTAATCACCCTCAGCCTCTCTGGGACAGCGAAATGGCGACCATTCCCCTTATTTACTTCCCTGTTACTAATAACAACAACTTGCAGGCTAAAATTGTACAGCCAGACACATCATCCCTGGAGCAACAGGAGAAAGAGGCTGATACAATTATTCAAGACCAAACAAATGACGTAGAGCCTCTGCTTAATATTGAAGAAGAAATGTTGTCATTAGTGGATGATGTTTCTGATCTTGAATCAATGCCTGAAGATGAAATCCCTGAGGGGATGTTTGAGGAGGAGGATGAAGACGAAGAAGATGATCAACAATCTGTCTCTCCTCCCAAGGAAATAGTTGTATCCACTCCAGCTGGAAATAATACTCCTCCTCAAGGAAGCTGTTGTCACTCCCAACTCTGCTACCTCCACAACAACAGTCTTCCAACGCCCTACCTATGATCCAACAGCTGAATTTCTCATGTTTGATCATCCTGCCCAAACCAACTTTGATCTTTTACCAAGGGGGATGATTATGCTCAACAAAGCCTGAACATCCATAATCTTCAGCCTGTTCATCATCAATCTGACATTGAACGCTTATCAAGAAAGCTGGATGTGATCAAGTCTGAAATGCATTACTTCACTGTCACATTTCCAGGGATCATACAAAAGGCTGTTGTTGAGGCTGTTACTGAACCCATCAAGGATGGTGCAAGAAAAGGTGTAGCACAAGGACTTAGTCACTTATCCATAAGAATCAAGGATGTAATTGACACAGAAGTCCCTGCCTTATTTCATGAACATGAGTTAACTATGCATAGACAGTTTGAAGCTATTCGAAACAGGCAATATCGTCATGCAAACTTCATTGTTAATCGAGTTCAGGGCAATACAAATGGAAACTGCAACCTTCTGCTGAAGATTGCCAGAGCTTCAAGGAAAAGGAAACGTGCTATGGCTGCCTCTATTGAACAGATTGCAAGGCACTTTCAAACACGTTCATCCAAACGTCTGCGTAGACAGGATGGGCGTGAGGGGGAGAAGGAAACGATACTTAACCTTGAATCTGCTAAACAGGGCTCTACATCCGCTGACAACACCATTTCTTCACCTGTCCCCCTCCAGGTCATCACACCTGTTATCATACCTGATGATGAGGATAACACTCAGGGGGAGCAACAGAATCAAGATGGAGTTGATTCATCAAAGTCCCTGACTTTGGTTAACACCAGCGATTCTGGGGATGATGGTGAACCAGCTGCCAAGAAGCTAAAGTTCACTGTTAGCTCCCTTCCCAAAGCAATACAAACTCAGGCTCAGAGAGCGTTTATCAGAAGAGCTGAAGTTTTGAAAAACATGAGTGTGGAATCCTCTGTCTCGAAAAAAGGAAAGAAGATAGTTTTGGTTCACACAGACACCAAACTAAAGAAGATAGCTGCGATGCTAGAGACAGGAGGATCCACCACAGACCTTTCCCAATTTTCAACCTTTACACCTTCTAATGAGAATCCTCTAACACCTGAAGAAATAGAGAAACAGGTTGAGGAATTCAAAAGACTAAATGAACTCAAGACAGCCAAAGAACTGAATGACGCTACTCTGAGGAAGATGACTCCACCTGAAAGGGAGAAGCAGAGACGAAGGTTGAGAGAAATGGAAGCTAAACGCGCAGAGGCACTAAGGAAAGTCAAAGCTGATTATGATGTCTGCGTTAACAACAGGTATGCACCTGGCAAGATAACCAAGTTCAAATACACAATTCATAAATCCACCAACACCCCACAGATGATCTTGTGAAGAGACAACCAATAGGGAAACATGAATGTATTTGACGACTTCAGGCTAAAGACACTTGGGTTATCTGAATGGTTTGAACTTAAAGCCTTAGCTGCCAAAAGAACTGGACAGGCTAATTTTCTTCTGCTTAAGACTCTTAAGGCTAAGTTTACCTAGATCAAAGAAACGGCTGCCAAACTCAAAATAGATCCCCCACCACAGCTTTTTGAACAAGAACCCCCAAAGACTGGTAAGAAAAGAAGAAGATTTTCTCAACTTGTTAAGGAAACTTTTGTCACAGATGATGTTCAAGTGGATGGAATGCACAGGGATTTGATCCTACCAAATGGTATAGTTGGCCATGTTGATGGTCAGACATACACAGAGCCTAAAAGAGGAATGGCATTCATGAACAGAGCTTGACAGTAGGCATTTCAAAGTGAAGATGAGCTTGGTTTGGCATCAACAATTCAGCTGCTTTGTCTCAAGAAGGGACTCAAGATTAACACAGAGTATTCCAAAGTTTATGCAAAAGCTTTGCAGGCAGAATTGGATACTAGATCAGACATAGCTGAAGCTGAAGAAAAGATAAAAAATGATGACTATTGAAGAAATCCACAGCTCAATTCTACCTTCACATTTTATTTCACTTTTGTAATGTACTTGTAATTTTTTTAAGTATGAATAAAATCATGAGGTATGTTTGTTTAGATTTGTTATGAGTAAAAAGAAGTTGTTATCTCACTTACCTTAACTTAGATAGATCTAGCTATATTTATGTTTAAATAGGGGGAGATTGTTGGGAATCTAAGTTTGTTAGATTCCCTGATCATAGATTTAAACATAATTAAGCTGTTAAGATAGTCCCTTGCATGTGCCTAGGAGGCAGGCAAGTATCGCAAGACTCACAGAGATCCAAGTCCCTGTGAGCAACCTCAGAGGAGTCCATGTCAGAGACATTGTCAAGGAAGTCAAAGATTACTTGAAGACATACTCATTGGCTGTGATGGATAACAGCCAAGATGTATCAGGGACTCTGAGGGGTTGAGGGTTAACAGGGGTGGCAATACCCTGTTAACACTCAGCACACTTTTGACATGCCATTTATGTGTTCGAGACTATGAAGAAAAAGGAAACTGTTTCAAGAACTGTTTCCTTAAAGCATAATGGCAGACTACCAAGAATAGAAGAGAATCGTGTGACTGATGTCTGAAAAGTGAATATCTTGTGTAGTCACCATCAAGTACTATTTAGGTCAACCTCGTATCACTATAAATAGGATGTATATCCAAGCATTAATGTTCAACACTTTGAGAATATTCATAACATTAATGCTTAGAACTTATAGAATCAAACAGCTGCGACTGTATTCATAAGTTAGGGTTTATAGTTGTTCAAAGTGTGCACAACATATTGTCATCAAACGGTGTTATCCATAACACTTGTAATTCTTTATTATACAATAATAAGATTACGTTTGAAAAGTATTAACTTGTGTTGATTAGTTAAGTTTAGTGTTTCTAGCATTGTTTAGGGACTTTCACAAAGATTAAAACCTCTTGAACGTTTTGGTGTTCCACCAACGTTCTAAAGTCATCGAAAACGTTCACTCAACGTGATCGTTTTCATTCATTGAGGCTCCTTTAATCGAGAAATTGATTCGAGGAGAGATTTGTAGATTTAGTCTACGTAATACACCAAAAATCCAAAAGATTAAAAAACAATCAAAAACCAAAAAAAAATGAAAAAACGAAAAACCCCAAAAAGAATCTTCTTTGCTACCCCCCATTCTCTACGTTAGTGCATGCGCACTCGATCGAAGGATTATTATAATTCTAGCGACGCTTCGAATCAACGCAATCGAAATCAAAGGAATCGACGACGTAGACGAGATTTAGAAACCGACGTTCCTAATATCGTTGTCGAAACCAAAGACGAGATGGTCGACAATCGTTCGATGATGGAATTGCTCCAAACGCCCACCGAGGATAATGGAGACGCGATCACATTCGGAATTTTGAGATTAAGAGCGGAATTCTTTCGTTGATTCAAGCTACGAAGTTTCGAGGTCGTGAGGCGGATAATCCTCACGATCACATTCGGAATTTTGATCGTCTTTTGGCCACGAGCAAGTTTAAAAACGTCGACACCGATGTCGTTAAGCTTATGCTTTTTCCGTACTCGCTCGATGGTGCCGCCAAGGATTGGTACTAGAAAGAGCCACCTAATTCCATAATTACGTGGAGGTATCTCGTTTCCAAGTTTGTTAATCATTTTTTTCCACCGTCCAAGACGACGTTTTTTAAAAACGAGATTACGAGATTTGAACAAAAACCGAATGAATCATTTAGAGAAGCGTGGGATCGTTTTAAGGAATTGCTTAGGCAATGTCCTCACAATGGATTTTCCGAGTTACACCAAATCGACACGTTTTATAACGGTCTTAGTTTTCAAGAACAAGATTCGTTAAATTCCGCCGCCGGTGGCAACTTTTTGTGTAAAACTCTGAAAGACGCTTTAATGATTATCGAGAATAGATCCAAGGTTTACCAACTCCATAACACACAGAGTGTTGCCAATATCGCCAATGTTAGTAATTCTAATCGTGACATTGAGAGATTTGATGCGAAAGTCGACAAGTTGACGAATGTGTTTACGTCTTTTCTCATCGAAATGCAAAAGAAAGACGCCCCCGCTACGGTGAAAGCGGTTGAGGCTTCGTGAACGTTGTGTGGTGGACCTCATAATTATTACGAGTGTGCGGTTACGGATGGCCAAACATCGAGTGTAAACGCGTTAAATAACAGTTTTCAAAATCAAAATAACACGGGTCCATCACAAGGATATTTTAATCAAGGCAATAATTTTCAAAACCATAACAATTTTCAAGGAAATAATCAACAAGGAAAATTTTTGAATCAAGGTTATAATCAAGGTCGTAATTTGAGTTGGCAAAATCGAGATAACAACAATCAAAACTCGAGTTTTCAAAACAACGCTAATCAAGGAAACAATTTTTCGAATGGTAATCAAGGGAATTTTCAAAGAAGTAATCAAAACCAAGGGAACTTTAATTCTAATCAAAATAGTTCGTCAAACGATTTTCAAGAATATATGAAAATGAATGAAGCTAATATGAGACGATTAGAGGGACAAATTGGTACTTTGAAAAACGACTTTTCCAACACACTGAAAAATCAAAATACAAAGATTGAGCAAGGACAAATCGACATAAAATGATGTTTTCGGCCATAATGAACAAATCTTCGGATGCGTCATCGAGTTCGTTACCTAGCAACACCATACCAAATCAGAAGGAACATATTAAAGCCGCCTCGTCTATTGGAAAAAGTCGTGTGATTACCCCAAACCTTGATGGATTTAGAGTTGTTCCTTCGTCTCAACCCTCGAATTCTAAAACGCCTTCATGTTCTAAAGTCGAGGGGATGAACGTGGTGACCAAGGAAAAGAGTACACACCCTCGTGTACCTCAAATTCCATCCACGGTTCAAAAAGAGAGCTTTATCGACCTTACCAAAATGACCCTTGAGGAAACTTGTGCTTCGATCCTTCGTAAAAAACCAAAAAGGCATATGCCGAGAAAGGAAGAGGATTCGGGCCAATTTCTTTTACCTTGTGATTTTTTCGAGATTGAGGGATGTTTAGCCCTTGCCGATTTAGGTGCTAGCATTAATCTCATGCCTCACGCTCTTTGGAAATTGATAAAACTGCCTAGACTTACCCCCACGAACATGACTATCGAGCTAGCAAATTGTACACCACTGAAACCATTTGGAATAGCCTAGGATGTCTATGTTAGAATTGGAAAGTTTGTGTTTCCTGCGGACTTCGTCATTTCAGATTACGAGTGTGATCCTAAATGTCCCATTATTTTAGGTCAACCCTTTTTATCGACGGCTCGAGCCGTAATCGACGTCCACGGAGGGAAATTAACTATGAAATATGGGGAGGAGAAAATGGACTTTTTCATGAATAGATCCCAAGTTTCAAATGATCATGATAAAACCAAGGTTTCAAGTTCTAATGATTTCAAAATGTTAACTTTAGCGGAAAATATGAGGCTTGATGCATGTTTTGAAAGAATTAAAATGAACGGTTTTAAAGATGACGATTTTAATGATAAAGAATACGTTTACTTAATTCAAAAGGGTATTCGTAAATTTATGGATGAAAAATCAGTTTGGTATATATTCGGCGAAACAAATGAACAACCAATTCTGAAGGGCGACGTTAGTGCCATCACGACAATGACCAAAATAGACTCGTCTTCACCACCTTCGAAGGACCACGTCTTTGAGGAATCGACTTCTAATTCCATTGAAGTGCCTCCATTACCTAGCCCAATACCCATTGAGGCTAAAGGTTTTATCGACATCGATCCTCTCGTCATGGAAAAGTCACCTAAGCATAGTCATTTGACTTGTAAGACCGTGGTTGTGAGTGCTCACGTCGACTCTTTCTTTGATGATGACGATGGCGATTTTGCCGAAATTGATCATGTGCTTCAAAATCCAAAAGCCATTTTTGAGGATTCTCCTAAAAATACCTCTTTACATGGGAAGTACGATGATTATGAGTTTGATCCCGAGATTGAGGAAATTATCAAACGAGAGCTAGCTCTTTTGCCTCCACTTCCACCTACGAGTGAGGTTGATATTTCCAAAATCAAGGAAGAACTTGATGAGTTGGAACGTCTCATTCATAATGACGAACCAACTCACGTGACCAAAAATCCCATTCTCGAGGAGTTACCTAATCAACTCTCCTCAAATGAGAATGACGTATACCACATTCGTGAGGATCTAACTTATCATCCCCACAAAAGAATGATGGTTTTGTGCTTGATCGTGATCTTTTCGAGAGAGTATCTAAAATCCTCAATGAAGGGAATGACAAACCTTGGTTTGACAAGCCTATCTATGATGAAGAAATCGATGAGATTCACGGTCATGAGGATGACGAATATGTTGACCACGAGGGGGCGGTGTTCTTTGTTGATCGACGTTTGAGAACTTATACAATCCACCTTATACAATCCACCACCCCTAACCACGACTTAAATGTGAGGATTTTTAGCGTGACTAATATTGATTTTGGAACGCCAAATATTTTTGACATCATCAAATCGGGTTTTCATAAAGAGTTTTTGAATGATGAAAAAGGAAAAGATTTTAAAATAGATTTAAAAGATTTTTCTACAAGTCTAACTCCGTCATCACCGGGTTTTATGAGTGCTACCACCTCGTCTACTCCTTTTGACGATGGTTGGTGTGGATCTAGTGTGGGGGAAGCCCCTTATGTTCCCTCAATTTATACACCGAGGACGAGATATTCGATCCCAGAATTGCTTGTAAAGCGAAATCTCGATCTTCCACCGATGCAATAAATAGAAAATCTTTCTATTTGCTTGGTGTGAGTCTACCTCGAGTAGCTCATTATGTTGCCCCACCCATTGTCCCACCCTTTTATTTCTTCTCATCTATTTTCTTCTACCTCTTTAAGGTTTCACTATCGGTTGAAGTAGCGTTGTTTTGTCTTTCATCCGAAAACGAGGACGCTATCTTTGACCCCGGTATACGTTTATCGGGTTTTTAAAGTACTCCATGTACTTTTGGGCCTTGTTTATCATGTAAGCCCCACTAAAAATGACCAAACCATGATAATCCCTAAATGATCACATTTATGAGGTTTCGAGTCGAGCTTTTGACTCGGTTATGAAAAACAAGGTGCCTCGTGGGGGATTCTCATGCTTATCTTGTAAATATTATTGCTTTCTAATTAATGTAACGAGGGGACTTGTGCTCTTCCAACCTTTGTTTCGTGGTTGTTTGTGATTGTGATTTATTAAGTTCATCGTCATCATTGAAGCCTCTCGTGTTCGTTTTACGGATCACTCGAGCTTCGATCGTTGCCTTTGGAGATTCCAATATCCGATGATATCCTTTTATGTTCTAACGTTTATCTTATTAGCATAATTCATAAACGGATTTTAGGTTATTCATTTTACCCTTTCCATGCTCGAGATTAAGCATTCGACTTTCATCTCTAGTATGGGGGTGTTTTACCCTTAGACTCGAAACATTAAGGACAATGTTTAGTTTTAGTATGGGGGTGAGTAGATACTTCACCTTGCTTACGTCATCACGCAATCCAATTTTCATCTTTTTGTTATCGTTTTATGCAAAATAAGGCTAAAATGGCCAAAATTTTAAATTTTTTCTTGTTTTTCATAAAAACACTTATGTAGGTTTTCCGATGGTGAGAATAAGAGTAATTTTTTACTCGACCGTGCGTGTTGAACACTTATCTTCGATTCCTTAACTTTTTAGGCTAAGTCTCATCAAATTGAGGACGAGAAATGATAGCGTTAATTATAAGTTACTATGCTAAACGTAGAGTACTCGTATTATTTCAAAAACTCATGTGTCCTGAT
Organism: Glebionis coronaria; assembly: GCA_025667525.1. Lineage (NCBI taxonomy): Eukaryota > Viridiplantae > Streptophyta > Magnoliopsida > Asterales > Asteraceae > Glebionis > Glebionis coronaria. The sequence goes on from CM046878.1 coordinate 154,295,625, forward strand.
TATTTGCTTATTATCCCTACGCTTTTATAATAAATTGTTAATAAATATTGATTTAGCGGTTTAGTCTCTATTGTTGGTTTCTAATTTGTTTTAGTAGCTTCCATGTAATTAAATTGGAAAAATATTAAGGTATCACCAGCGTCATGGTTTTGAAGTATTGGCAACCCGAATAATTAAAGGCTTCCCCCAATAATAATTTAAGTTCCTCTTCACCTAAATCAAGCAAAAATTCGAAGCTCACAAGGCCGAAAAATCTATGTAAAATGAAAGTGAATGTCTTAAATCTTGAATCCTTAAAGATCCAAAATTTGCCTTAGCGTGAGAATATACGTCAAGTCATAATAAACACCTCATGGCGAGGTTAAATAAAAGACAAGAGCAAGACCAAAGCCATAATAAACACCTCATTGGTAGGTTAAATAAAAGGTGGCGGCAAATCAATTCCAAATTGGTAATAAGTCTCATGTTCAAAATCGTTATAAAACCGTGTTTATCGATCCTTTTTGTTGACTTAATTTTTTGACATCGTTGTCTATTAGGATGAATTATTAATTCGATGATTTTGGTTACACCGTTAAGGCTCTATTTTTGGACCTAATCTCTATTCACGCATAAGTCAATGATGTATCCTCGTGATCATTAAGACAAAAATAAAATATAAGAGATACACCTTAGGAATAAGGGAGTCTTAGTACGTGATTAGGGCATATGAGTAGTGTTAGCATTACTAACTTATAATGACAATGATCTTGTTTCACGCTTATCATGGAATTGGGTGAAAATCGAGGACGACGAAATTATTTCTAACGAAGCATTCACGTGTTCTTATTCTATGATCCTAAACATCCCATTTTGTGATGAAAACAATACATTATGTTTAAAACGTATGTAGTAGTTTATTTAAAATTTAGGTTTTCAATAAATGTCACATAAAAATGAATTTTGGAAGTGCTACTATACTTAATTCTAGCATTGCGTGGGGACACGGAAATGGTTTAGTATGGGGGAGTGATGAGATTGCATTTATACATAGTCTCATCGTCCAAATCGGGCTTAAAACGCTTAAAAATATCATAAAATACCCCAAAATATGCTTGTGTTTGTTCATTGTGTATTTTAGGTACGGATATCGTGAATTCACCAAAGGATTACAAGAATCAAGCAAGCACCTGAATCATGATTTTCCATTGAAGTCATTCAAGTTTTAAGATTTTTCAAGATTGGTCCCTCAACTTTTGAAGACTTGTCATATTATAGCCTTACAAATCTCATTTATTGCATTTGGGTCCCGGAATGGCCCTTGAAGAATGAAAAATGTGCATTAAAGGTCCTTATGCAAAGTTTATGAAAAGCTTGTGCCAAAATTGACAACAGCCCCAAAGCTTATATAAAGGGAAATGAGATATAAGGCTGGGAAGACTTTGTTTGAACAATTTTTGGAACAATGGGGACTAAAGCTGGCAGACACCCAAACTACCCTCCACCAATCACCACTCCACATCACCTCCACCATCCACTCACAAGCCTACACCTCACCTTGACCATCCACCTCATCAGTCAAACCCCACTAAACCCAAAACAGTTTATTAATCAGTTTTAAACTGATTAATAAATTGTTTATTAGGCGCCAAACATAATCAACCCCAGCCAACCAGATTAAACCCACATCTTCATCACCCCTAATATCCTTAGAACCCTAATCACGAACATCATCTAAACCAAGGGGGTTTTCTCCCATTAACTCCAGATCAATAATTAATACCATCCTCACTTAAACCCAACCCCCAAAACTCATCCCCGAGACACCTATGGGCCCCACGAAGACTACCCTATCACACCAAAAAGGGCAAAACTCGAATCCTACAGCCAATCAATGATTCTTATGTCAAGACTTGGCCCAAAGGCTTCATTATACGGCCTAGATCATTCCTACAGCTGACATCCAGTACAAGATCACATGAAGGCACTCTTGACCAAGAATTCTTGTTTGAAAAACAAGGGCAATTATGGGCTTTTGATAGTTAGGGTTTACTTGTTTTATTCGATTCTAGATAGTTCTTTTCCTTATTATAAATAGTCATTCGACTTGTGAATACTATTTTGTTCCAGATTTTTGTTTTGTAAACTTTTTAAAATGAATAGTTAAAGTGTTTTATTAACCTTGCAAAATATTATCTGAGTCCCATTTTACTTTATGTTTTTAGCGTAAATTGTTTACTTTACTTGCAACTTAATATAGATTTTCCATCAAAAGATTTTTATGTTCAAAATTTTTGGCAAAGAAATTTTGAGAACCAGATTATAGGAGCTCTGGGTTTGTTTGATTGACACCAAACAAACTTAACAGCTTGAATAAGCTGTTATCTTGTATTGTTGGTAAACTTTGGATTTTTCCAAGTTTTGTTTTCAAGGATTTTCACAAAAATCTTTATTTTATTTTCTTGTTAAGCTAACACCTCATTAAGAAGCTTAAGCTCAACTGGTTGTGGGGGTGCCATTTGTTCCAAATATAATCAAGTAACATAGCTTAAATCGCTACGTTTCACTTTTCTGTGAAGGAGCAGTGGGAAGAAGTTCCCACTGCAAGTTTAGTCACTGTCACTGCTTGGCTAAAAGACAAACCTAGTCAACAAGTCATTGTCAGTTTTCTTGGTTTTTATTTTTAGTGGTCTTTTTGCAACATTTTTCAGTTATTTAAGTTCTCATAGTTTAAATTATTTATTGTAAGAATTTTCAAAAAGTTGGTTTATTTTTCGGGTCATTTAAGTATTTTTTTAGCATTATTTTAGTTTTAATTAGGTTTTATTAATTTTGATTTTGTTTTTAGTGGTCTAAAAGTGTTGTTTTTTAGATCTTTCAATTTTCCTGTGTTCTTTTACATATTTTAAGATTTTTAGAAAAGCTCTTTTATTTTTCCACGTATCTAATTATTTTTTAGAATTATTTTAAGTTAAAATAGGTTTTTAATTAAACTGTTTTTGTCCTATTAGGCAAAAATTTACTGTTTTCAACTGTTTTCATTTTTCCCAGTTTTAGTTAAGTGTTTTAAGATTTTTAGAAAAGAAAAATTATTTTTCTCATTATTTTATTTTTTTTATGATTATTGTAGTTTAAAATCAGTTTTTAGCCTTTTAAAAATTGAAAATAGCTTTAAAATTTAGGAAAAATACTTTTTAGTGTTTATTTAATATAAATAAGATATTTATTTGATAAAATATAATTTTGGGCTTTTTGTTAATTATATTTAGTTTTAGGGCTTTAATTAGCATTTAAAATTGAATATTTAATTAATAAAATGTTTTAAAATTTATTTATTGAACTTTTATTCTTATTTATATTATTTTAGACTTAGTTTTAATTTTCAAATTGTTTTTAGCATTAATTTTTAATTTCGTCGCGTTTTACGTATTTACGTTTACGTTTTTACGTCATTCGTCGTAGTTTAATCGTAGTGTAGCTCGTCTTTAAATTTTCTCTCTTCAAACCCAACAACGACACTAATCCAAACTTGATTTTTATATAATTGGCATATAACACATACACCTCTTTCGAGAACGAACTCGCACTTATTCGATTTGTCGGTTTTCCTAAATCGTCGAGTTTAATACTTGCCCGTTTTATACTTGTTTTCCTAAGACTTGTATAAAAATATACACAATCATGTATGTAGTAGGGTTAATACTTAGTCCTCAAAGTATATTGGTGTAGATTGGTCCTAGCTAAGATTAGGGCTCGACTTTTAGCGTAGAGTCAGAAATTAGATAAGCGACATTTTCTACGGTTTATCCACCTTAAGGAGTTTGTTGATTAGTGAACTCTCGAGTAAGGAGTACTCGAGGAGTGGAGTAGGGACGAGGAGTGAGCTTCGTTTCCTAACCACTATAACTCCTTGGTGTTTGTTTTGATCTTTCTTTTCCTTATCCCTTTACAATCATTCTTCTTTATTAGCATATACTTGTGATTATTAGTTTAGTTGCACTATCCCTTGTTCATATTGTGTATAAGAAGATTTCACATAATTTCTCAAGCCTAAGTTTTTGAAAAAGATTTTTGAAAACCCTCTTTTAACAAGTAAATTTTAAGAAACTATTCAACCCCCCCCCCCCCCCTCCTTCTAGTTTCTACAGGTCACATTAGTGAAGCAGGCTTGCATGAACTCGAAAGAAAAGAGGTGCTGGGGAATAAAGGTCTAGGTAAGCTCAGATTCTGTGAAAAATGTGTTCTTGGAAAATCGACCAGGGTAAGTTTTGGTAGAGGTCAGCACAAGACAGAGGGAGTTATAGACTATGTCCATGCGGATCTCTAGGGTCCTTCTCGGGTGGAATCGATGAGTGGTTTCCGGTACTTCTTACTGAGTGTTAATGATTATTCGAGGAGGTTTTGGGTTTATTTTCTTAGACACAAGAATGAGGCGCTCAGCAAATTCAAGGAGTGGAAGAAGTTGGTGGAAAACCAGACAGGTAGAAAACTAAAGAAACTTCGAACGAATAATGGTTTGAAGTTTTGTAATCAAGAGTTTAATAGCTTATGCAAGGAGATCAGGATAGCATGACATTTGCAGTTGCTAGAACTCTACAACAGAGTGGTCTAGCTGAACGAATGAACAGGACACTCTTGGACAAGGTTAGGTGTTTACTGATTCAGTCTGGTTTTCTAGAGTCGTTCTGGGCTGAAGCAACGGTGAGGGCATCATATCTGATCAATAGGTCTCCATCTACAGCATTGGATAAGAAGACACCTATGGATTTATGTTCAGGACATCCGGCGAATTACGAGATGCTGAGGATATTTGGTTGTGTTGCTTATTCACACGTAAATCAAGGGAAGCTCAAGCCTAGAGCTATAAAATGCATATTCCTGGGGTATCCTGAGGGTGTTAAGGGATACAGATTATGGAGGTTGGATGATGTTAAACCAAAGCTAATCATAAGCAGGGATGTGGTCTTTAATGAGAGCCTTATGTATAAGGATACTCTCAAAGGTGTTGGTGCTGCAGATTCTGGGAAGGAGATTGAGTTTGAGGTGGAACTTTAAGGAAGTCGGGTCAAACCAACTGTGGATCCTCATACTTGGGTAAATCCAAGGAATGATTATGAGGATCAAGATGAAGATGCAGAAGATGCAAGGCCTCAACAACATAATCTGGACAACTATGTTCTGGTACGGGATAGAGCTAAGAGAACAATTACTATACCTACGAGGTATAGGAATAAAGGTAATGTATCATTGTCTAGATCATTGGGTCTAGGGAAGAAGATGATATTACGGCTTATGCGTTTACTATTGTTGAGGAAGAAGATATACATAAACCAATCACAATCTAGGAGGCAATTAATTCATCTGAAACGGATGAGTGGGTTCGTGTTATGGAGGAAGAGATGAGTTCATTAACGAAGAATCATACTTGGGAGTTGGTCGATCAACCACATGGTCAGAAGCTGGTAAGCTGCAAGTGCTTGTATAAGATTAAAGAAGGGAATGAAGGCGTTCAGAAACCAAGGTACAAAGCAAGGCTGGTAGCTCGGGGGTTTACACAACGAGCAGGGATTGACTACAATGAGGTATTTTCACATGTGGTTCGACATACATCTATTAGGGTGATTCTCTCATTAACTGCTTGTGAAGATTATGAGTTAGAACAACTTGATGTGAAGACGGCGTTTTTGCATGGTAATCTTGAAGAAACCATTTATATGAGGCAGCCGCTTGGTTTTAAAGAAGGACGGGCAACAAGGTATGTTTGTTGAAGAAATCTATTTATGGTCTTAACCAGTCTCCAAGGAAGTGGTACAAATGGTTTGATGTGTATACTGTCAGCAATGGGTTTAGCCGCAGCAGTTATGATAGTTGTGTTTACTTCAAGGAGTTTGCACCAAGTATGTACATATATCTATTGTTGTAAGTAGATGATATGTTGATTGCTTGTAAAAGTAAGCCTGAGATCGAATATACCAAAGGACTCTTGTGAAAAGAGTTTGATATGAAGGAACTTGGTCCAACTAGGAAGATACTTGGTATGGAAATTGTCAGGGATAGGGGTAGTCGAACCCTAAAGGTGTCTCAGTCGAGATATGTGCATAAAATTCTGAATAACTATAGAGTGGATAATGGCAAGTCGGTCTCTGTGCCATTGGTATCACACTTCAAGGTATCTTTGAAGGATTGTCCGTCGAGTGACTGGGATGTGGAATAATGAATAAGGTCCCATGTGCAAATGTTGTAGGTAGTTTAATATACTTGATGATTTGCACTAGACCGGATATTGCGTATGTTAGCATTGTGAGCAGGTATTTGGCGAATCCAGGTAAAAATCACTGGGAAGAGGTGAAGTGGATTTTGAAGTACTTGAAGGGCATTGCTGATGTAGGTCTAGTGTATGGTAGAGATCAAGGAAGCCCGTGGATGTTGACGGTTTCGTGGAAGTGATTATGCTAAAGACCCTGACAAGGGTAAGTCAATAACCGGGTACGTGTTTATGATACATGGTTGTGTTGTGAGTTGGATAGCAACTTTGCAGCATGTTGTTGGTTTATCTGCTATAGAGGCGGTGTATATGGCGCTTACGAAAGATGTTAAAGAAATCATTTAGTTTAAAGGTCTACTAATCGAGCTGGGAATAAACCTAAGATCAGTGGTTGTGAATTGTGATAATCAAGGTGCAATTCATCTCTCAAGAAATGCAATGTTTCATGAGAGGACGAAGCATATCAACGTGAGATATCACTTCATTAGGGAGATCGTGGAATCTAAAGAGATTAAAGTGGTAAAAGTAAGCACGGAGGATAATGCGGCTGACGCATTTACAAAGGTGATTCCAGGTCCGAAGTTCAAGTATTGCATGGAGATACTTAGTGTCGGGGCTAACTAGTCTTGTCAATAAGGTGGAAATTGTTATAGATTAGTGTTGAGTCTAGTTAAAACATACGATTAGTATAAGGTATCTAAGTGTAGGATTTATGTAAGTCGGTCGAGGTTGGGATCGGGCTTTCTTAGTCGACTTATCTTTGTAACCGACTGATGGAGGCCCAAGTATTGAAGAACGGGCTGACTTGTTTCTGGAGGCCCGTCATCGCGTGACGAAGAAGGGCTTAGTAAAACGGACATAAATTTTGCATCCTAAGTCCGTTTTCAGCCCGTGACCTGTCAAAACGTGCGTAAAAAGGAGGCGGATGATGCTGTAACCATCTTTTAGCTGGTTGCGGATTTTCCAAGGCCCGAAAAGCCTTTTTACTATCAGTTTTTTTACATATTTATGTTTTTTTCGCTTTCAGTTGGACTTTCTCTTTGGGCTACGGTCCAGCCCGTTAGATTTTTAGGGTTTTTCTTTGTTTGCAGTCATTATTTAATGAATCTGTTGTAACCCTAGCAAGACAGTTATTAGTTTAATAAAAGTTAAACCGCTGGCCGTTGTGTTTCCGTGTTTTACCCTAATTTTCGGGCATTCTTTAGAATCAACGATTATTAGCAGAATTGTTTCTGGAATTCTTGTTGAATCAACATATCCATTTAATTATCTTTGTTACTTTGTTTTTTAGTCTACATCAGTTGGTATCAAGAGCCAAAGTTCCTGATCAAGATGCCTCCAAGGAGAACTAGGCCTATTCACGATGTGAATGAACAGGAATTTGAGCAGCGTATGATGGACAGAATGGAGGAGCGATTCGATCAAATGGTTGATCAATTGACCGACCAGATGAACACTTTGATGAGCAATAGGAGGTCTCGTAATCGTCGTCATGAGGACAAAGATGCAGATCTGGAAGAAAATCCGTTTAGTGATGGTTTGCCTGATGATGAACAATCAGTAGGGCGACGGATGAGAGATCACAGTGGGAATAATGATAGGCGTTGGGAGACTGGAATGAGGGTTAATATTCCGGAGTTTAATGGGGACACTTTAAAGCCTGGTGAGTTTATTGATTGGCTTGTTGCTGTTGAAGAAGTATTTGAATTCAAAGAAGTTCCAGAAAACAAAAGGGTTTCATTGATCGCTACCAAGTTACGTGGTCGGGCATCCGCGTGGTGGCAACAATTGAAACTAACAAGGAACAGAGTTGGGAAGTCAAAGATCACGAGTTGGCAGAAGATGAAGAAGGTCATGAGGGATAATTTTATTCCTCATAACTATCAGCGAATGATGTACCAGCGGTTACAGAATCTAAAACAGGGGGCCAAGTCTGTTGAAGATTATACGACCGAATTTTACCAACTAATTGCAAGGAATGACGTTCAAGAGACAGAAGATCAGCTTGTTTATCGATACATTGGTGGTTTAAGAGTCCAGATCATGGATTCTGTTAACATTTTTGATCCGATGATACTTTATGAAGCATATCAACGTGCACTGACTTTTGAGAAGCAGAACCGACGAGTGGGGAGTTCTTCTTCTCTTGCAATAACATGTGCTTCTGGTTCAGGTAATGCGGCATCTCGTTTTACCCCAAGTCAGGCTAAAGCAGTTGGTGAGAATACTGGACCAGTTCCTAAATCGGCCGGCGGTGGTGGGTTCAAGTGCTTTAACTATGGTGAACCTGGTCACCGACAGTCAGAGTGTAAGAAGGCTGGGAAGAGGCAGTTATTTATTGAACCTGAGGAAGATGATGATGTGGCTTATGATGACTACGTGGGAGAAGCAGTTTATGATGCAGAACCTGAGTATGAGGAGGAGTATGTGTCTGGAGATGTGGGGCTAAATTTGGTGGTAAGGCGCTCGTGCTTAACACCTAAAGTTGATGGTCATGATTGGCTCAAACACAACATCTTTCAGTCAACTAGTACCATTATGGGTAAGGTTTGCACTTTTGTATGCGATTCAGGTAGTTGTGATAATTTGATAGCTGAAGAAGCAGTCCAGAAATTAGGGTTGAAAACTGAAGATCGTCCCAAACCTTATAAGTTACATTGGCTTAAAAAGGGTGGGGAGATAACAGTTTCTAAGCGTGTCCAAGTTCCATTTTCTGTAGGAACAACTTATAAGGATAATCTTTGGTGTGATGTGATACCTATGGATGCTTGTCACTTATTGTTGGGTAGACCTTGGGAGTATGATCGTGATGTAACTCACCATGGGAGAACTAATACTTATAGTTTCCTATTTGGGGGTGTGAAGATTACTTTGATGCCAAATAAACCCAAGGAAGTAGTTAATAAACCCATTGGTACTTTACTAACTCTTTCGTAGTTCGAAGACGAGCTGGAGGTGGGAGGTGATGTTTTTGTATTAATAGGGAAGGAGGCTTCTGAAGATGGTGAAGTTCCTGAAGCCATGATTCCTTTACTTGAGGAATTCTCTGATGTTTTCCCCGATGAATTACTTGACGGTTTGCCACCATTGCGTGACATACAACATCATATTGATCTAGAGCCTGGGTCAAAGTTGCCTAACAGGCCACATTATAGGATGAGCCCAGGAGAACATGAGGAGTTGCGCAGGCATGTTGAGGAGCTGGTTTCCAAGGGTCATGTTCGTGAGAGTATGAGCTCGTGTGCTGTTCCTGCCCTATTGACTCCAAAGAAGGATGGTACATGGCGTATGTGTGTTGATAGTCGAGCCATCAACAAGATTACTGTGAGGTACAGGTTTCCTATTCCTCGCCTTGATGATTTGCTTGACCAGATTAGTGGTGCTATCATTTTCACGAAGCTGGATTTGAAGAGTGGGTATTACCAGATTCGTCTTAGACCTGGTGATGAGTGGAAGACCGCTTTCAAGACCCGTGAAGGGTTGTATGAGTGGTTGGTCATGCCTTTTGGTTTATCAAACGCACCAAGCACATTTATGCGTGTGATGAATCAACTGCTCAGGCCTTTTATTGGCAAGTTTGTGGTTGTTTATGTTGATGACATTCTTATTTATAGTGCTTCTTATAATGAGCATGTCAATCATGTGAGGCAGGTCTTGACCTTGCTTTGGAAGGATACTTTTTATGCAGCCACGAAGAAGTGTGTGTTCATGAACCCTAAAGTTTTGTTTTTAGGGTATGTTGTTTCTGGTGATGGCATACAGGTGGATGAGTCTAAGGTAGCAGCTGTTCAGGAGTGGCCAACTCCAACTATCATTACTGAATTTCAGAGTTTCCATGGTCTTGCTTCTTTCTATAGGCGGTTTATCCCTAATTTCAGTTCCATTATGGCCCCTTTGACAGACTGTATGAAGGGGAAGTCATTTATGTGGACGAAGGAAGCAGAGATGGCTTTTCAGCTTGTCAAGGAAAAGCTTACTACAGCGCCAATCCTGGTATTGCCTGACTTTTCTAAAGTTTTTGAGCTTCATACTGATGCTTCTAAGGTTGCAATTGGTGGAGTTCTTAGTCAGGGTGGGCGGCTTGTTGCCTATTTTAGCGAGAAGTTGACAGGGCCGAAGTCGAGGTACTCTACTTATGACTTGGAGTTTTATGCAGTGGTCCAAGCTATGAAGCATTGGCGCCATTATTTGTTTCATAAGGAGTTTGTTTAGTTCACTGACCATGATTCCTTAAGGCATATTCGTACTCAAGATAAGGTTTCACATAAGCATGGGCGTTGGTTGGCTTTTCTTGAGAAATTTACTTTTGTGGTGAAACACAAAACTGGTGCTTCCAATCATGTTGCTGATGCCTTAAGCAGGAGGAGTAGTTTACTTGTAACCATGCATGTTGATGTTCCAGGACTTGATGTCATTCGTGACATGGTGACTGTGGATTCATACTTTTCAGTTGTTTTGCAGAATTTGCAATCCGGATAGAAAACAGATTTTGTTATGCATGATGGGTTCCTGTTCAAAGGGAATCAACTTTGTATTCCTGATTCAAGTCTTCGCTTGAAAATTATTAAGGAGTTGCATGGTGAAGGACATGTTGGTCGTGATCGCACTTTACAGTTGGTTCAAGCTTCTTATTTTTGGCCTACTATGAGGAAGGAAGTGGATCGTTACGTCAAGAGGTGTCGTGTTTGTCAAGTATCAAAGGGGACGGCTACTAATGCAGGACTTTATATGCCTTTGCCAGTTCCTTTGCAGCCTTGGGTTGATATTAGCATGGATTTTGTGTTGGGGCTACCTCGTACTCAAAGGGGTAATGATTCAATATTCGTTGTTGTTGATCGTTTTTCTAAGATGGTTTATTTTATTCCTTGCAAGAAGACAACAGATGCAGTTAATGTAGCCCAACTTTTCTTTAGGGATGTGTACCGTTTACATGGTTTACCTTCCTCCATTGTTTCTGATCGGGACACCAGGTTTTTTAGTCATTTTTGGCGTAGTTTGTGGAAGATGGTGAATACTCAACTCAATTTTAGTAGTGCTTATCATCCTCAAACTGATGGGCAAACTGAAGTTGTTAACAGGTCCCTTGGTAATCTGTTAAGGTGTTTGGTGGGTGATCATGTGAATGCATGGGATCAGAAGTTGTATCAAGCTGAGTTTGCTCATAATCATGTTGTTAATCGGAGCACTGGGTTTAGTCCATTTCAGGTGGTTTATTCTGCTCAGCCACGTGTTCCTCTTGATCTTATGACTCCTCAGGTTTCTAGGTCTGTTCCGAAGAAAGTGCAGGATTTTGTTGAGGGGTTGCATGATGTTCATAAATCTGTTCGTGACAATTTGGTTCGCGCTAATTCGAAGTACAAGCACGATGCAGATCAAAAGAGGAGACATGTTGACTTTGAAGTAGGAGACTTTGTGTGGGCTGTTTTGACTAAGGATCGTTTTCCCGTTGGTGAATATAATAAGTTGTCTGCTAAGAAGATTGGTCCAGTGGAAATTGTGGATAAGATGAACTCAAATGCTTATCGTTTGAAGTTGCCAAGCCATATTCGTTGTTCTGATGTTTTTAGTGTGAAGCACTTGTTGCCTTATCATGGTGATTCTTTAGATGATGATGCAGCTGGGAATTCGAGGGCGAATTTTTCCTATCCAGGGGGGAATGATGGAGGCCCAAGTATTTAAGAACGGGCTGACTTGTTTCTGGAGGCCCGAGATCGCTTGACGAAGAAGGGTTTAGTAAAACGGGCATAACTTTTGCATCCTAAGTCCGTTTTCAGCCCGTGACCTGTCAAAACGTGCGTAAAAAGGAGCCGGACGACGTTGTAACCACCTTTTAGCTGGTTGCGGATTTTCCAAGGCCCGAAAAGCCTTTTTACTATCAGTTTTTTACATATTTATGATTTTTTTCACTTTCAGTTGGACTTTGTCTTTGGGCTACGGTCCAGCCCGTTAGATTTTTAGGGTTTTTCTTTGTTTGCAGTCATTATTTAATGAATCTGCTGTAACCCTAGCAAGACAGTTATCAGTTTAATAAAAGTTAAACCACTAGCCGTTGTGTTTCCGTGTTTTACCCTAATTTTCGGTCATTCTTTAGAATCAACGATTATTGGCAGAATTGTTTCTGGAATTCTTGCTGAATCAACAGATCCAATTACTTATCTTTGTTACTTTGTTTTTTAGTCTACATCACCGACCCCTCACCCTATTAAAAGGGGTGGGGGTGATGCACTAGATACATCGCATCTTCTATTCTTTCCATTGTGATCGATCATTAATAAATAAAAGTTAATCGTTCGGTTACCTTTGTAGTGTCGTATTCGTCTGGGTTTCATTTATTGCATCTCTTCGACCTTCTTCGAGTTGTTCTAGGGTTCCGCATATCGATCTTCAGGTTTGTTGGTGTTATCGATTTCAACATTGTTTTATGTGTTTCTTTCGCATAGTAAGTTGTTTGCCTATGTAATAGGCGAAGATGTAGGATTCACAATAAATCCTTTGTATTTAAAAAAATTTTGGAGTAAAATATTTACCAGAGAAACCTTTTATAAGAAAACCTTATATATATTTCAAAACACTTATATAATTTGTACTTAAAATTTTCTTTTATGTTATTTTTAGATATGATCGTTTGATGTCCTAGTGAACGAACATTTACCTACCTCGTATTTATAATGAACAAAGATGAACAAGAAATCTCGTCCGTTTGGGCATTTGTGCTTATTTATTTATCCAGATAAATTTAAACGCGCGAACACAAACAAATCTCCGTTCGTCCTTAGTATTGAACCCCATATATTACTTGTCTACGTCTCAGTAACCATGGGTGCAAATTATTTTACCGTACGCTATATAGTGTTAGTCACGTAACCATGGGCGGAGGGACATAGAGACGGAGAGGGGCTTGCGCCCTCTTACAATCTTTTCACTTAGTGTAATTTTTAATGATTTTCATTTAATAAATTTTCGTTTTTATAATTTGACCTTTCTAATTTTTACGATTCTGGCCCTCTCACAATAAAAATTTTAACTCCCTTACTGCACGTAACTGTTTAAAAATCAGTGTTTCTCAGGTCTTAAACATTTCGATACAAGGTCTTCTTCTGAATTATGTAATGTTCTGCTCGCTAACCTTGAATTAAAAATCAAAATAGCATCACATATTCACATTAATTACTAATCTACTCCATAAATAAAGAGTCATAATAATGGGCAACCCATTAACTTAAACATTAGAGTCTAGACTTAGGCGCGTCTAACCCCCTTTCGGGTAAATTACAAACCTCACGGTTGCATCAAATGAGGTAAAAGTCTGGGTCAAGCTGGTCGACTAGACGGGTCGGTAAATTGTCGGAGTGGGTTGATAAAAGCACATAGGTCTACCATGAACACACAACCTTTGCTGGATGCGGTATTAGATGCTAGTCGCGACCCGTGTTGCCAGATTGGCTGGTGACCAATATGGAAAGTTTAGGGATGGCAATTATCAGTTGATCCAACATTTATGCACTTGACTCGATCATTTGTTTCAAAGACATTTTACGTTTAGTGGAAATGTAAACTTGTCAAAACACTCGTGACAAATCTGCCCATTTTGACATTTTTCGGATTATTAGTAATTAGTACTAGTAAATGACTGAGCTGAGGACCACCTGAACTAACCACTTATTTTTAAATACACGTACAATTTCTAGCTTTCAGGACACATGCAGTTGATCCGCGATCCATAAGTTCAAAATTTCAACCAAAAAAAAAACTTACAGAGATGCAGCATCTAGTTCATCAGTCGTCGCGGGTTCTCCTTAAATCAGCAAGAACAAGAAGCTTTTCTAGTAACACTGTCAGCAGGCTCTCTGATAGGTTACTCGTCGACGATCCTCATGCACCTGTAAGTTTAACTAGATATATGTGAGCTATCCAATATAAATAATTTTGATAAATTGATCATTTTGCGACAGGTACTCGTGGAAGTCAACTCACATTCGAGAAGTGCAGTTCTTAACAGACCCTCCTACCTCAACGCGATCAACATTCAAATGGTTTGTAAACTTATCTGCATTAAACGAGCACAGCTGCAGGATGAGTGCAGTAAAATCTACATAACAAAATATTCGTACGTGACATTTCAATATGAAACGATTGCTTTGAAAATATTGATTGATTTTGCAGACTATATAGACACAAAAAGGGGTCGACTTGTTACTACAAATAGTAGACATGTAGATTGGTAATCTTTACAATGGGAGTTTTTTGGCATAGTTGAGAAAAGGAACATTATTTGGATATTTTGACCTTTTTGCTTTTGTTTTGTGTAAACTCATCAAGCTAAGGTAGTTGTTCGATACAAAATCCAGAGTTACTAAGGATGCTAGTTAATCATGTTTCCATTATTTATATACTAAGTTGATGTTTTCGAGTATTTAATTTCATTTGGTAATCTGCAGATAAGAAGGTTGCATAAACTATTCGAAAGTTGGGAAGATGACCCAGATGTAGGTTTTGTAATAATGAAGGTGAGATGTTCATGTTTCATGATTTTCTTGATTTTTCATTTTAAAGAACTCGTTCATAGTTCTGCGAATATAACTTTCAAATGTTGATTTATTATGTAGGGCAAAGGAAGTGCTTTTAGTGCTGGCGGTGATATAGTAGCATGTCGTGATATGATCATAAAAGGTAACAAACAACTAAACGAGCAAACTTTCTTTAGTATGCTAGCTGTTCATATTGACTTCACTTTTTGCAGGGGAACTCATCCATGTAACTTGACTTCACCTTTTGCAGGCAATGCTGAAGGAAGCAAAGAAACCTTTTGGAAGCTATATAAGTTTATACACCATGTGCATACATATTCAAAGCCAAATGTAAGTATGAAATACTAGACTTGTAGCAAAAGCGTCTAATAAACATAAACCACATTTGCTATCTTGGATCGTGAAGTATATCACGTATTAATGTCATGTTTAGGTGGCTATCTTGGATGGAATTACCATGGGAGGTGGGGCTGGAATTTCACTTCCAGGAGAATTTAGGGTTGTAACCGATAAAACTGTAAGCATACGCACAGAATAGCCACCTGTTTTGAGTGTGTGTCGCACACACATTGCATTTTTTGTGTGTGTTCCGTATCTATATCTTGCTGCCAATTCTATTTTACATAAATGACCTATTGCAGGTTTATGCTACCCCTGAAACGTTAATTGGTCTTCATCCTGACGCGGGTGCTTCTTTTCACCTTTCACGTCTTCCTGGTTTCTTAGGTAACTTCTGTTATAATATTTTAAGCTGTATTTCTGTAACAATCTGTTTACGAATGAAAGATGATCAACTTGTATTCCAGGGGAGTATTTGGCTCTAACAGGAGAGAGACTCAATGGAATCGAGATGATGGCGTGTGGGCTTGCTACACACTATTCACATAGCTCGGTAATTATTTTTACTAATATTGTTTCCATTGTAAGTATTATAACTTTCCCTACAGAATGTTCCAGCAATTGAAGAAGGTCTCAAGAGTCTGGTGACCAATGATCCTAGTGTTATTGATACTTCTCTTAGAAAGTACAGTGATCTTGACTATCTAGATAACGACAGTGTTCTTAAGAGGTAAGCTTCTGTATTCTTTGCAAATGTCACACAATATAATTATTCGAAAATTTCATATTCAAGTTGGTCGTTTACCTTTATTTGTGTAGGATGGAAACTGTTGATATATGTTTTAGCCAAGATACTGTTGAGGAAATCATTGATGTCCTGGTGAAACTAATAACTTTTGAACTTCCAAGTTTCAGTTTTTATCCCAAATTTAACCATTTTTAGTAAAGATCACGAATTTGAAAAACCGACAGGAAAGTGAAGCTGCAAAAACTAATGATGCGTGGTATGGTTCCATCCTGGAGAAACTAAATTATGCCTCACCATTAAGCTTGAAGGTTTCGCTGAGATCGGCAAGTCCTTTCAAAATACATTTTCAACTCAGTTTTAAAACCCGAAGTTTAAGTTTTATAATTTAGTCCTTTTTGTATTCAGATACGAGAAGGGAGGTATCAGACCCTTGATGAGTGTCTAATTCGTGAATATCGGCTGACATCACGAGCAATATCTTGCCAGATATCAAGTGACTTCTGTGAGGTATATTGCTTACTAGGGGTGTGGCAAAATTTGTAGTTCGAATGGGTGCTAATTGAGAAGATTAAATTTTTACTATGAACAAAAAGTGGGTAGGATCAGGTTGGCAGGCATCAACACAGATTTTTCGTGTTCTTTCTTGATTTCTTTGAAATAGTTTAATTGTTACTTGTGATTATTCATGCGGTTACAACTTACAATAATAATCTTACCTCTTTTTCTGGTATACTTATTTTAAGGTTTTATCCATATCAGTACATCTTGGATGACTTTTGATCTACTTAATTCGCTCAACCCGTTAGAGACGAAAATTAACCCAAATTGACCCATCCTTATATAAATAGGTTAAAATTGTTACCTCTTGGTTACATGCTCTGTTCATCTACTTATGGCCATTATGTTTTCGTCAGGGTGTTCGGGCACGAATGGTGGATAAAGATTTTGCACCAATGGTATGAACACTTGTATGTTTTCTGCCACACTTAGCTCTTGAAATCTCAGCTTTTGCTTTCGAACTCTGCAGTGGGATCCGCCGAGCTTAGAGCATGTATCAAAAGACATGGTGGAGCAATACTTTTCTCCCCTTGGTCCATTCGAGCATGAACTAGAGTTGCCTACGCGACAGCAATAGGCAACTTATAAGCAGATCCAAACATAAACTAGCTATACATATTTTATTGTTTAAACACAAGTGATATTTCATATTTGAACCCAAAACGTCGAGGCTTGTCTCTTACTTTCAGCGCCTAGCCGATGGACAGTGTTAACCATAGATGACAACAATTTTAGTTATTGATATGAATAGCATAGCTCACTTAGAATTCCTTACATTTTGTCATCAATTCCGACTGAAACACATTTTGACAGCTCTCAGACCAGTTGTTGCAAGTACCGAGTTCTGTAGAGATATCCTGAGTACTGTTTAACTTGATTGTGCATGACAGATAGACATCATCGAAGACATTACGAGTCTTTAGACAACAAGCACAATTAGCCAAATAGTAGATAAGACCATATGAGTTAAATGACCGTCTCATTATATGGCCTTGTGTCATAGTAATTCTCAGAGAACTGGGGTACACAGATGTTATCATGCTGTCAGATCAAAAGCACGACAACGTGCTAAGAATGGAAAAACAAATCCCATTCAGATAAGATGGAAAAACAAGTATCTTAGAAAACCACATCTCTTGAAATTTTGACCCTGCCATTCAATAGTGATCAAACAAGTTTTTCTAATTCTCATTCTTGTTTCCCTTTACGATCTATGAAACATAACTTATTCAGGCTAAGGGAACACCAATGACACTGTATGAAAGAGAGAAATATGATACAACTATCTATACGAACAAAATGCCATAAATAGTCAAGTAAACGGAGAAGAGGGCAGCCTTGATCAAAACATTTGTCTTGGCCTTTGATAAGTGGATCAACTGTAATGTACATCAACAAAAACAGTGTTCTCTATCCTTTTCCTGCATATAAACAAATGGTTATTAGTATTAAAAAAACAATAGTATAATTCCCTTATAAATATCAAGCCCATGGTTCAGATAACGTTAACTCAAAATTTGCAAGAAATCGTTTGTTTCATTTAGTAACTATCCTGAACTCGTAAGTACATGACATGTCTATCAAATCACAGCCCAGTGAAAATAAAGGACGTTTCCAAGACAAACTATAAGCTACCAAACTTAATCAAATCAAGTACAAACTTGGTATGAAAATGAGACCTTATGGATCCTAGATGTTGAATTGCCTGGCGCATCTTAATAATTAAGCTGGAACATAAGATTCAAGCAACATTCTTGACGGAGACGGAGATTTGATTTCAACTTGCAGATACATATATTTCCATTGTTTGTCCTCTTTGTCTTTAAACATCTCAGCGAAAACCTGACCAGCTCCATGTGGCCCGCGGATAAAAAATTGTACCTAACAACCATAAAAAAGAAGACCAGTAAATAAATTACATTATTACTTTACGAGTAATTATATTATTGGTTATGGAAGAAATGGCAAAGGTAAACTGGAACTTTAAATTCTGGGTTGATGCATAGTAGATCATATTAAGGAGACAAGTACAATGCAAGCATATGCAATGAGATATAGAAGTTGAGAAAAGTAACCTCAATATGCTCAACACCATCCTCATCCTTCCAAACTCTGTTAGAGATACGCTGGCGAGCAGCGCGGTTTCTGCTTTCCTGGCCGTATCCAGTTATAGGTGAGCCAATTCTGACTCTAACCTGATACCGATGAAGAAGTTAAAAGCTTAATATATCATATGATATGTGATACGTGATATGTTATACGTGATATGTGATATGTGGACATGAAAGATTATTATTCCTCCCACAGCTAATTAGGTGGAAATCTAGTTATGCAATCTACACTCATTTTGCTAAGAATCACCTTTAGCACAACTAGATTTCAACAAGGATACATCTTTAGCATAAAGGAATTAAGAGTAGACAATAAAGAAAGAAACCTGACTATCATCTTGAACCCTACGCAGAGCCTTGTTAAAAACCTTGTACCTAGAAAGAACACAAACCCAAAAAATAACAGATGAGTAAAAACAAAATAAAAGACAAACAAATGCTCTAGTCATATCTCTTGACAGCAAGGATAATACAAATGCAAAACTATTCAATTTATGCTACTAAGGCTTACTCTTTTGGTTCAAATATAAGTTCTTTAAGAACACCATATCCTGCTATAGCTGCAATTCCAAGCCCTGCCAGAATAACGACGCTATAAGAGGCTCCTTCTGTAAATGTCAATGGGGGTTCTGGTATATTGTCAGTGATTGCATCGAATGGATCTTCAGCGGTCGTTACCTCTTTCCTAGTCTGTAAAGTAAGAGAAAGAATAAGCAAGTTTAATTTCAAAATGCAAATAAGAAATGACGTGGAATTAACAGTTAATAGTTTGTTGATAAACACATAGATAAACAGCACATGCAAATTCTAATCAGGACAAACAAACTCTTACTAAAGGTAGATAGTTCATAACTCAAACACAATCTTTTGAGAGTTCGTGGTAGTGAAAAACTGAATCCTAGTGAAAAGTAAATCAATTGTTGAGCATTATTGATTTACTTTTCAAAATGACATCAGGGCTCACTTAACTTTTGCTGTCGGACAAAGGGGGTGTTTGGAATTGCCTGTTCTACCCTGCTTATCTGCGTATTATAGAGCAGAGCAGTTTTGTGATATCCAAACAGCCTCTACTTATTTTCAGGTAATATAAGCAGATTCTGATAAGCATGTTGGAAGATGCTTATTTCAAAGTGTGTATTTTTTTCTGAAATTAAAATTAATTTTTTGCATGCATATTTAACTTGAAACTTTTTACAAGTATGATTGAAATTGTCTATCAAAGAGTTTTTTTTTTTTTTTTTTTTTTTAGCTTTCTTGCATTTTTACAAAATAAGAAATCCAAACAGCATTTCAGTAGTACTTACATTTAAACAGCTTATAGGTACTTTTCTTGCATTTTTTACTTTTCTGGGTATGATCTGTCTACACATTACCTCCCCCGCCTTGGCAGAAGTGGGTATCATCGTTGTTGTTGTTGATAAGCAGAGAAAAGAAGCAATGCCAAACACTCTCATAAGGCTAGTATATGGCAATCAGGTAATGTGGGGAAAGTAATTAGTACGTGAGACTCGGTGTTAAGCTAGTTATTAATTAGCTCCCAGGATAACACACAGTTCCATTCTAGGCATCTTCTGATAAATTCTGCTGTGAGATCTTATATAAAATTATAAAATGAAATCAGTAGATTTAATATTAAGACTTAGCTGAAGATTTGTAGTACGATATATCAAACACACATCAATTTAGCAAACGAGACTTCGTTTGATGGTGATAAGATGAATACTTATGGCAGACAACAGTAACTTCGGAAAAGAACTAAATGGGCTTCTACTCCATGTAATGATAACTTAAACTAGCTAAAGACAAACACTTTTTCAACCTGATGACAAGTGGCTAAGTGACCACTTATAGAATTAAATCCCATAGGTAAAAACCAAAGTACAATCGTCTACAATTAAAACTTTGCTACAGGTTGAGTTGTCTATGACGAGCTTATTTTTAAAACTATGGCTAAAAAGAAACATATGTAAAGATAAATATGCATATATAAGTATCGAATATATGGCATAAAGAAGCTCAACAAACGTTATCGAATCACATTCGATACTCACTGTTTTTACCAGTTTTTTGTTTTAAAAGAAAATATAACTCTCTCCAAAATAAATCTTGACAAAAAAGTCACAGATAGTTATTATCATAGATTGTCAATTGTTTTACATAGCGTAAATAAGATATTTTATCAACTTCTAAAAATCCACCTCATTAAGATACATTGTCTTCATTATCTGAAAGCACCATATGCTCGTTTTCCCAATACATAGCAAATTAAAGTAAAACATCACCAACCATAAGCAGAATAAATAAAAATACTGAGACATAGTAATTGCTAATCATTAACAAAAACAGGCGTAAACTAAACACTAAATTCAACCTAGTTGTCCTTGGTTGCAACTTTATGCAGCTTCATACTATAGTTTGCAATATTTCCCTATTCAAGTACTCCTACAGACAATACACACTGAATTCCAACTCGTCACTTTCCGTCAACAACTACAACTTAACACAGCGCGACAAGCTTCTTAGAGCAATTTAGCATTTATCTTTTATCATTTAGAATATAATGCTTGAGTGGCAACAACCGTTTAAATTTTGGATTTTATTAAAATGCTCCTATCTAAAACACTAGTAAAAGACACATTTAACTTTTACATCGTCTGCAATCTGTAATTACAAATTACAGAATCCTTTTATAAGGCTAAAGCTATCACCTTTTTTAACAAAAGAAGAATAAACACCCATTTTCTAAAAAACAAGAAAACCGAACCTGAGAGGCGGCCCCATTAGTCGACTCTGACGCCTTCGACGAAAACGCCATCGCTCTCAAATCATGCCCCCCAAGATTACTCCTCCCAATCCCAACTACTCCAAATCTTGACCTTAACAACGCCAACGCCCCAACACTCCCTACAGAACAAAAAAACACACCCACATCAATAACAACCAACAAAAAAAAAATCACAATCTTTGGGTGTTTTTATTTATCTTTATCCGTGGAATTGCGAGCTTATTTGATTTCAGCTTAAATTTCATAAGCTCAAATTTTACGGCTTAGGAGTATTTGTTTAAAGCTTGTATAACAGGCTTATGACTTATGTGGTTTTCGGCTTATGTTTCATAAGCTCACTTTTTGCGGCTTAGGTTGACGCTTTTCAGCTTATATAAGCTTATCACGTCGTAATAAATTTAAAAAAGCCCAAACATTCCAAAATAAGCCAAAAAAATGAGCTTATAAAATATAAGCCTAACACTAAATAAGTCAAAAGCCAACTATATAAGGTAGTGTTTGATAAAGACTAAAAATAGGAATATGGATTAAGTCATAAGTACCTTGTTTGTTTTGTGCTTAAAATAAACTAACGACTTTCTGGAAAAAGTCAGGAGGAGGATGCTTTCTGTATTAAGTCATGACTTATTATTTTTATTTTAAATATTTACCCTCTAACTCCCTCACTTAATTAATTTAAAAGGACATAATAGTAAACTTTTCTGATTCAACAGTCATATATCCGTCTACAAACAGACAACATATATTTTTACAGACACTTTAATTTTACAGCACTTAATAAAAAAACTAAACAAACAGGCCCTAACACTGTTTGTTTCAGCTAATATAACTGGCTTATTTTGGTTTTGGACTTATGTTTCATAAGCTCAATTTGGTGGCTTACTCTCAAACGTTTTGGCTTATATAAGCTTATTATGACATAATAAACTGAAAGCAGTTATTAAAAAGCCCGTTTGGAAGAAAGCAGTTAGCATAAATAAAACTATGAAAACGCTAATTTCTCAATACTTTTTGAATACGCATTTAGCGTTTATGATTTAGCATTACATCATTTTCCACATTAGAAATAATGTTACAGCTATCCTACCAAACACTTGTATAAATTAAACCGCTAGTTTCAGCAAACCAAAAGCTTTAAAATAAGCTACAAAAAGTGTGTGCTTATGAAACATAAGCCCAAAACCAAATAAAAGATAATCTGATTATATAAGCCAAAACAAACAGCTTTGAAACTTATTCTAAGTAAGCTTGCGAAACAAAATGTGAAATCAAATAAGCTCGTAAACTCACACATGAACGGAATTTAGTCCTGGTTCCGTCCCTGAACCCACAGATAACCTTAAAACAAACAAAGGTACAAAAACCCGACATACCATATTCTGTTTTGTTGACTCTGGTGACGTCAGATACGAAACTTCGTACTGCAGTCGTGGTGGGTAATGGTGACGTAAGCGGTGCTCTACGAAGTGAAGAAAAAGATTTGGGGGTTTTGCAAAGATTGTATAATCTGAATAAAGTGCGTGAAGATGAACGGATCATGGTGAGTGTTTGGATGTCAGGAATGAATGAATGAATGATGATGATGATAAACCCTAGTACGAATTAATGTTTGTGGGATTCTAATTTTGGGGGTTTTGTGTTGTGCAAGTTTATTTATCAATTTGGGTCGGGTTTAGCACAACAGCTATTACTATGAGTTTCGGAATAATTTTCATTTTTTATTTTGTGTCTTAAGACTTAAAATAATGAAATCTTTTGAATTAAAATCACAATATATACTCCAAGTTTAATAGATTATCTCATGAATAAATTCTAGCAATTTGTTTTTATTAAAATGAAACAAATGTGTTTTTTTTAAGATTAAATATCTTGTAAACGTAAATTGTAAAATACATCATTTCAACGAGCAAGAGCTTTAGGTGTTGTGACAAGGAAAACCCTTTTTTATTTAGGCCTCACGGGATGTCATGTCGCTTAACACTTTCACTTCCAAAAAAACCTATGTTAGAGCTCTAGGTGTCGTGAATAGCAAAAACCTTTTCATTTGGATCACACGTGATGTCATATCACTTAACACACCTACTTTTAAAAACATGCGTTATCACAACAAATCCCCTTCTTCATTAGAGCCCAACTACTACCCATTTTATGTTCTTTTCCATTATTTTTAAACAAATTAAATTTATTTTATAAAAAAAAATTACAATAACAACTAAGAAAAGTAAAAGTACAAAAGTTATAAATGTATTTTTATAAAATTAAAAACACATTTTTCAAACAAAATTATAAATTTAAACTAAAATTTGAAGCTAAACAAAACTGCAAAGACTTAAATGCAAATTCACTTTATATTAAAAGAATACTTCATCTTCTTCATCAAACCACCACCACATTCCACCAGCTTTGTTACCAAAAAAAAAATCAAAGCAAAGAAATTAAAGAAACGGAAAATAAAATCAGAAAAAGAAAACAATTTAACGTGTAAATAAAAGTTGGGACCCCGCAATTCCCATCGTTTTCTTCGTCGTGTAACCGGCGAAAGGTGGAAGTGGCGAGCTCCACTAGTGTGGTGGCGAGGTTTGGTGAACAAGTGGCGAGTGCCACATTGGATTAACGAAGGTAAAACTTCACCACACCTAGAGCTCTAGGAGCAATTCTTGTTATCATAACAAAACTCACATCTTCATTTGGGCCCACCACATTATTTTATTTTTTATTATTTTAACCAAAACTAATTTATTTTATAAAAAATAAAATACAATACATAAAATAAAATTACAAAATTATAAATGTATTTTTATAAAATCTAAAAATAAGATATTAACCAATACTATAAACAAACAAAAACACAAAGGCTTAAATGCAAAGTTACTTTTTATAAAAAAAAAAAATAACTTATCTTATCTTCTTCTACACCACAATCTGTCATAAACATTCAGCCATATTCTATGCTAATCAAAGTGTAATTAAAAAAATGAAAAGAGAAATCAAAGAAAAAGAAAGAGAATAAAAGTTTGGTCCCACAAGGTTTGTCTTTTTTCTCGCCACTTTCACTGCGAAAATCTATTTGGCGAGTTGATGGCGAAGGAAGGTGGTGTGGTGGCGAGCTGCCACATAGGAGTGACGAGCTCAACTCGTCACCAAACCTGGAGCTCTAACCGGAAGAGAGTGTTTGGCATGAAGGTCTACTTATGTGAGGTTGCCTATTACAATGAAAAGTGTTAATAAATAAAAAGTAAATTCATGAAATTGTTTTTAAGTATAAAGTAAAAAAAATAAGTTTCAACCAATAGTTTTCAAACTTATTAAAAGATGGCATACATCATATTACATACTCCCTCCGTCATATAATAAGTGTCTATTATGAAATATTCCAAGTATTTGTTACTAAACTTTGACCATAAATATTTATATTTGTGTTATATAATACTCGATGAAAATTACACCAATGAAAATATTTTTGAAAACCAAATTCAAGTATTATATAACACAAATACAAATATTTATGGTTAAAGTTTAATAATAAAGACTTTTAATATTCAATAGTGGACACTTAATATAGGACGGAGATAGTATATTTTAACTGAAGCTCAAGATTTTATATATAAACTCTATACACTTAAATGTTGTGTCATAAACTATTTAGCTCATTACCTACTCTTAAGTAAATACAAAATTGGCTTTACTAAGTTACATAAAATATGCATATAACACAAAGTTATTTACATTCAATTAAAAAATATCTAAACATAATTGTTATGCATGCATGACATCATCACATCTTTTCATATCTAAAATAAATCTTGAAAGATCTTACTATTGGAATAAATGAAGAAATAAACATATTAAACATTAAAACAGACCACAGTGAAAATGAAAACCCGCATAACAATTACAATTAACATAAACAATAAAAGAGATTGTACTCCTAGCAACCACGCTAGTGAAAAAGCAAGATGCTTCTTGAATACACGCATGTGTGTAACACCGTGTGAACCAGAAACCACTAAGTTGTTAAATTAAACAACATATACGTATATTCACACTACACGTTATATAACTGAATGATAGCTCCAAACCATTGATTGAAAGAATACTAAAAAGACCAAAAGCTTCAGGTTCCCTTTCGTGGGGATCCTTGTGAATTCTGTCAAAGGAGATAAAGAGAGAAGAATAGTAAACAAAACGAGTGAATGAGGCACTCCTATTATAGGTATGAATCTAGGGCATCACTAATGGGGTAACTTAGGGCTAAAGCCACTCAAACCTATCCAAAACCTCCCTTGGACCTAGGTCCGACCGAAAACAACCAAACACTCCCTTGGGGTTGACTTTTTGACTTGCCTCTTAATTATTGTGTATTTACATTTAAGTACCCAATAATTAAAAGTCTTCTAGTAATTATACGTATACGTAAGGTTGCAAAAAACATGAATCGCTAGTCGGCTGGTCGACCACAATGTAACTTGTAATCGTTCTAGGCGGGATTAATCGATAATTAATCAGAATGGCATTTTTAGCAAATTTTTAGGATTTTCGATAAGTTTTGGGTATTTATAACGAGTTTTATGTATCTTCGGCAATAGTATTCTTAAAATACAACTTATTATACATATAAATAGTTATTATAAGTGATAAACACAAGTTTACAGTGAGTTTTTGGTATTTTCGACAAAATTCGCCTTTTCGTTAATCGGCAAGGTTGAGGGTCTTGTAACGATTAATCGCGATTAATCCGACCGTGTAGACCTTTTTTTGCAATATTGCGTATACGTACCAGATAACTACAGTTAAGTATTATTCGTTGGTATATTAATTATATATAATAAATATACATTCATATTATTATATACATTTAATAAGAGTTGTTAAAGTGTATATATTTGTGACCCCAAAGGCTTACATATCTGATGTAGTAAAAAATAAGGATAAATAATTGAATATTGTGATTCAAAAGAATACTAGAAACACTCTTTCAACAATCATTGATTCGCACAAATACCGATATTATGATGAAAATCGAACAATAAACCCTAACCCGGATTTAAGTCAATTAACAGAAGACTAAAAAGTCATATATTTTTATTCATAACTCAATAATTCAATACAATAAACCCAAGCTCTAATTTTACAAGAAAATTAAACTTGTAAAAAATATTCTAGAAAATACAAAATAAAGAAACTAAATAAAATGTAGACATAAAATTAATCTCCAGCAGACATAAAATAATGCTCTTAATAATGATCCTGCATCATTTAAGGAAACTAAATAAAATATAGACATAAATATAGTCTACATCAGACATAGAATAATGCTCCTGCGTCAGTATCTTTAGCCATATAAATATCCGTACGACTTTAGCACTTCCCAACAGTTCTCGCTTGCAAAAGTAATGTCATGGTATATAAGATACTAACAATGATGAATAGTCTAACAACATCATCAAGGCTTTAAAAACTAACTGAATGTGGTTAATAAACATACCAGCCTTTATGGTATAAGTAATTACATCTTCTTGTTTATGATACGGTGTTAATTATGGATATGGATTATAGTTATTCCATAACTTAACAATTATATTTCACGTGTAATATTGATCAAGATTACCAAATATAGAAAAGAATCATCTTTGCTACACTTTGGGCATTGTCATTCACACATCTGATCAACCCTACGAGGAGCCCAATATGTATCGTACTCCCTTACTACGGAGGAACTGTCATGCCGCAAAAATACCTCACATGAAAGGTACCACTACGAGTGTGTGACTTTATGAACATCATACACTCAAACATAAAGAATGACCTCTACATGAGTCGTTTTGAAAAATACCTCATTGATTTAATTAATATTTAAAAATATTGCAAGATTTCATAAGTTTTCATCAGAGTTACGGAAGTAAATAAAGTTTTAAAATAATAACGAGGTAGTAGTTTTCAAGGCAAAGTTATCCGTATACAACCATGATGCATGCAGAATCTAGATTACTTCACATAGCAAGCAACATAATACATGAGATAAACAGTGCTAAAACGGCAACATAAAGTTGGTGAGTTCATAGGTTTAAGTATATAGATAAGTCAGAACACAAGAATTTGAGTCTTATGCATGATTCATTATAAGTGATATAATGAAACACGTAAAAATAATAATATTGTTGATGCCCTAAGCTCATGACACCGAGACTTTAACGTTAGTTGTTTGTCTTAGGTTCGAACAGGAAAAAAGGAGAAAGAGAGAATGAAGAGTATTTTTGTTTGTGTTTATATTTGTGTTTGTTTTACCGTGTTCGAAAAAACAGAGGAAGAGGAGAAGGGGTACTGGCTTTATATTAGGATAGGTTATCTTGGAGAAGTCCTTTATGCACAACAAGTAAAAGAGGTTGTGTGTAGATACCATAAAAAAGAACATCAAAAAAATGTGTTTTATTTGTTAAGTCTTGAGGACTAGAAGAGATGAGTGGGTTTCTTTGTTTTGGGAGAGGAATATCCATAACTTGGGAAAGAGTTGGACTCGTTGATATCAGGTTACACAAGGACGATGTTTGTCTAACAAGTAGAAGGAACCAATTTCAATATAGAGAGCGGGTTAGTGGGCTTGTAAAAGTGATATATGTTTTATTTATTTCGGACTAGAGGATAAAAGGGTGTTTTTTATTTATTTATATGGCTTGGGTCGATCTCAATAGTTTACAATTTAATTTAGGATATTAGGCTAAGTGTAGTGTAATTAGTTTAGGTTTAGGATTATAATTTTAAATGATGAAATTAAGGCTTTGAGTAGTTAATATGTAACTAGGTTTTTTAAATAAGAATGAAATGAGATTCGAGTTTATAGTAATTAATGAGGCTTTATTGAGTTTAAATGGAGTAGAAAACACTTGATGTGCCTTTTAGGTTTTTGTTGTAATCAAAATGTGAAAATGTACTCTTAATGCAAATATGACCTACTATGATCATTTATACGATAACATTTAAATATAGTTCAAATTAAAGTGAAAGCCGGGAATTTCGGGTTGTCACAATCTCCGGTTAAAAGGATTTCGTCCGTGAAATCAATTCATCGTATCCAGTCGAGAAGCGAGAGAAAATAAAGAAATAGTTCTACGAATCTAGTTCCTATGATTCTAACCTAGTTAACGATCTATATATTGATTCCTGAACTAAATATCATATGTGTATAACGGTCATTGAAAAAGACGCACACGCAGTTAATGCTCAATCTTCAAGATTCCTGCTTCTCTACCCAAGTAGAACACTCTTTCGCGAGCAACTTATTTTTCAATGGGGACTAGGGATCCAAGATTCTTTCCCTTAAGCCACTCATTCTTGTAGTGTCCTTTCTCTCCCCACCGAAAGTAGGTGATGGTAGCTCCATCGGGTGCACGACAATCCTTTGGTGGCAAACATGGCTGCAGTTTTCACACTTCTACTCGCATTTTCCAACATGGTGAATTTTGTTCTTGGCACAATATGGTGCTCTTACAGCGTATCCATTTTTGTTCTAAACCTCGACAGCATAAGCATTGACAATCTCATGCCGCTTGTTATGATGATTTACTCGATTTTTTGTTGTTGTCTTGGTAGTTGTTGTTGTCTCCTTCCCACTTCCTTTTGTTCCGCTTTAGCAGACCTGGCTATTACAGTCTTGTCGTTTAACTCCTGAGCCATACGAATGGCTTCTCCAATCTTAACAAGCTTTGAGGAAATACCATTTCCTTGGATTTCGTCATACAATTCCTATACATATCTTTCGATCTTCTTATTCTCCATAGGTACTATGTTAGGACATAACAATGTCAGTTCCTGAAACCTCCTAGTATACCCAACTACGTTGGTTCCTTTCACATTCGAATTCAAGAGTTATACTTCCATATTATGGATCTCATGACTTTTACAATATTCGTCGATGATCATTTCTTTCAACTCCTTCCATGTTATTGCAAGGAAGCATCTAATTCAACGGTTTTTACAAAAGAGTTCCACCAAGTCAAAGCCCCTCACATTGTAGGGTACAAGTGGAAAACTTGGCTTAACAGGCTTCAAGACAGTTGATGTTGTGAAAGACAAACTTAATTTTCTCAAAGCAACGGGTCAATCCGATTGCACTCTCAGTTCCCTTGAAGTCGTGCGAATTACAATTACAAAAGTCCTTGTAAGTGCACTGCCGAGTTGGAGGAACAACACTTACACGTGTGTTGCTCGTCTCAATAGGAGTTATGTTCCACTTCCAGTATCCTGACTAGCTTCATAGGCAATCATGGCTGCAAATACTCGGTCAACTATCAACTATTTCAATTCGAGAAGATTCGCTTCACTTCTGGTGGCGACATGCATGTTGTTCAATAAAAGGACGTACCATTGTACTTCATATAGGTACGATAATTTTAATAGATAGAGAATGATGGTAGATAAGTTTAGATAAATGGAGTAACGTAGACGTATATGTGAAGAATTTGGTATATTTAAATAATATATAAAAATAATAATAGAATGTAGTGGTATGAATCAGTTAAATAATATATTAGTAAATTAAACATATTTAAATAATATATATTATAATACTTAGGCAATTTGTCACATAGTAGAGAGCACATAATGATATGAATGTGTCGGTGGAAACATCATTTGCTAACTTATGGATAACCTCATATGATAACTTCCTCATGATAATATCCTACTTTTTTATAACCTTTATTTGCATCCAAATACGTCCCAATCTATGTAAATAAGATTTATAAACTGATGCTTAGTTGATTTATAACTGAAAGGAAACATAGGATGTTGTCAAATCCCTTCTGTTTCAGGGGGTTACCATTGAATCTGTGGTCTGAGTGCATTTTGACTACTTGTTATTCGACTAACATATTGCCTTCATCAGTGCTAAATAGGAGGTCTCCTTACGATCTTGTTTTTAATAAAAAAAAACTAGTTTAAACGATCTAAGAACTTTGGTTGTCTTTATTTTGTTACTATACTTATTAGTAATGATAAGTTTAGTAGTATGTCTGAAAATGTGTTTCTGTTGGATATTATAGTGTTAAAAAGGCTATAAGTTTTATAGTCTTGAAAGGAAATAAGTTTCATTCTCTATAGATGTTAAATTTTTTGAAAATGCTTTTCCTTTTATGACTAGTAATGAATTTAATGTGCCTAATCTAGATAGTCAATAATAAAGTCTTGTCATTTTCTTTGATTTTGATGATGTTATTGGCATATCCTATGAAGAAAATAGAGAAAATGAACATCCTAATAGGGATGGTAGCAACTCTTTTTAGTGTAGAAGTCCAAAATGTAGATGATGAGAAAAATCTACCAGGTTCCAATGGGTCTGCAATTGAAAATGAGGTGGCTGCAACACTTGAGGAGACCATAAACAACTCTAAGGGTATTAGTTTTATTCAGAATATTGATGCAATACTAATAGGTCAACCTGTTAGAAGGTTTAAAAGAACTTCTTAGTTGCTCTAAAAGAATGCACAAAGTAAGCAATATCATGCATGAACATTTGAAATCTCAATCTTAAGGTTGCTCTAAAAGTAGCAAGATACTTAAAGAGTAACCCTGGTAAGGGTATTCACATTATTAATCTACCAAAAGCTTTTCTTGAAGCCTTTGTGGATGTTAACTGTTGGGAATCTAAGTTTGTTAGAATTCCCTCAGTCATAGATTTAAACTTTAATAAGTTGTTTGATATTAACTTGCCTGTGCCTAGGAGACAGGCAAGTAACCCAAGACTCACAGAGCTCTAAGTCTCTATGAGCAACCACAGAGGAGTCCATGTCAGAGACATTGTCAAGGAAGTCGAAGATTACTTGAAGACATACTCATTGGCTGTGTTGGATAACAGCCAAGATGTATCAGGGACTCTGAGTAGTTGAGTGTTAACAAGGGTGGCAATACCCTGTTAACACTCAGTATACTTTGGACATACCTAAGTGTTTAGGCGGGAAGTTACACAGCCCTAAGTACAAGGAATGAAGAAAAGGTAAACTATGTCAGCTCTGTTTCCCTAAAGCGTTGTGGCAGACTACCAAGAATAGAAGAGCAACTTTTGACACATGTCTGACATTGTCTGTTTTGTGTAGTCACCATCAACCAGTACATATAGTCAACCTCGTACCACTATAAATAAGATATGTAGGCTAGAGTTAATGTGGTTCACTTTGTTAGATTTCACACATTAACTCTTTACAACTCATAAGAAGTACATATGTGCCTTTGTTCTTGAGTTTGCTTTATTTTATCCAAAGTGTACACAACACATTATCCTCAAACTGTGTTATCCATAACATATGTAATACTTGTTATACAATAATAAAGTACTACGTTTGCAAAGTATTTACTTGTGTTGATTATCCTTATTGTTCGTTTTAAGCTAGTATTAGGGACTTTCAATTGGTATCAGAGCGGTGTTTGATACTAAAATCTTCATAAACATCGTTCTAAGTTTTATAATCAAGATCCACCATGCCTGAAATGAGCAACACCCCACCACCACCACCAAATTTGGTTTCCGGGAACAACACACCACCACCACCAAACTCACCTAGAGTAACCCCCACTCAAAATGAAGACGATCTTCGTCAACTTCTTGATTCAAGAGGTGGTTCCCATGTTACCAACGTACCAGTGTTTGATGAAGATGACTTTGCAAGTTGGAAAAGTTAATTTCTTGTCTATCTAGATGGACTTGAACCATTTCTTCTAGAAATTCTAGAAAATGGACCATATGTTCCCATGGCGCTTACCTCTACTGATGAGAATCCTCTTCCCAAACCTCTCAAGCAGTGGACTCCAGTTGATAGGAAATTGGTTAACTAAGATAAACGTCTCAAAAGCATTATCATCTCATGTCTCCCAAAACACATCATGAAATCAGTAATCCAATGTCCAACAGCCAAACAAATGTGGACAGACCTCATCCTAGGTCACGAAGGACCCTCTGAAACCAGAGAAACAAAGATTCAGACACTCAGGCTTCAGTTTAATGCTTTCAAGGCACTTGAAGGTAAAAAGGTACAACAGACGTACACAAGGCTGAAGAATCTTCTCAACGATCTGGCCATGAATGAAGTCACCATTGGACAAGCTGAAGTAAACGCCACCTTTGTCAACAACCTTCCCAAAAAATGGTTGAGCATGAATCAGACCTAGAGAGCCAATAACTCTATCAAGAATGATATGTTGGCTCAGCTATATGGAAAATGCAACTATGAAGAAGGGCTGATAGATACCATTTACAAATCTGAGTCTGAAATTTTTGTAGTTCAGGGAGCAACATCCAAAGCATTGATTTCCACCTCACACACTCATGACAGCGATTTAGATGTTGAAGAAGACACTCATAGCAGCCAGGAGTTCATGACAGACCTAAATGTTGAGTTTCATGAAAGAGATTTACTAGCTAATCAAAGAAGGTTCTACAAAAGGTCAGGAAGAGTAGGATCGGCTAGTAAACAGACTAACAAATCCAAAGAAACTTGCTTTGCCTGTGGAAAACTTGGACATTTTTAAAAAGACTGTCCATCCACAAGACATCCTCACCACCCTATCCTTCATCATTCAAACCTTACAAATTCATATCACAACAAAACAACTCATCACATCAATCCAATTCCTCTGATAATGAGAAAAAAGATTACAAAAGCAAGTACAAGGCACTTAAGGCTAAGTTGGAACAGATGAATTTGAAGTTAGAATCTCTGTCAAAGAAGAAAGAGGGTGATAAAAGGACAGAGAAAGGGTTGGTAGCTGAAGCCTATGATTGGAATGATGAGCCACTGACATCTGATGAAGAAGATACCACCATGGTCAGGGAATTTATGGCTATAGTTGAGGATGAACCTGCTGTTGGTAAAGGAGATGCTAGGTCAAGACAATGGGTTGACATCAATATGAAAAAGGTACATAGGCTTATCTCTATGTCTGAAAGTGATGAACGTAACCATGTCCTTGATTATACCATAGTTGATTTACACTTTGTTGAGGAACAAAGAAAGAACTTGCTTGATAAATTTCACTCTGTTAAACATGAATTGTTGACTGTTAAGGCTGAATGTGAAACTTTTAAACAGGTTAACTCTGAAATGACATATCTTCAGAATGAAGTTAATAAGTTAACTTTAAGAAATAGTGCCTTAAATGATCAAGTAACTGAACTAAACAAGGTTATAAAAAAATGGTTATGCAGTAGGTTCACTATAAATGAATTACTTGATGATGAAGTACCAGCTGACATATCTAGGGTTGTGACTGCTAAGAGAAACAAAATGAAGGCACTTAAGAAACCCAAAGAGATTGTTTTCAAGTCCACAGAGACTATACATGTGTCTGAACCACTCATGACTGATGTACCTATCTCTGAAGTGGTTAGTGACAACATTGAATCTTTACCACCTTTGCCTAAACTATCTGGTGTTGAACCTAGCAGCTCTTCTAGAGGAGCTAAGGCTGAACTCAAACCAGATTTTGAGACACCTCCAACTAAAGTTTTTGTTGTTCCTGCAAAACCATCTCTTAAGCAAAATGTTTATAAGGCTGTCTCAACAAACCCTGTGAACAAAGTTGAACCATCAACTAAAGAACGCATGTTGTCATTAATGAAAGAAGTAGAACTCTTAAAAGAACATATTAAGCCTTCCGTTGAATGCTCTGCTTCCTCTGAACCTAAGTCTGTCTTAGGAGAACCCAAAGGTGAAAAGGTTATCAAACCTTATTGTAATGTGTGTAAGAATTCTCATCATATGACCATAGATCATGATAGACATATGGTCGTTAAAAGAGCTCAGACACCTTTTAAGGAAAGACAACAAACTACTAGGAGACCATCAGGAAATTACAGACCTTACCCTCCCTGTAAATATTGTGGTCTTACAAACCACCACACAGATGAGTGCAGGGACTTTCCTGGATGTGACATCTGTGGAAGGTACACCCATGATACAACCAATTGTCCTTCACATCGTTACAAATTTTACAGGAACTCAAGAGTTGCTAATCAGCAATTCAGGGAACCCACTAGAAAGTGGGTTCACCATAGGAACTAATCAGTTTCTATATATCTGTGTAGAAACATCTCAGGGAATCGGTCTGGTATCTAGATAATGGCTGCTCTAGACACATGGCAGGAATCAAACAATATCTGCACAGATATTCAAAAGAGCCTGGTCCTAAAGTGATGTTTGGGGATAACTCTTTAGGCGACACAGAAGGATATGGCTTAGTTAACTGTAATGGAATAACATTTACAAGGGTTGCATATGTGAATGGTCTTGATAGGTGTGAAAACACCCATCCTTTTACCACTTATTTCTTGCTAAAACAAGACCAAAACACGTATTTAATGTCATTCGTTTGGAATTATGCGTGGTTTGTGTGTTTGTTGTGTTTTCAGAGCCAACCGGATAAATATTGAAGAAAACCTAGGATTGTACGGGTTTTATCGAAGAAAAAGACTCAACACGAAGTCTATAGTCCAAGAGATGCAAAAGATTTGAAGTCAATGGGCCTATTTGAAGATTTATCGAAGAAAAGGACCAAAGATGGAAGATTTACATATGTCGAAAGAACTCAAGTCTATTAAACGAAGAAATTAAAAGACGAGTTGAATTTATTCGTCGACAAATCCTGAATCGAAATCGAAAACGTCAACTTTTCTGAAAAGACGAGAAGACAAGAAGAAAGGAAGAAAACCCACTCACCAACCAACTACACCTCCTATAAATAGGACATCCCTTCACAACTTGGAGACGAGTTTTTTTAGTTCTTTTCCAGCTTTTTCTTTTTCTTGTTTCGTAGGGTAACCAACACCACTAAGGTGTTGGTGATTTTTCATCTTTGATTTCACAAGTTCTTGTAAGTTTTAATCCTTCCTTTTGATTGTTTAACATTAATCCTTCAATATAATCGTTCATTTAATCTTGTTCATCTTCATCTTGTTGATTCAAAGTTTTAAGTTTTATTTTGTTGATTTTGATCTTCAAAAGTAAGTGGGTTTTGTGTTTTTGTTGTTTTGGTTTGATGATTATGATTAGTAGATGATTAGTGGTTAAATTGGTTTAAGTTTTGGTCAAAAACTTGGTGGATTTTGGTTTTAAATCGTTCTTTACTTGTTTACTGTTCTTCGTGTTCTTCACAATCCGCAGATTCCGAATGAGCAACATTTATTCCGGATGAAGGTGTGAGTTGAAAGTATTCCGAACCAAAGCTTTCCTTAAATAGTTCCGAATAAGTTATTTTCAAAAATATTCCGAATCAATCTAGATGTTCTGAACCAACAGTTTTAATTGAGTTATTCCGAATCAGTTTGTTCATCCGGAATAATCAATATTCCGGATGAGTAGCTATGTTCCGAATCAAGGTTTTTCAAAAATATTCCGAGTCAATTTTTATTCCGAATCAGTTTTATTCCGGATCAGTGTTATTCCGGATCAAGGGTTGTAGAATATTGATAATCAATGAATCTATGAAGGGGTTTGTTGATTTCTAGAGAGAGAAAGTTAGAGAGAGAAAGTGAGAGAAACTATGTGAATTTTATTAAGTGGAAAACTAAGAAATGACAACAACCAACCCCTTTCCTTGGTGGAAAGGGGTATTTATAGTTCCAAGCATAACATGGGCTTGGGCCGGTCCATGACAAGCCCATGGACCGGTTCTTACTTAAGTTAATAAGTAACTAATGACTATTTCCTAACTACGAGCTATTACAACATAAATATTATTGTGGAGTGACCGATACTTCTAATATACGTAAAAACGTATTTCTAACAATCTCCCCCTAAGGGAGGTCACTCCACGTTTACAAAGTTCTAAACCTAGCATACTATACTAAGTCTTCGTTCTTTAGCTCGTAGTCCTTTCTTCTTTTCTTTCTTTTGTTGTGAATATGTTGGTTTGATCTTTTTGGCTTTGGCTTGAGAGCATTGTTCTTTGTCCTTTCACGTGCGATCTTTGCCTTTCTTGTGAACTTTGCCTCCTCGTGACTTCATGTTCCACATACTTACGTCTTTTTGTTGAATTCTCGAAAGCTTCAGAGTTTGGTACAGCGGAAGACTTCATCTTGTACTTTCTTGAATTTTTGCTGAACTTTGTTGCAAAAGACATAAACATGTGGGAACGACTTTTACAGGTACACCGCAACACCACCGTCTTCACTGGTACCCAGCAACGCCACCGTCTTCAACAGGTACACAGCAACGCCACCGTCTTCAACAGGTACACAGCAACGACACGAATAAAATGGCTTTGAACATCTTATTCTAATTCGGTAGCATTTTACCTCCGGTCGGTGAAGACCGTTGGACGATATTAGATATCGTACCCGTGACGGATAGTTTCAATTAAGTAACTTCCTGACAGGATTTCGCGGGTAAACCCGTTCTCTTTATTCGACCGTCCAAAGCTGACTGCGAACATAAAGAGTGAATCATTTGGATAAATTATCCTTGTGATTAAAAGCCGTCAATTCATGAAACCTGTAACAAGTGAATTTGAATTAAGATTTTCACCATCGTTGCTTTCCAGTTGTCACGAGCTCAATTCATAAAGAATCTTGCACGTTACCTACCAAGTGCTGTTTGATGTTGACACTAGAAGGATTTCCACTCGTCACTGTGGTCAATAAAGAGTCACTCTGAGTGTTCTGGCAAGATCATATGATAATGCGAAGAGGCCTGGAACGAGTTTAAGTTCAATTAAGAATTAAACCACTGTTACCTTCCAGTTTTTCACAAGATTGGTTCTAAAAGAACCGCACGTGTAACCTACCATGAGCTTGTTTGATGTTGGCTCAAGCAGGATTTCCATCTTCATTGTAATACTTACGTATTACTCGGATGTTCTGGCAATATTACAGGAATATTGCGTAGGACTCATAAAAATCTCTTACTTTTCACGGTGTGTGAGAAAGCAAGGAATAAATGGAAAGTGTCCTAATGAGACTTTTGATGATCTCTTGGCTCTAGACTCGATTGTGCGTTTTGATTTAGTGAGCGATGGCTGGAGAGGAGTGCCACCTTTTCAATACCAGTCTATTCGGAGTGAATAAACCAATAGATAACGTGTTGATCTCCGTGTGATTAAAACAAATACCTTTTGAGAGATATTTGAGTTAGCTGGGAAGGGTTGTGCATTGCATCACTGGGTCCATGATGTCTTTCTTCAATACCGAGAATCATTAGCAAAAATGATCTCAATAGCATATGTATTGACCCGGTTTCTGCCTAAAGTTGTAAGGAGGGCTTCTTTCTTTACACCCTTTATCTTTACATTTCTTTTTCATTCTTCAACCCCTTCAATGCTTACCAATACGTCATCACTAGCACCTTGTTGTGATTGTTCCAGTGCTAGCTTAAGTACTTGGTCGGCATTCAGCTACGTTCACATTCTTTCTCCATCTTTCCTAGGACTTCTAATTCTATCTAGGGAATTGTCCTTGGGAAGATTCCATCGGCTCTGATGAATCATTGGACTAAACCTATTCCTACCACCCTTTTGTCACCACATCCGTCGTGAATTAAGCGTGTTTTGGGAAGGAATTGCCACCATGAAAAATCATTAAAAATCACCTAAGGTACTTGTGATATTAAAATCAAAAGTTTTGTACCTTAGGTGTTTTGTTCATCAAAAACGCTCCCCCTTAACACGTGCTTTACACATATTAAGTTGGATAATCTTTAAGTCTTTTTCATCTTTTAGCCAAGTATCACTTACGTCTCCTTAATCCCATTTTCTCCCCTTATCCAAAATGTTAACCATTAATATTTGGGATATTGAATGGATTAACCGGTCTTTGGGTAAAAATGAAATCGATGTTTGGCCATAGAACAAGTTATTGCTCCCCCTTAAGTTAATAAGGGATAGTTGTAGTGCTTTGGTATGACATATTTTGAAAGATTTAGAATCTCGTGAGAAATTCTTGAAAAATTATCATACCTTAACACTACAGCAAGCCATACAAGCACATTATTCACAAATATACATATTCACAATTGAAAACCAATATAAAGTGACCTGAAATGTACGACCCATTAGATGGATCGTTGCAGTAGCTTGTGGTGCACTAAATACGGTCTTCCACCAACGAATCTTTCCAAGCTCCTCATCAATCTACGTTCACGGAGCTTTTGATCGATCTTCTTGATCACATACTTCGCCATCTGCCGGTAACCCGGATGCCAATCCTCCGTCATCTCTGGCAAAGTCCCACCCGAGTTCAGATGCTCCAACTTTCCTCTGACTTGTATAAGAGTTCCATCACTATACTTGTGGAGCTCCCCCACCCTCATAAACTTCATCAAACCTCGACTGTTCAAGTAGAAAATGCCGGAATTCGGGACAGAAATGCCGGTATAGGGACATCTTTCTACATGTTGAGGTAGCACTTGATTCACAGGACGGGTTAAATTGAGCTTCCTCTGATAGCTTTCGACTCCCAACTGAAGATCTTCAACTCGTGACTTGATGACAACGCTTCGTGTGAACATACGAAGTGCTGTATTCAAAGCAATCAGGTCTTCACGAGGAATGTGTGTAAGTTGATCTCGGGTCATCAGAAGCAGCATATCTTCGATATCCTCAAGGCGAATGATGGAAAAGTCTCCTTGCTGGATTTTGTATTCCCTATCATCCTCCCTTTTCAAGCGAATCTCCGTCACATGATAATAGCCGTTCTTGGCTTCAGTTTTCATTCCTAAGATGCTGGAGATGCGGATGTCAGATCGAACATTGCTTCCAGAATTGACCAAGCAGCAACCCCTGTACGCCCTTCGGACTCGTTCGTCCCAATGAGATGCACCTATGACAGCATACATATCATAATTACGATTCATTTTTGGGACCCAGAGTCGATTTACCTTTTCCTCGATAAAGGGTATTGTCCCCCAGTTGGCAGCTTTCAGCAGGGTCAGGGAGGTTGCGTACTTTGATGACCCCTTCAGTAGATACACAAGATCGTTGGTGACGAAGAAGTCAAGAGCAATCTGATTATCTTGAGCAGGATCCATTGGAGGTGGAGCTCTTTCTGATTCATGAAGACCTGGCCGTTGAACGGTTTTCAGAGCCTTCAGGATCTCATCGGCATAATACTCGAACTCCATTCGGGTCAACCGGGTTTTGACGCGAAGCCTCTTATCATTCAGCGCTTTCTTCACCAAGGATGGAGTAACCGAAGTCTTATACTCATGAGCAAGAAATGCACATAAGTCAATAGGACTGCGGATACGGAGATACAACACATCTTTGTCAGCATCTGTGATCGGATCATATTGTGCTGCTGCCGTGATCCAAGCCTGTGGTGGTGCAGTTTCGTCTATCTCCAACGTGTCTTCCCAAACTCGGATGCTTGGTTCAGGAACCGTAGATTGTTGAGCTTGTTGTTGAGGAGTAGAAGTGCGAACATCTATTGGTTCAGTTTCAGGCATTTCGGCAGTGTCGTGAACTGGAGAGTGTTGTGCAGCTTCGGGTTCCGTCACTGATTCTGCAATCACAGGAGGAACAGCAACAGAACTAATGGGGTTAGTTGTAATAGGTAAAGATACAGCGATAGAGATACCGGGAACCGATGACGCGGTAGTGGCATTCACATCGTAGCGCCACTTAGTTCGTCTTGATTCCGATGATGTAGATTTATCCTTCTGCGCTGCATCTTTCTTTGACTTGGTTCCAGTCTTAGCAGTTTTCTTGGAGCTGGTAACCTTGTCTCCCTCTTTCGGTTGTTCACCCCCATCATCATCCTGATTGTCATCCC
This sequence comes from Glebionis coronaria, assembly GCA_025667525.1. Classification (NCBI taxonomy): domain Eukaryota; kingdom Viridiplantae; phylum Streptophyta; class Magnoliopsida; order Asterales; family Asteraceae; genus Glebionis; species Glebionis coronaria. The sequence continues at coordinate 154,335,686 of CM046878.1, forward strand.
CGTTACTACCCCTAGCACTCTCCTGATTCTCATCACCACCATCATCGCCATCATCATCATCCTCATCATCCTCATCATTCTCATCATCCTCATCATCATCACCACCCTCGTCATCGTCTTTATCCTTTTCTCCTTCTTCTTCTTCTTCTTCCTCTTCTTCACCCGTACCCTCTTCTTCACTTTCTTCCCTTTCTTCCTCAGGTAAGATGTGATATGGTACCACACTTCCAAACGTTTTGAATAATCTATCATCCTCCATGATAGCATCATTCAGGGATTTGTATAGAGCCCGTTGAATCCTAGACTTATCAAACGATCCAAGTTCCACCATACGAGCCTTAAGGATCTTCTTCAATTCAAAATCCGTCAGGTCATAAGCAATCTTGTAGGCGGCTTCTGAAGGATTGGATGATTTGATCATCAAGTTGTCAGCAGCAAGTGTCTTCAACTCATCACGAAGTTTAGGCATTAGGGATTCAACGGATTTTTGCACTCTTTCTTTCACAGAGGCTTCAAGTGCTTCTTTTTGCTCTTTGTATTTATCCCTCATCGCTTGAAGTCTGGTAATACGTGCAGCATGCTTATCAGCCTCAGCCTGCTTAACCCGAGCAAGTTCTTCTGCATGTGCTTTTCGAGTCAACTCCATATCTGAAGCAAACTTAGCAATCATCTCCTCTTGGGCTTTCCTAGATGCTTCTTCACTTTGAGCTCGTCTTTGCAACTCTTGGCGAAGTTCATCCATTTCGCGTTTGTGAGTATCCACATGTTTGTCAAACATTTCGGCCATCACTAATGCAACCATTGCAGATGTTGCAGAGCTGCTCTGGGTTGATTGAATAGGCTCGGTTGTTACTGCGGTGCTAAGGATGGGAATTATGGGTGGTGGAAGAAATGGTGTTGAAGCCGGTCTGGTTGGTAAGGGTTGTATGGGTGGAGGTTGAGTTGCTAAGGGTTGAGTTGACACCATGATCGTAGGGGCAACAGACTCCTTTTCCAAACTTGTTGTAATAGGAATTGATGGCTCCTTCGAAGTGGAATAATGTTCAGGTGACCCAAACTCATCAACATCATCCGGTTCCACGTACTCATCCTCAATATCTACCCTTGCACCTGAACCACTACCGCCTGTATCTTTCCTACTCCTTTTAATTGCTATCTTCATCATTTGTTTCTCGGTCTTGTCAAGAGCAGGATCAACAATATCTTCCTCATCACGTAAAGCCATCTCATCAGCCTTACCCTTTCCCTTCTTACCCTCTGTCTTTTTCTTCTTGGGTTCGGGTTCAGGTAACGCAGCTGGTTGTTTGTGTTTACCTTTACTCTTAACCGTTGTGGACGAGTCTTCTCCAGTCTGAAGGTTTGCTTTCAGCCTCTTGATTTCTATCTGTAGTAGCTTGTAATCAGCAGAACCTTTGATTTTGTCAGACAGAAGGTAATCAGGAATAGGACCTGGAATCACACCAATAGACGGTCCTTCATGCCTCAGATCCACAGTATCATCAGCTTCTTCAGTGTGATAGCGACTTCCTGCACGCCTATCAATAGTATTATCATTCTTCATAAAGTAATTAATGATGAGCTTGATGAACCTTGGATAAGGAAAGAAATTTGTCTTCAGCTTCTTGTTCTGGAAGAGTTGAAAGGTGAATTCTTCCCATATCAACAAAGCATAATCTGAATTTGCAGCTTTGTACATGCCATAGAAGAGGTTTATTATCGGACTGCGCAAAGCATCATGGCCACTCGTTTTTGGTGTAAGACATTTACTGAGAATACCCATCAATGCTCTCCAAGGTTGTCCTACCTTAGCAGTGGTAAACTCAGACGCAACTCGTATTTCCGGACATCCAAGTGCGTCAAATAACTCCACGAGTTCTTCTTTAGTAGGATCCCTCGAGAATGACATGCCTTTGGGTGTATCCCGTATACCAAGAATCTTACGGAGTCTGAAACTGTGAGTGTCTGCTGCTTGTTGTCGATGGTGAAGGTGATCTTGTTCGAAGTGATTTCCTTGGTAGCCCAAAATTCAAACATATACTCATAAGGCACCGAGGCTGTACTCCTAAGGGCGTTCTTGAAATGAGAGTTGTCAAGTATGGCTATGGCGACCTTAAAACCATGGTGAGTGGATTTAGAGACTTGCTTCAGCCGGTAGTTGTTGGGTATAAACTTAAGGGTTCGGGCTTTAGCAATATCGGCTTCTCTAGATTCTTGGATTGCTTGTACTGTTGGATTAGTCATTTTATCTGCTTAAGATAAGACATGAAAGGTTGATGCACAAAAACAGATAGATAGATATCATTCTTACTTCTAAGCATAACACATTTCATAAGATAAAACAACTAGTACATATATAGCATGCAAGCAATAATAATCAAACTCTTCATCCGGAACTTTTCCTCATTCGGAACATCTTCATCCGGAACATTTCCTCATTCGGAACTTCTTCATCCGGAAGTTCTTCATTCGGAACTTCCTTCATCCGGAAGTTCTTCATTCGGAACTTCCTTCATCTGGAAGTTCTTCATTCGGAACTTCCTTCATCCGGAAGTTTTTCATTCGGAACTTCCTTCATCCGGAAGTTCTTCATTCGGAACTTCCTTCATTCGGAATTTCTTCATTCGGAACTTCCTTCATTCGGAAGTTCTTCATTCGGAACTTCCTTCATTCGGAACTTCCTTCATTCGGAAGTTCTTCATTCGGAACTTCCTTCATTCGGAAGTCCTTCATTCGGAACTTCCTTCATTCGGAAGTCCTTCATTCGGAACTTCCTTCATTCGGAAGTCCTTCATTCGGAACTTCCTCATTCGGAAGTTCTTCGTTCGGAACTTCCTCATTCGGAAGTTTTTCAGAAGAAATCCTTCATTCGGAAGTTTTTAATCCATGTTCATCCGGAACATTTACAAACAAAACTCAGATGATTAATCTAGCGCATTTGTGAGTTTCTAAGGCAAACTAAGGCATTTAAGCATCATCTAACACTAATCCGCATAAAACCCACCACAAATCCAAAGCAATTAAGCCTAAATTGGGGCAAACGAACCCTAACTAGACTTAAAAAGATTTTCTGAATTAACCAGTTGGATATGCATGATTTAAACGAATTAGAATTCAAATAATTGATGTTATTTACCTTATTTGTTGAAAGAACAGGATCTAGATGGATTAAGCGAGTGATTAGATTTCTTGTGTGTGTGTATAACAATGGCGGCAAATGAGCAGGAAAACAGTGATTAGAAAATAGGGGGCGGGGGTTATTTAGTTGACTAGGTCAAAAATTTTGACAAGTTAAACAATTAACACTTTAAGTCCCTCTATTTATCTTTCCTTTTCCTTTTTGTCTATAATTTTTCATTTTTCTTATCCCTTGTTTAATCCTACACACAACTTAGCAGACGCAATCTATTAGCATATCCCCAAAATCTAAAAGCCATGCCTATCACTTAGAACGAACACAAGTCGTTTTCTGAAGCAGAAACCACTCAATTGCCATGAAGCCCTTAATTTTCACAATTACTTTTGAAAATCAATTTAATGACGAAGATGAATTTAATATTTTCTCCCCCTTAAACGATGACCCGTTTTCTATTTAAAGAGCTGTAGTCATTGTTTAAAGAGTCAAATATTGATGAAAGCATTGCCAATTTATATCTTGAAAAATTTGATTCGTGGTGTCAATAAGATTTCTCTTATTTTAACAAATTAATGCACTGAGACGTACACAAATTCGTGTTAGACCAAGTTGTAAAGTAAACTTGATCCCTTTGCATGATTTGGCTTGTAAATCACGCCCGAGAAAATTAATTCCCGTTCTGAGCCAACGTTTTCCAAGGAAATACATGACTTTAAAATGAAAACCGGGTTGCAGTCTGAAATAACTACAAGCCATGTTGGGCATGTTTTAAAAATGTACAACTTTTATACGGACTCTATTTATGGCACCGTGTCAATATTGATCGACATTTCTAAGGCCGTAAATATTACCGTACTAAAAGACATGCCCGATTTAAAACGAAAAATATTTTTGGTTTTTCTTGATTTTATAATTTTTATGGTTTTTCTAGGTTTTATATTTTTTGTGGTTTTTGTTGGTTTTATATTTTTGTATTTTCTTTTTGTGGTTTATATATTTACTATAATATACATGATCACAACCAAAGGATACTCTGAATAGTTTACCACGACTATTTAGCTGATTCTTCTGCCAACTCTTTGAGAGTCGCTGGAGTGAATGATTTCATGCCAAGCTTGTCGATCAAAAACTCAATTCGTCCTCGATCTAATGCTTTGGTGAACATATCCGCCAGCTGGTACTCAGTAGTGACAAAATACAGCTCGATCACTCCGTTCTCCACCTGCTCTTTAATGAAATGGTAGCGAATGTCTATGTGCTTGGCCCGGGAGTGTTGAACATAGTTGCAGCAAAAGGCAATGGCGCTCTTGTTGTCACAATACATCGGGATTTTGTTGAATCCCAAACCGTAGTCAGTTAATTGTGATCTCATCCAAAGGACTTGAGCACAACAACCGGACATGGCGATGTATTCAGCCTCCGTGCTTGATATTGCAGCACTTTTCTGCCTTTTTGAAGACCAACTGATCAATCTATCTCCAAGGAGTTGCACAGATCCAGAAGTGCTACGCCTCGTGTCTTGACATCCAGCATGATCGGCATCTGCGTATGATATTAAAGCAATAGAGGAATCTTTCGGATACCATAGACCACGATGAAGTGTTCCTTTTAGATACCGAAAGATCCTTTTCACAACATGTAGGTGCTTTTCGGTAGGCCGAGCCTGATACCGGGCACACATGCATACAGCAAATTGCAAATCAGGCCTGCTAGCAGTCAGATAGAGAAGGGTGCCGATCATTCCACGGTAAAGTTTCGGATCGACAATAATCCCATCCCTATCTTCATCTAACTTGGATTTCTCCACCATTGGAGTGTCTACGGGGTCACAATTCTCAAAGTTATATTTCTTAAGAGATTCTAGAGCATATTTGGATTGATTAATAAAGATGCCTCTGGGATTCTGAGAAATCTGTAATCCTAAGAAAAATGAGATTTTTCCCATCATCGACATCTGAAAGCGTGTGGACATTATTTTCTCAAATTGTTTAGACAATTCTATGTTAGTGGCAGCAAATATTATATCATCAACATAAATTTGTACCAGAAGCATGTCGTTGCCGTCCTTGAGAGTGAGTAGAGTGGGGTCCACTTTGCCTTTGGAGAAGCCTTCCGACATGAGATATGTTGACAGGAGATCATACCACGCGCGTGGAGCTTGTTTCAACCCATAGAGAGCCTTCTTAAGCTTGTACACATGATTAGGAGACTCCGTACTGACGAACCCATCCGGTTGACTAACATAAACTTCTTCCCTTAGTTCACCGTTCAAAAATGTCGTCTTCACATCCATTTGATAGACGATCATGTTCATATGAGCAGCAAACGCAAGGAATAGTCTAATCGCCTCCAACCTAGCCACAGGAGCAAAAGATTCCTCAAAGTCTATACCCAAGGCTTGTTTATATCCTCTAGCGACCAATCTAGCTTTATTCTTCAATACCGCACCCATCTCATCAAGTTTAACCTTATAAACCCATAACAAAGTAAGGATGTTAACCTTGTCAGGGCGAGGAACCAATTCCCATACTTCTAGTCGTTTGAATTCATTGAGTTCCTCCTGCATAGCTTCAATCCAAGATGATTGGGTTATAGCCTGCTGCCAATTTTTGGGTTCAACTTCAGAGAGAAATGCATCAAAGTAACAATATAGTGCACTCTCTTGTAATTGATGGCGTGTAGAGACTGGTCGATCTAGATCTCCAATAACATTCCTAATTGGGTGATCTTTTGTCCATTTAGTGCTATGGTTTTCAATCCTAGGTGGTCTGGAGTGAACAATAGAAGGAGCTTCTTCTGAGGTAGACGCGGCTGAAGGGTTTTCAGGGATCGCTACACCAAAGAAAGGAAGCTCTTGCAAGTGAGCATATTCCAAGTCGTGATCAGTAGAATCCTCTTCCACATCATTAGGCACAAGTAGGGGTGATGATTCAGGTGTAGTTTGAGAATCACTTGGTGAAGGTGCATCCGGTTCAATGTGAATTGTAGATGCATTAGATAAAGGTTCATTAGCTTGAGCAACCACTTCAGGTATTGGAGCAATTACTACAGGTGCTGGAACTTCATCAGTCGGGGGATCGAAGAATTCATCAAACAACGGTTGAAACAGTTTATCCCACTCGGGCCTTGATGGTGGTAAAAATGATGTAGAAGTAGGATTGTTGGGAACTAATCCGGAACTTATAGCACCGGTTCCCATCTCATGAAGCGCGGGTTCAGAGCTGTGTTGCTCAGAAGCCATCGCTGTCAGCTCGTCGAAATCTGCGTCCATAGTTTCTACAATCTTGCCAAGACGACGGTTATAGATTCGGTATGCTCTTTTGGACGGTGAGTAACCAATGAAAATATCTATATCGGCTTTTGGTTGAAGCTTACCCAAGTTCTCACTATTGATGTTTGGATAACACAGAGCACCAAACACATGGAAAAATGAAACATCGGGTTTGCGGTCATGTAGAAGCTCATAAGGTGTTTTTCCATGGCGTTTCCGAATGATAGAACGGTTTTGGGTGAAACATGCAGTAGAAATAGCCTCTGCCCACAAGAACAATGGAGCGTTCGCATAAATAAGCATGGTCCTAGCAGCTTCCATAAGTGTACGATTCCGTCTTTCAACGACACTGTTTTGTTGTGGAGTGCGTGCAGCGGATGTTTCATGTGATATACCAACTCCTTCATAATAATCACGAAGAGTCTGGTTGACGAACTCTGTACCATTGTCTGTACGAATACGGCGGACAGTGGTATTCAAACGTACCTGAATAAATTTCAGAAAAGTAATGATAGCCTTCGGAGCTTCATCCTTTGTACGTAGAAATCTAACCCATGTAAACCTTGAGAAATCATCCACAATTACCAGAATGAATTTCTTACCGCTCACACTTTCAGTTCTCATCGGCCCACAAAGATCCATATGCAAAAGATGAAGTTTTTCTTGATTAGTGTCTTCAGCTTTGGGTTTGTAAGATTTCTTGGTGCTTTTCCCCCTTGAACACGCGGAACATAAATGGTCCTTGTGAAATTTAAGCTTTGGAAGACCACGAACTAATTCGTTTTTAGCCAGATGATTAATAGCATCAAAGTTAAGATGAGATAATCTGCGATGCCATAACCATGACTTGGTCTTAGAAGCTTTAGAGAGAAGACATACTGGAGAAGCGGCCATCATGTCTTGTAAGGACAAGGTATATAGATTTGCACCACGAGATCCCTTCAACAAATCTTTTCCTTCCAAGTTGCGGATGAAACAAGTGTGTTGTCGAAAAGCAACCTCAAGGTTGGAATCACAAAACTGTCCTACTGAGAATAAGTTATGACCAAGACCTTCTACATAGTATACCCTAGAAATCTTCACGTTTCCAATCTGATATTCACCGTACCCCATAATCTTTGCTATATGATCATTCCCGAATTTAACCATACCAAGAAACTTGCTGACGAAATTTCGGAGCATCGAGCGATTTCCGGTCATATGTTTTGAACAACCGGAGTCCAAATACCACAGGATGATTTGGACCACCTGAAAATATCACCACACAAAGACAATGTAGAGGTATCGGAATCTGAGTGTTCCTTGTTATTAGCAGGTACAGATTTAATAATCTTAGATTTGCTAACTCTAGGTTTCTTAGATTTCCTAGCCTTCTTTTTCTTAATAGGTGGTGTAGATTCTAGTTGGCTCAAATCCTGAGGTATTTCTTCACTGATAGGCACTATAGTGGGGGCTGACCTAATTAAAGGGCGCTGTTTCCATACTTGAGTGCGAGTGTTCCTAACTAAAGGACGCTCAGACCTAACCTCGATAGATGCATTCCTAGTTAAAGGGCACATTTTTCCATCTAATGTAAAGGTCCTACCAGTGGGACGCCATTGCCAGCCAACTTGGGCACGAGTTCTACCCGTTGGCTTCCATTTAAGACCATTCTTAATAGCATTCATTTCATTAACGTGATCAATCAGACACAAATCATGACGCTGGGAAAACATACATTCATTACAATTCCAACAATTTAAATCAGAATTCACGAATGGTTTAGGCTGCTGCACAGGCGCAGAGCTTTTAGTCTTAACATGATCCGTTTTATTTAAAACTGAACTAGCATTCCTATTGTGGACTTCTACTTTCTTCTTTGTGGCACTACTAGTGGAGGGCTTGATCTTAACTTTCTTGAGTGGGGATCCTTTAGCCTTAGTAGTCGCTTTTAATCCTGTAGAAGGCAAAGTGGGAACATTAGCAACAGATTTTAAAGGTGTCTTACTTGATTGTGCCAATGACGGTTTCGCTCCTGGAGTCTTATTAAATGGAGTGACAGCAATGGGCCTATTATTAAGTAGTGCAGAACCTGGTGTACCTATGTATTGCAAATAAGCCAAGCAATATTGAACTCGCTTAACATATTCATGAGCCGAATAATAGTCGCTACTTGAGGGATCTAAGGCATAAAGATCGTCTAAAATATCCCTAAGAAGATCGACATGCTTAATGGCATTCCTCATATAATCATCATAGGTAACCTGGTTTCTCTTATGAAGCGGATTCTTATAAAGCACTACTGACTTGGTTGTTGGAGCACTAGTGGACGGTGCAGAGTCGGTAGCTAAGTTATCAACAACTTCTTGTCGGGTGAGAAGAAGTGTCTCCTTTAACTCAGCCAAAACCATATTTTTGTCTATGAGCAGGATGTTCAAGTCAGAGATTTCCTCGCACTTTTGGTTCAGTTGTTCAACATAATATTGTTGCTGTGCCGCATTAAAAGCGAAGCGTTCTTCTAGTGAACCATAAAGAGCGGATAGTCCCTGCCTTGTCCGATCCATCTCCCCTAGAACAGTTGATAGTCTAATTTCTAAGACCTGGTTTTTAGACTCTGCAGCCTCTAGTTCCATTCTTAATGTTTCCTTTGATGATATCTCTCTCTTCAATCTCATGATTTCTTCCTCTAATGTCTTAACAATTGCAATCATCTTGTCACTAGTCTCAACACCATTTTCACAAACATTTGATATCAAAAGATTCTCATTTTGAGTTTGTTGTTTTAATTCTAAAGATATACAATGTTGTTCTAGTTGATTAAAGCGTTTTGAAAGTAAATTGTAGGAATCTTGTAGCTTTAAAAACTCAGCGTTAGATTCGTGACAAGAATGATTATCTACCTCATTTACAGTATCAGCAACATTTACAGAAAGATTACAAACATCATCACAAATATCCTCACAAATATTCACAGCATTGCAATTAATCATAGCAGATGTAAGCTCATTCGAATAATTAACATTTACAATAGTAAGCACATCACACGAGATTACTTCGGACAAGAATCGGTCATATTCGGTTAAAATCTTTTCCTTTTCAATTAGTTGCAGTTCGTAAGCGGTGTCCATTTCATAAAACACTTTTTGAACTTCCCCAATTTCAAACTGAAGATTTTCCTTAAGAGATGCAAAACTTCCTTTTAGACTTTCGACAAACGGATTGATCTCAGTTTTAAACACCTCGTTCATGTGTTCGAAAGCCCATTCTCCGGCGTTTAAGCCATTTGAAGTCGTACATTCCAAAATGACCTTGTCAAAGTTAGTAAAGTATCGGTTAATCTCTTGCAAGTTTAACCATACAGTGCTAACAGGTGGAAGATTCTTTGGAATTTCCTTAGGATCTTCCATGTTGACAAGTGTAGGAAATGTACTAGGGCTTTCTTCCTCTATCATGTAGGTTGGTGCTGTAATGAGATCTTTATCCATATGGAAGCGAACTCTAAAATCAGTTTTAGCAAGATCCTTATTCATTTTAAAATAATCACAATCGGGATATTTTGCTGAATTGTATGACCGATCCTCATCAACTAGATCCTTATTTGTTCGATCATTGGGAAAAACAATCGGGTCTAAGGCCAATCCTAATTGAGTTGCATTATACAATCTTGGACTATGTCTAAAAGCTTGTTTTGCATACCTTGGGTTAGGGGGAAGGCCTTTTTGACGTGATAAGTTAAACTCTCTAAACGAAGCATCAAATAAGTGCACTAGTTGAGAAGCAGCGTATTGTCTTAAAAGCAAGTAGTCTAGACTTCTAATCTTATTAGCAGCATTAATCTCCATTTCAGTCTTCTTAGATTCGAGTAATTCAAAATCAGTTTGAAGTTTTTGAAAATTAGTGACCACTAACTCCTTTTCTTTAAGTTCATTAGACAGATTTGCTCTTAAGTTTTCGATCTCTTGCAAGTGACCCATTTGTTTGTTTCTAAAATGATCATATTCGAGATTTGTGAGAACACTTGACGAAGACACTAATTCCAAAGTTTGTACTTTCTCATTGCTTAAGGCAAGCTCATCAGACAAATTCTTATTCTTAGCTAAGGTTTCTAAGAGTGCAGCATTCATTTGGCTAAGTAATGTAGCAGGAACCATGACCAAATCTTGTTGAGCAGGAGTAGGCGTATGCGAAATGGATCCCGGTTGTGATTCACTCAAAGTCTGGGGATTCACATTGATATTGCTATCATTGTTTGTCTCCTCATTTGAAAGACTCACCACCAAAGATTCATTCGAATCAGCACTCTCTTGCACAACTTGATGTGGTTGAATACTAGCATCAGTGGCATTATCGGTGTTATTAATAAGTACCTCAGATCTCTTATCTGGCCCTAAGCTGGAGATAGTTGCCATGAGAGCAGCCTTTGCAGTTTGAAAGTCATCACAGTCGGAGTCATACGCATCAAGATCATCGGCTTGGTAAGCTGCATTCTGCGTAGTGACAACGTCTTGTTCAGCAATCCCTGGGTCAGCAAGAAATGCAAGCTCCTCTTCATCAAGTTCCCTTCCTTGCGCCTGAGCATTTACCAGATAGATCTTTTCTGCAAACCACTGTCCATCCCTTCTCCTCTTGGGTTTCTTACAATCCCTGGACATATGACCCTCTTCCTTGCAATTGTAGCATGTAATCATTCTCAACTTGCCTGTATTAGCCCGTGGAGGATTGTTGACCATTGGAGCAGGAGCAGGATTGATCGTGCGAGCATTGGTTGATGTGGAAGGTCTCCCCTGATATGGTTGAATTGGCTGAACCATTACCCTGCCATTCTCAATTGTAGCTTGTTGGCGAGAATTGGATGAATTCCTCAACTGATTGTTGGTAGGAGCTGATCCTCTGTATCCTCGTTTGCTTAAAGTTCTTGTGAGATAAGCAGACATAGTAGTTAGCACTTCAACTGGGTCAGCTCCTTGTTGGAATACAGGAACGGGGACTTCCTCATCATCACAATATAGTGCTTGATCTGGATGAGCTGCATAAGGAATACTCATTTGATCAGGGTAGCTTGTTGGATATGCTGCATTCTCTTGATAAGAAGAATATGATGGCTGAGCATAAGGTGCAACATTTGCTGGATGAAGTTGTGAAGCATACTGTGGTGAAGGTGCATTGAACCGATATTGTTGCTGATGTGAGGTGGGTGGTTGTGGTAGAATCGAGTATTGGGGAAAGGCTGGTGTCATGTAAGGTGATTGATGATAGGCTTGATGTCCCAAGATATAAGGTGTGTTGTTGTGTGACAAACTTGGTTGATTCGCCATCAAAGCTAAGGAATCTGGGTACATACCACGAGGAGAACGGTGCATAATCACATGCTTCTCATGCTGCTGAAGGAAGGCATATATTTGATCCAAATTGCACTTATGCAGATCCCTGGTTAACTTGACATCGGTAATGTACTCACCCCATTCAGCTTGAGGTAGAGTATTCAAGAATTTGGTGTTAACCTGGAATGGTGCAATCACAAGATTGTATACATTCAGATCATTCATGAGTGTGGTGAATCTGAAGTAATAATCGTGAAGCGTTTCCCCTGGGTTGTAGGTGAATCTATCAAACAGGTCATACAACTGACATTCCCTTTCCTGTTTGGTGAGGGACGTACCTTGTAGCAACACCTTAAGACGTTCCCATAAATCCTTTGCCACTGTATACTGACTTACCATCCTATAAATATCATGGGGAAGAGCTTGGAGAATTGTTTGAAGAGCTTTTTCATCTGCATCTGCAACAAGTTGTTGAGCTGGAGTGAGTTCTTCAAATTCTCGTGGTCTAGTCACGTTGTCAACCACAATGGTACCATAGTCGAGTGGACCATTCAAAATCGATTGACCATAAGCCTTCCGTATGTTGGTTTGCCCTTTAAATATTGCATCATTCGACCTTGCCATGCCTCAAACACCTCTTTAATAAGCATCGGTGGACGGCTATCAGTTCCCGTTATGATTGATATATCCGTAAGAGATGTCATCTGAGGCATTACTGAATTTGGATTCATTTTGTTTTCTTCAAAGAAACAGAGATTATCGGTTGATCGAGCAGTGAAGTAAAGCTTGTGAATTGTGTTGTGTTTTTGTTGTAAGAAACCAAGATTAAATCCTCTAAAAAATCGTCGAAAAAACAAGCAAAATAATCCTTGATTCGGAAGATTACCTTGATTCGGAACTTTTGGATTGATTCGGAAGATTACCTTGATTCGGAACTTCTTGACTCGGAAGTTCTTGGTTCGGAAGTTTCTTGATCCGGAACTTCTTGGTTCGGAAGTTTCTTGATTCGGAACTTCTTGACTCGGAACTCCTTGATCCGGAACTCCTTGATCCGGAACTTCTTGATCCGGAACTCCTTGATCCGGAACTTCTTGATCCGGAACTTCTGCTGAATAAACAGTAACTTGTTCCGATGAACAGTCGAACACCAAAAATGAAGATTAAGCCCAGATTTTGACCAAATAACCCAAAAAATTTTGTGCTTTCGACTAAAATAAGTAACAACTAATACTTATCCACTAATCCCAATCACAAAAACACCAAAAACACCAAGAATCAAGATGATTTTTCTTAAAGAACACTAATACAATCAAAAACTAAAAAACCACACAAATCACTACCTTAAATCACCCCATAGCTCTGATACCAAATGTAGAATATTGATAATCAATGAATCTATGAAGGGGTTTGTTGATTTCTAGAGAGAGAAAGTTAGAGAGAGAAAGTGAGAGAAACTATGTGAATTTTATTAAGTGGAAAACTAAGAAATGACAACAACCAACCCCTTTCCTTGGTGGAAAGGGGTATTTATAGTTCCAAGCATAACATGGGCTTGGGCCGGTCCATGACAAGCCCATGGACCGGTTCTTACTTAAGTTAATAAGTAACTAATGACTATTTCCTAACTACGAGCTATTACAACATAAATATTATTGTGGAGTGACCGATACTTCTAATATACGTAAAAACGTATTTCTAACAAGGGTTTTTATCATTTATTCCGAATCACCAAATATTCCGAATGAAACAAAATGTTCCGAATCAGTTTTTTAAAAGTTCCGAATGAAGGATTTTGATTAAATATTCCGGATCAATTTTATTCCGAATCAAGCTTTTAGTATTTTATTCCGGATCAGTAAATGTTCCGAATCAGCAAATGTTCCGGATGAACATATGTTCCGAATGAAGGAAATCTTCCGAATGAAGCTTTTGTCCAAATGTTCCGAATGAAGGTTTATATTTCGCATGAGTAAGATTTTCTGAATGAAGGATTTTTGTCTGATATATTCCGAATCAAGCATAAACATTCTGAATCAGTGACTTTTTCTGAGTTTAGGTATTTTATTGTTTTATTTTAATTCAAGTCTTATTTTTATTAATTGCTTTTAATTAATTGTTCTTAGTTTATCTTTATTTACTTCACGCATTTACCTTTTTAGTAGCATAGAAAACCAAACCCCTTTTTAGTAACCAAGAACAACTATTCCACTTTGAACCGTGATCGATTCGAGAAGATACCGAGAACTAAATTGAACCCCAAGCAAGTCCTAGTATCAAATGGCGCCGCTGCCGGCTCTTCTCGTAAGGATTAACAATTTTTTGTGAGAAATTGGATTTTGGGATCCGTTCACCGTGAACGTTACTTTTTCATCATTAAAAATTTTCAAAAAGCCAAAAAAATATAAAATTTTCAAAAAAAAAATTAAAAAATTAAAAAACATTAAAAACCAAAAATATTTCTTGCTTTGTTAGTTCTTTTGCAGGTGTATGCGCACTCGATCAACGTCTTATCAAGAGCCCGAGACTCTCGATAACTTAGACATGGCCGGTGTACACAACAACAATAATAATCCACCTCAAAACAACATGAATAATAACAACAATGAACCTCTACCGGACAATCGTCCTATGATCGAACTTTTGCAAGCACATGTAGAGGGCAACAACGATTCAATTGTCATACCCGCGATTGCAACCAACAACTTTGAGCTTAAATCCGGCTTTATTCAAATGGTCTCTGCTCAACCATTCTTGGGACGTACCATTGATGATCCTCATGACCACATCAAAAGGTTCCTGCAACTCACAAATACGGTCAAATTCAATGGTGTTCCACAAGAGGTAATCCGCTTACAACTTTTTCCTTTCTCCTTAGAGGGACAAGCCCGTCATTGGCTTGCAAAGGAACCGCCACAAAGTATTCTTACGTGGACGGACTTAGAGACCAAATTCATAAACTACTTTTTCCCACCCTCTCGTACTACCGCTTTGCGGAATGAAATTATTAATTTTGAACAAAAGTACGATGAGTCTTTTAGTGAATCTTGGGACCGTTTTAAAGACCTTTTAAGAAAATGCCCACAACATGGTTTTACCAAAGTGCACCAAATTAATACTTTTTACAATGGTTTAAGCATGAATGACCAAGATTCACTAAATAGTGCCTCGGGGGGTAATATTTTGGTTAAGAGTTCTAATGCCGCTTGGGATATTATTGAGAATAAGTCTAGAGTGCAAACCAAGAGTGTTCGGACCAATGCCGCTAGTGCTAGTACTAGTGACAACGACAAGAGACTTGACAAAATTACTTCGCTCCTTAAATCGCTTGCTGCCCACACCGCTAACAACACCAAAAGCATCAACGCTCAAAACGCTCAAGTCAATGCTGTAAACCAACCATGTGAAATATGCGGGGGTCCTCACTCTTACACCACTTGTACCTCCACCCAAGACTATCCTTTTGAGAATGTTAACGCAGCATACGGTACCTATCCTCCGGCCGGCTATCAAGCACGTCCTCAAGGTGACCGCAACTTGCTCAGCTATCGCTCAAACAACTTTCTTTCCCCGCCCGGTTTTCCCCCAACCAATCAAAACCAACAACAAAACCTTAACCGAACCAATCAAAACGAACCTCGAGCACCATACCAACCACCTCAAAGACAACCATATCCACCTCAAAATCCTACTCAAGTTTACCAACCCGCTCCTTACCAACCACCTGCTTATCAAGCACCTCCTCCTACTCAACCCACCATTTTCAACCACGAGGTCGAAACGTACATGCGGACGAATGATGTGTTGGTGAAGAATCTGCAGACCCAGATTATTAATTTGAAGGGCGACATGGTGAAACAATGGAATGATCTTAGAGCCGATATGCGAAACTCTTTGAGTAGTCAAACGAATGACCTAAGGGACATGATGGCTGGTTTCTTCCAAGGTAATCAAACCTCTTCTTCGGGTACTCTTCCGAGTAACACCGTTGCTAATCCAAGAGGGGAGATGAAAGCAATCACCACTCGCAGTGGAAAAGGTACCAAGGAACCCGAGCTTCCTATACCTACACCGGTGATTGTGACAAAGGAAAACGAGTCACCTACTCATATTCCTCAACTTTCCACTTCCCCAATTCCTCCACCTCTTACTTCTACCCCTCCTCCACCCAAGGATGTGAGTGATCCTACTCTCCCAAAGCCTTCCTCTTCTTCCGATATACCTTATCCCTCAAGGTTGAGGAAAGAGAAGCTCAAAAGCAAGGACGATATTCAAGTTTCAAACTTTCTCAAAATGTTTAAACAATTGAATTTCAACATCTCCTTCGTTGAAGCTCTCGCTCACATGCCTAAATACGCGAAGATGTTTAAGGATCTTCTTAGTGACAAGGAGAAGCTTCTTGATATTGCTAAAACCCAACTTAACGAGAATTGCTCTGCAGTGCTCTTAAGGAAATTGCCAACCAAACTTGGTGATCCGGGTCGCTTCTTAATCCCTTGCAACTTCCCGGGAGTAGAGAATTGCATGGCCCTAGCTGATCTAGGTGCTAGTATCAATTTAATGCCTCTAAGCGTTTGGAAGTAATTATCTCTCCCTGAGCTAGTCCCCACCAAAATGACTTTGGAATTAGCTAACCGTACGGTTGCTTATCCAGTGGGGATAGCCGAAGACGTTTTTGTAGGAGTCGACAAATTCACTTTTCCCGCCGATTTCGTCGTAGTCGACTACAAGATGGACCCTCGTGTTCCATTAATCGTGGGACGTCCATTCTTGAGGACCGGTCGCACTCTCATCGATGTTGAAGCGGGTGAGCTTATCATGAGAGTTGGTGACGATCAAATTGTCTTCAACATGGGTAAGATTTCTAAACAGCCTTATTCATACGAGAGTGTTAATTGTATCGACGTTCTTGATGAGGCTTGTGAAGAACACTTTAAAGATGCTTGTAAAAGTAGTCGTACCTCTCTTCCCAATGTTGAGACCGTTGCCTCTGTTGCTCCATCACTAACTCCATTTGGAGAAAGTGATTTCCTTCTGACTGAATTTGAAGCAAGTTTAGGGGATGTGGATTTAAAATATGACGTTTCTTCCACCGATTGGGAAGAAGACATTCTTACCATTGAGAAACTTCTCAATGAGGACCATATTTCTCCACCATCTCCCAAGGATATTGCTATCGATGAACCGAATTTGAATACGCCCTCCATCGAAAATCCTCAAGATTTAGAGCTTAAGGAGTTACCGTCCCATCTCGAGTATGTGTTCCTTGAAGACAAGAAGAAGTCGCCCGTCATCATTGCTAAGGACTTGAAAGAAGAAGAAAAATCTCACCTTATCGCCGTGCTTAAAGATCATAAGAAGGCAATTGCTTGGAAATTTTCCGATATCCGCGGAATTGATGCAAACTTTTGTACTCACAAAATTCTCATGGAAGATGACTTTAAACCCGCAATCCAAAGCCAAAGAAGGGTTAATCCTCGAATTCACGACGTCATCAAACAAGAGGTTATCAAACTTCTAGATGTCGGCATGATTTACCCTATTTCGGATTCGCCATGGGTTAGTCCCGTCCATTTTGTGCCTAAGAAAGGCGGAATCACCGTTGTTCCCAATGAAAACAACGAGTTGATTCCTACTCGTCTCGTTACAGGGTGGAGAGTTTGTATAGACTATCGCAAACTCAATGATTCTACGAGAAAGGATCATTTTCCCCTTCCTTTCATGGACCAAATGCTTGAACGTCTAGCGGGTAATGACTATTACTGCTTTTTGGACGGTTTCTCTGGGTATTTTCAAATTCCCATCGATCCTAAAGACCAAGAGAAAACCACATTCACTTGTCGCTACGGAACATTTGCTTACAAACGCATGCCTTTCGGTTTATGCAATGATCCTGGGACGTTCCAAAGGTGTATGATGGCTATCTTCCATGACATGGTTGAAGAAACTATGGAAGTCTTCATGGATGATTTCTCGGTTTATGGCGATTCTTTCTCTGCTTGCCTTGCCAATTTAGAACGAATGCTTAAGCGGTGTGAAGACACTCGCCTTGTTCTAAATTGGGAAAAATGCCATTTCATGGTAAAAGAGGGCATCGTGCTAGGACACAAAATCTCCAAAGCCGGTCTTGAAGTGGATCGTGCTAAAGTCGATGTTATTGCCAAATTGCCTCCACCTTCAACCGTGAAGGGTGTGAGAAGTTTCCTCGGTCATGCGGGCTTCTACCGTCGATTCATCAAAGATTTTTCTAAAATCTCTCGCCCGATGACCCACCTCTTGGAAAAAGATACTCCTTTTCTCTTTTCCAAAGAGTGTATTGAAGCCTTCAATCTTCTTAAGGATAAGCTAACTAAGGCACCGGTCTTGGTTACCCCTAATTGGGAGCTACCTTTTGAGTTGATGTGCGATGCTAGCGACTTTGCTATTGGAGCGGTTTTGGGCCAAAGAGTGAATAAACACTTTCAACCAATCCATTACGCCAACAAGACAATGACGGGGGATCAATTGCATTACACGACAACCGAAAAAGAGCTTTTAGCTGTTGTCTATGCTTTTGAAAAATTTCGCCCCTATCTTGTCCTTTCCACCACCATCGTGTATACCGATCATTCCGCGTTGAAGTACTTGTTAACTAAACAAGATTCCAAACCAAGACTTCTTCGCTGGGTTTTGCTACTTCAAGAATTTAAAATCGAAATTTGTGATAAGAAGGGAGCTGAAAACCTAGCCGCGGATCATCTCAGTAGACTTGAGGATCCTTATCAAGGGGATCATCCGAACAAAGAGATCAATGACTCTTTTCCCCTGGAGACCTTAATGTCTATCAACTCGAATTATGATGAAACCCCGTGGTTTGCGGACATTGCAAACTACTTGGCGGGTGGAATTCTCATTGACGGGTTAACATCCCAACAAAAGAAAAAGTTCTTTAAAGACATTAAGACTTACTTTTGCGATGACCCGTATCTCTTCAAACAATGTGTTGATTTGATTATTCGCCGATGTGTTGATGGACCGGCAACTTTAGACATTCTCGAAGCTTGCCACAAAGGACCCACCGATGGTCACTTTGGTCCCAACTTCACCGCTAAGAAAGTGTTTGACTCGGGATTTTATTGGCCTTCCATTTATCGTGACGCTCACGAAATGGTGAAAAATTGTGATGCTTGCCAACGACAAGGCAAGATCACACATAAAGATGAGATGCCTCAAAATTTCATACAAGAATGTGAAATCTTTGATGTATGGGGCATCGAGTTTATGGAGCCATTCCCTTCATCTAAAGGAAACAAATACATCCTTGTAGCCGTTGAATATGTTTCTAAATGGGTTGAAGCCAAAGCTTTACCCACTAACGACGCAAGGGTGGTTTGTAACTTTTTGAAGTCGCTATTCGCTAGATTCGGTGTGCCCCGTGCCATTATTAGTGATCGCGGGACTCATTTTTGCAATGATCAATTCGCAAGAGTCATGGCTAAGTATGATGTCAATCATCGTCTTTCCACCGCATACCACCCACAAACTAATGGGCAGGATGAAATATCTAACCGAGGGTTAAAGCGAATTCTTGAACGAACCGTGGGAGAGCATCGTGCCTTATGGGCCGATAAACTTGATGATGCTCTGTGGGCTTTCCGTACCGCATACAAAACTCCGATTGGTTGTACACCATATCGTCTCGTGTACGGGAAAGCATGCCACCTCCCCATTGAGGTGGAGCACAAGGCTTACTGGGCCTTGAAGTGGGCTAACTTCGATATCAACAAAGCCGGTGACCTACGCAAAATCCAACTCAATAAGCTTCATGAACTCAGGAATGATGCTTATGAAAATTCTTTGATCTATAAGGAAAAGACTAAGCTCATTCATGACTCTAAGATTAAAAACCGAGAATTCCAAGTTGGAGACAAAGTTTTACTCTTCAACTCTCGGTTGAAAATCTTTTCGGGCAAGCTGAAATCTCGTTGGTCCGGCCCATTCACCATTGCCCAAATTTTTCCATATGGTACTCTCGAGCTCGCTCAACCTAATGGACCTAATTTTAAGGTGAATGGCCGACGAGTGAAGTTGTACTTTGGTGAGGACATCTCTCATTAGATGATTCTATCCCTCACCACGTTTCCCATGAACTAGTGTTGGGTCGAGTCAGGCTCGTGACTCGGTTATCAAAAACAAGCGCTCCTCGAGAGGCAACCCGAGTATCTATCCCTTTCCGTTTTACCTCCTAAGTGTAGGGGGACCTATATAGGTTGTTTGTGTTTGTGTGGTGATGTAATTACAGGGATGAATGCACTTTTGGAACCTTTGAAGAACCGTGCTCCCGTGTTATCCGCAATCCGGTTCTATCTCTCAACTATCGTGATTCAATTTTCTTCATACTCACATTTGAAATTGATCACTTTAGTTGTCTCTTCCTTATCTTGATTTAACCAACGTGCACAATGTCATAAGTGTAGGGGAGACTTTTCCCACATGCTTAAACATTGAGGACAATATTTATATTAAGTGTAGGGGAGACTTCTATCGAAGTTTTAAGTGGACTTTTCCATTAAAATACCTTTATTTAACCGGAAAATCATCTTTTTCAGCATTTTTAAAATTTTTAATTAACTTTGGCCATATAGTCGTAATTTTTAAATTTTTATCGTTGCTTTCATATGTATATATCCCACAATAAAGTCAAAAATATTAATAAAGTGGTGTAGCAAGTTTAGAAGTCTTTGACATATTAGGCCCGTTGCGATTATTTTGACTCAACTCGAATAGACTTATCCAAGTTTATTCTAGCAAGTATCCTTAACCATGTAGACCTTAATTGGTTTATTAGGCTAAGCATCCACGAGTCTCATTACTTGAGATTGTAAATTGTGGAGAACTAGAAATGATAGAGCCAATTATAAGTCGGTATTCTTGCACAAGCACACTTGGTGTGGTTATTTACCTATTCTCCCACCACTTGCTAATAATTTATCTGCAATAAGTAAGGTCGTACGATTTAACTGAATAACTTAACTTCTAGCCCAAGATCGTTTAGAAGTTGCTCGGCAATGATAAGAGTTCATAGCCAAGGCATAACTTATGAAGCAGGGCGCGAAGATTGGCGAGTCCGAAAAGGCCCTAACAAGGCATGAGGATTCCATTTTATTGCTAAAGATCCAAGATGATGTGAAAAAGCATTATTCCCAAAATCAATATGAAGGATCAAGACTCACGACGAAAAGCAATCAACTCCCATAAAGATCATGGAGAAGTCTATCCGAAAAGACCCTAACAAGGTATGAGGATAAATAGATCCAAGTCCGAAAAGGAGGCGGATCGTTGTATCTCAAAATCCCAATTAACGATTGAAGAAATAATGATGAAGTCGTGGTCAACAAAGTTGGAGTATCCCTTAAAAGTCTCCAAGTGAAGAAACTCTATTAACGAAGAGAAGACCATTATCTCAAGAACGTCTCTCAAGATATGAAGTATGAAGTACATGCCAAATATCGGCCCGAGAAAGGTCTCAAATCGTGAAGCGAGTTATGCCAAGATATGAACTTTTTGATATCCCGAGAAGCAGTTTTAAGAGATTTTGTCCTTTAGCTAACTATTAATCAAATCGTCCTACTTTGCTTTCAGCCTAAATAAACTATCAAAATAAGTCCAAAAATGCATCTTCGTGGTCATTCTAAGACAACAATAAAATATA
The DNA here is from genome assembly GCA_025667525.1 of Glebionis coronaria. Lineage (NCBI taxonomy): Eukaryota > Viridiplantae > Streptophyta > Magnoliopsida > Asterales > Asteraceae > Glebionis > Glebionis coronaria. The sequence continues at coordinate 154,357,078 of CM046878.1, forward strand.
AGAGATACACCTAGGAATAAGGGAGTTTAAGCATATAATTAAGCCATGTGTGTAAGTGTTTGTTTTGCTAACTTATAATAACAATGGTCTCGTTTTTAAGCTTAGTTTGGGGAACGTGCAACTTGAGGGTGATAAATCTTCGCAGCACCAAAGCCCTAATGTAAGTCTTAGATCTCTTTGCAAGTTATTTCCATGTAGCTATTTTCAAGTGAAAATGGTTTTCTATCCCTTTTGTTTCATTCAAGTTTTTATATATCTCTTTAGTAGTAGTGGTTATTGTTAATAAGGCCAAGGTTGATTGATTATGAGAAAAGTGTAAATTTGCTTTATCACTAAGCGTTGCATGAGGGCATGGCAATGGTTAAGTGTAGGAGATTTGATAGGTGTGAAAACACCCATCCTTTTACCACTTATTTCTTGCTAAAACAAGACCAAAACGCGTATTTAATGTCATTTGTTTGGAATTATGCGTGGTTTGTGTGTTTGTTGTGTTTTCAGAGCCAACCGGATAAATATTGAAGAAAACATGGGATTGCACGGGTTTTATTGAAGAAAAAGACTCAACACGAAGTCTATAGTCCAAGAGATGCAAAAGATTTGAAGTCAATGGGCCTGTTTGAAGATTTATCGAAGAAAAGGACCAAAGATGGAAGATTTACATATGTCGAAAGAACTCAAGTCTCTTAAACGAAGAAATTAAAAGACGAGTTGAATTTATTCGTCGATAAATCCCGAATCGAAATCGAAAACGTCAACTTTTCTGAAAAGACGAGAAGACAAAAAGAAAGGAAGAAAGCCCACTCACCAACCAACTACACTTCCTATAAATAGGACATCCCTTCACAACTTGGAGACGAGTTTTTTTAGTTCTTTTCCAGCTTTTTCTTTTTCTTGTTTCGTAGGGTAACCAACACCACTAAGGTGTTGGTGATTTTTCATCTTTGATTTCACAAGTTCTTGTAAGTTTTAATCCTTCCTTTTGATTGTTTAACATTAATCCTTCAATATTATCGTTCATTTAATCTTGTTCATCTTCATCTTGTTGATTCAAAGTTTTATGTTTTATTTTGTTGATTTTGATCTTCAAAAGTAAGTGGGTTTTGTGTTTTTGTTGCTTTGGTTTGATGATTATGATTAGTAGATGATTAGTGGTTAAATTGGTTTAAGTTTTGGTCAAAAACTTGGTGGATTTTGGTTTTAAATCGTTCTTTACTTGTTTACTGTTCTTCGTGTTCTTCACAATCCCCAGATTCCGAATGAGCAACATTTATTCCGGATGAAGGTGTGAGTTGAAAGTATTCCGAACCAAAGCTTTCCTTAAATAGTTCCGAATCAGTTATTTTCAAAAATATTCCGAATCAGTTTTTAATTGTTCCGAATGAAGGTTTTGGGTTAAATATTCCGAATCAATCTAGATGTTCCGAACCAGCAGTTTTAATTGAGTTATTCCGAATCAGTTTGTTCATCCGGAATAATCAATATTCCGGATGAGTAGCTAAGTTCCGAATCAAGGTTTTTCAAAAATATTCCGAGTCAATTTTTATTCCGAATCAGTTTTATTCCGGATCAGTGTTATTCCGGATCAAGGGTTTTTATCATTTATTCCGAATCACCAAATATTCCGAATGAAACAAAATGTTTCGAATCAGTTTTTTAAAAGTTCCGAATGAAGGATTTTGATTAAATATTCCGGATAAATTTTATTCTGAATCAAGCTTTTAGTATTTTATTCCGGATCAGTGAAAATGTTCCGAATCAGCAAATGTTCCGGATGAACATATGTTCCGAATGAAGAAAATCTTCCGAATGAAGCTTTTGTCCAAATGTTCCGAATGAAGGTTTGTATTCCGCATGAGTAAGATTTTCCGAATGAAGGATTTTTGTCTGATATATTCCGAATCAAGCATAAACATTCCGAATCAGTGACTTTTTCTGAGTTTAGGTATTTTACTGTTTTATTTTAATTCAAGTCTTATTTTTATTAATTGCTTTTAATTAATTGCTCTTAGTTTATCTTTATTTACTTCACGCATTTACCTTTTTTAGTGGCATAGAAAACCAAACCCCTTTTTAGTAACCAAGAACAACTATTCTACTTTGAACCGTGATCGATTCGAGAAGATACCGAGAACTAAATTGAACCCCAAGCAAGTCCTAGTATCAGGTCTTAAGCACAATCTCATCAGCATCAACCAGTTGTGTGATGCTGACTACAAGGTTTTGTTTACAAAGACTCAGGGAACCATATTCAACAAGAATAATGATGTGGTGTTAATTGCACTTCGAAGAAGAGATGTGTACGTCATCAACATGGCTTCTTGCTCAGAGGACAGCTCAAAGTTTTCTAGCAAAAGCCTCTGAAAGTGTCAATTGGTTGTGGCACAAACGACTCTCTCATCCCAACTTCAAGAACATCAACAAGCTAGCTACACAAAACTTGGTTGTTGGTCTACCACCTGTGACTTTCACTAAGGACAAGACATGTTCAACATGTGTTAAGGGAAAGCATCACAGGTCATCATTTAAGATCAGACAATTATTTTCTATTGACAAGTGCTTACATCTCCTTCACATTGATTTGTTTGGACCTGTGAAACCATAGACCATTAATCACAACAAATACACCTTGGTCATAGTTGATGAATTTTCAAGGTACACTTGGGTTTTCTTCCTCAAAAGGAAAAGTAATGCAGCTGATGTCATTATGTCCTTCATCAGGCAGGTTGAAAACATGAATGAAGTTAGAGTAAAAGCTCTAAGAAGTGATAATGGAACTGAATTCAAGAATCAACAGCTTGAAGCTTTTTGTGATGAAAAGGGAATATCACAAAAATTCTCTTCAGCTGGTACTCCTGAACAAAATGGAGTAGCTGAAAGAAGAAACAGAACATTGATTGAAGCAGCCAGAACTATGTTAAATGGTGCAGCCTTACCAAAGCAATTTTGGGGTGAAGTTGTCCACACTGCCTGCTATACCCAGAATAGATCAACCATTGTTAGGAGACATGGAAAAACCTCTTATGAAGTTTTTAGAAAAAGAGCACCAGACGTTAGCTATTTCCATGTCTTTGGATGCCCTGTGTTCATTTATAACTACAAGGATAAACTTGGTAAGTTTGATGAAAAAGCTGATGATGGTTTCTTCTTAGGATACTCTCCAACAGCCAAAGCCTTTGGAGTATTCAACACAAGAAGACAGGAACTAGAAGAAACCTTTCATGTCACATTCAATGAAGATGATGACGTGCTACAAAGAACAGGAACAGAAGGTGATGAAATTGATTTCAATGAAAATAGGTCTTTCCCATCAGATGAGTTCTCTGAGCCAAGGCCTATGTTTCATCATCATCCACACACAAATACTCTTGTCCCATATGTTCCTGCACATGATCTATTGTCAACTCACAACATTGAACTTCCTTCTACTCAAGTGACAACTGAAAGTGAAAGTCAGCCTTCCACAAGCCCATGTTCCACCTCAGCTGAAGATGACTCTCCTATTCCTATTAATCAAGAAGACTCTCTTATGGTCTGTGAATCATCACTTCATGAAATAGATGACGAGGACACAGACACAGAGATTGTTTTTGAAGAGAGTCCTCCTACTCAGCAGAATGAAACTCAAGTTGTAATTTCATCATCCATACGTGCACCTGTCTATGACTCCCCAGCTCCTCAAAGAAATGGTCAAGAGATCAACACATTCTTCTTGTCAGCATCATTGGTGAACCAAATGATGGGGTTACTACTAGACAGAGAATTCATGACTCAGAATCAGCCTCAGCCAATGAATGTTTGTTTGCTGAATTTCTTTCCCAAATTGAACCCAAGCGTGTAGCTGAAGCACTTCTTGAAGATGGATGGGTTGCTGCAATGCAAGAAGAAATCAATCAGTTTAAAAGAAACAAGGTATGGACTCTAGTGCCTGCTCCACCTGGTAAGAACATCACAGGCACTAGATGGATATATAGGAACAAGATGGATGAACTGGTAATACCATAAGGAACAAGGCAAGGTTGGTTGCACAGGGGTATACACAGACTGAAGGGATTGATTATGATGAAACATTTGCACCTGTAGCAAGACTTGAAGCCATCAGAATCTTCCTTGCTTATGCTGCATATATGAACTTCACTGTGTATCAAATAGATGTTAAAAGTGCCTTCCTCAATGGAGATTTGGCTGAAGAAGTGTATGTTGAACAGCAAGAAGGATTCGAGAACAGCGAGTTTCCCAACCATGTATACAGGCTTCACAAGGCAATGTATGGCCTGAAACAGGCTCCAAGGGCATGGTATGAAACGCTGTCTACCTTTTTAACTGAAAATAAATTTGTTAGGGTTCCATTGATAAAACACTTTTTACCTTCAAGGACAAAAGTGATTTCATCATTATACAGATTTATGTGGATGATATCATCTTTGGGTCACTAATGTTAATCTTAGTAAACGTTTTGCTAAAATAATGACCAAGAAATATGAGATGAGTATGATGGTTTAATTAACTTTTTTTTTGGGTTTTCAAACTAAACAATGTCCTTAAGGAATTTCAATTTGTCAAAAAAAGTATGTTAAAGATTTACTGAAAAAATATGACTTGGCTGATTGTTCATCAGTGAAACGCCCCATGCTTCCACCCAACAATTTGGGCCCTGATGAGTCAGGGGTCTCTATTAATGAGACTATGTATAGAGGCATGATTGGGTCACTCATGTATCTCACAGCCAATCGCCCTGATATCCAGTTTTCCACATGTCTCTATGCAAGGTACCAAGCTAACCCTAAAGAATACCATCTAGTGGCTGTTAAGAGAATTTTCAGGTACCTCAAAGGAACGACCTCTCTAGGTCTGTGGTATCCCAAAGAATCAGGCTTTAATCTTAAGGCTTATTCAGATTCAGACTACGCTGGGTGTTGCATTGATAGGAAAAGCACTTCAGGGAGCTGTCAAATCCTAGGAGGCAAGTTGGTTGGATGGAGTACTAAGAAGCAAAACTCTGTGGCTATGTCATCAGCTGAAGCTAAATATGTTGCAGCTGCTAGTTGTTGTGCTCAAGTACTTTGGATGAAGAGTCAACTAGCTGACTATGAGATTCTATATGACAAAGTACCCATCTTCTGTGACAATACAAGTGCCATTGCTATCTCAAATAACCTTGTGATTCACTCCAGAACCAAAAACATTTATATTAGGTATCACTTTATCAGGGATCATATTATTAAAAGAGATATTGAGCTGCATTTTGTTCCCTGATAGGTGTGAAAACACCCATCCTTTTTACCACTTAATTACAATAATAACCGAGCCAAAACGTGTATTTTATGTCATTTATGTCGGAATTATGCGTGGTTTGTGTTTTTATTATGATTTAGGACGAAAAGGTGAAAAGTGGAGAAAACACGGGTAATCACAGGCTTTTATAGAAGAAAACGACAAAAGACGAAGTCAAAAGATCAAGAGTGCAAAAAGAACGGAAGTCCAAGGCCTATTCTAAAGATTTATCGAAGAACAAGTCTAAAGACGGAAGTTTAATTAAGCCAAAGAACTCAAGTCTAATAAATGAAGAAATTATAAGACGAGTTTAAATTTATCCCGAGACAAAGTCGAAAAAATCGAAGAACTTAAAAGACGAAAAGACGTGAAGAAAGAAGGAAAGAAAAGAGGAAGCCACCAACCACTCCCCTTTCCTATAAATACCCTTCATTTCACATGAAGGGTTGTTAGTCATTTAGGTTAGTTTTAGTTTTAGGAGTAGGAGTAGTTTAGTTTTAGTGAGAGAAAGTGACAGTTTCTCTCACTAGAACTTTAATCTTTCATCTTTTATCTTTCTTGTTTTCAATCAAACCTTTACTTTTTGAGCTTAATCTTGTCTTAATCTTCCTATTATTAATCCTTCTTGTTAATCTTAATCTTGTTTTCATCATCTTTTCATCAAGTTCTTACTTAAAGTTTTGATCTTTTAAATCTTCGTGACTTTAAGTTCATCTTTTTTTGTTTTGATTTTTAAATTTGTTTATTTCAAGTTTGGAAAAGTTGTTGTTTATGCTTATTAAGTTCATTTCGATTTTGATTCGTTTTAGTTTTAGTTTTAGCTTATTACAATAGCTTATCACTTGCTTAAATTTCGGATCCCTTATAAATCAGAAAGGGAAAACCCCTTTCCGATCGCACATTCCGACCTAGCACCCCTTTTTCCGATCTGTTGATCGGAAAAGGGTTTTACTCATTCCGATTTGGTAAGTTTTTGTATTCCGATTGGTAGAAGTCTCCACATTCCGATTGTACTTGTTTTCCTTTATTCCGATTTGGCATGTTTTTACTGTATTCCGATCGTGGTGCCTTCAAACATTCCGATTGGACTTATCCCTTTGTATTCCGATTTGACTTGTTTTAATGTATTCCGATTGCCCCCTTTTTACTCATTCCAATCTTGCATCATTCTGATCGGGTACATTCCGATCGGATCCTTATGGATTCCGATCGGGTGTATTCCGATGGCATGTTTTGTTTTGTTTTAATATTTTGCTTAGGTCAAAGTGTCAATTTTTCTCATTTTATTTTTAGTTCCTTTTAAATTCGTTTTGCATTTTCATTTAATTGTCAATTTACTTTTTGTTAAGTTTTAATTTCACGTCATTTAAATTCTCACCATTTACTTTTAACGTTTTAAATATTGCACCCTTTTACGTTTCAACTAGTTTTAGCTTTAATTACTCGTCATTTATTATTAAGTCTTGCACATTTATTTTATCAAAACCAAAAACATTATTTTCACCAAGAACAACCAATCTCGCACAATTAGCCGGAAATCAATTCGAGAAGATACCGAGAAACGAACTTTCAACTAGTAAAATCTCATTTATTAAAATGGCGCCGCTGCCGGCTCTTTTCGTGAGGATTAACGGTTTTTTGTGAGAGACGCGTTGGCTTTTGGGATCCGTTTACTCGTGAACGTTATTTTTCGTGTCAAAAATTTTCAAAAACATCCAAAAACATTTGAAAAATCATAAAAAGCATTTCTTTTTCAAAGTTTTGCACCAAAAATATTCTTCTTGCTCATCTATTTTTCTTAATGGATTTTTATGTCCATTGCGTCCGGTGTGGGAAACAATTATCTGGGAACAACTCTTGTCCATGGTGTACATGTGAGCGGTGCGTTAACGATATCGACAACACACAAAACGGATTTTGTCCCTTGTGCAACTCGACTAATTCATTCTTTTTGAACCCACCTCCTGTTCCCCCGTGCATCTATTGTGGAAGCGATTCTCATTGGCATGTTTCGTGCCCGGTTCAATACCCGTATGGTCACGGGCAAGAACCGGGGTATAATTATGACAATGATAATAGCTATCCACAAGACGCACCTGATTTTTCTCCATATCCGGTTTACAACAACTGTGGGGGTCCTCACGATACCTATTATTGTCAACCAATGAATTGTTATGAGCAACATTCGCGTCCTTAGTCTTCTTCACCAATGGATTATTATGAACCAAACCCGGTTTATGATTCTTCTCAACCGATGAACTACTATGAGCCACAACCATGCTATAATTCAGGTTTTCAACATTTTGAGCCCCCACAACACCCCATCGATCATCAACCCTCCTTCAAACATTTGAGCTCCCACGAACAATGGGCCACTCTTGCTAAGCAAGGTCAACAACTTCAAGAAGCTTTCAACAAGATCATCGAAAAATATCAAGAGGATAAACGACAGGAGCAAATATCGAACATCGAGACTTATACTCCTCCCCCGGTGTATCCATACTATTATGATGATGATGACGATGAGCCTACTATTTCTTGGAATGACCTTACTGCTCAATGTCCTAGTGCAATTGTCATCCCTCCTCTCAATATCCCAAACGTGTCTAAGAATTGTGATACATTGAGTGAACTTAGTGATGTTGGTCTTGATAAAGTGTTTGATGATGAGGTTTGTGACATACCGACTGCTATGGAGCCTAAGGACGACGTTGCTCTTACGAAAGAGGTCGATCCTAATGATGACGATTTTTCTCCAAGCTATGAGAATTTCACTTTTGAAATTTCTCAATCTCCACCAGGAGATGCGAGTGATGACGATTTATTCTCTCCGGTTTACGAGAAGTTCACCGATGAACATGATCTTGTGGATAAGGTGGAAGACGTGCTTCTTCGAGATAGATTACGGAAAGTGCACCTTCTTATTGCTCAAATCGAAGTGTTGACTTCTCCTCCTCTTTCCGAGTCTTTGCCTACATCTATTCCTCCCGTTGAAGATAATGACCCATTGCCGGAAGAAATCGACATTCACTCCATACCACCAGGTAATGATGACGATGACATGGAGGGGGACATTATTTTTGATAATTTGCTCCAAGAAGATATTGTCCCAAGTCCCCCTCCCGAGCACCTTTCATCCTCCCCTTTAGCCACTATCACGGAGGATGAGTGCTTTGACCCGGGAGGTGACATTGATTATGCTATGATTGATAACAATACGGCTTTGCCGCTTGCTCAGCATCTATTGTCTTTGGGGGAGGACAATGTGCTTACTGTACCCACCCCACCTCCCGTGGATCTTGAATTCACATACTTTTTGTATGTTGAAAGGACCTTTCTCCCATTCAAGACTTATCCTCCTGCCTCTCCTTTATTGATGTCCTCCGGGAACGAGGACAAGGTATTTGATCCCGGTATTATATACGAGGCTTCCCCATGGACCATTTAATTCGGGGACGAGTCAGGCTCGTGACTCGGTTAATATAAACAAGCGCTTTTTGGGAGGCAACCCAATTATCTATCTATCTTTCCTGTTTTCACCATAAGTGTAGGGGGGAGCCCCGTTGGTGTTTCTTGTTCTCTTTCTTATCATGTGCAGGGATTCGAGCTTCAAAGACACACTCTTGATGACTTTTGACGAACCGTGATTCCGTGTTCCCTTCTTCCCGGTTCTATCCTAAACTCTTTTCGATTCACTATTTTATATTTCTCAATATTAAAATAGGAATCTCTTTAGTTGTCTTTTCCTTAACGAGATTTAAACAAAGTGCACAATGTCCTAAGTGTAGGGGATTTTACTCCCACATGCTTAAACATTGAGGGCAATGTTTATATTAAGTGTAAGGGGGACTTCTATCAAAGTTAAGTGGTCTTTTCCTTGTATTTGCCCTCATTTTAACCGGAAAATCAATTTTTCGACATTTTTCAAAATTTTTTAATCTATTTTGGCCTAGTTGTAGTCTCCTTTATTTTTGTTACTTTCTAGCATTTTAATAAAATGGTTTTAGCAAGTTTAGATATCTTAGATATATTAGGCCCGTTGTGAATATTTTGACTCAACCCGAGTTTACTTATCCAAGTTCACTCTAGCTAGTATCCTTAACCATGTAGACCTTAATTGGTTTATTAGGCTAAGCATCCACGAGTCTCATTCCTTGAGATTTTAAATTGTGGAGAACGAGAAATGATAGAGTTGGTTACAAGTTTTTTATTCTCTCATTAACTTATGTGAGTTAATTATGATCTTTTTCTCCCATCATTTGCTAATAAATTATCTGCAATAAGTAAGGTCGTATGATTTGAAAAGTTACTTAGCTTCTAGCCCAAGACCGTTTAAAAGTTGCTCGGTAATGATAAGAGTTCATAGCCAAGGCATAACTTGTGAAGCGGGGCGCGAAGATTGGCGAGTCCGAAAAGGCCCTAACAAGGCATGAGGATTCCATTTTATTGCTGAAGATCCAAAAGTGATGTGAAAAGCATTATTCCCAAAATCAATATGAAGGATCAAGACTCACGACGAAAAGCAATCAACTCCCATAAGGATCATGGAGAAGTCTATCCGAAAAGACCCTAACAAGGTATGAGGATGAATAGATCCATGTCCGAAAAGGAGGCAGATCGTTGTATCTCAAAATCCCAATTAGAGATTGAAGAAATAATCATGAAGTCGTGGTCAACAAAGTTGGAGTACCCATCAAAAGTCTCCAAGTGAAGAAACTCACTCTATTAACGAAGAGAAGACCATTATCTCAAGAACGTCTCTTGAGATATGAAGTATGAAGTACATGCCAAATATCGGCTCGAGAAAGGTCTTAAATCGTGAACCAAGTTATGCCAAGATATGAACTTTTTGATATCCCGAGAAGCAGTTTTAAGAGATTTTGTCCTTTGGCTAACTATTGATCAAATCGTCCTACTTTGCTTTCAGCCTAAATAAATTATCGAAATAAGTCAACAATGCATCCTCGTGATCATTCAAGACATCAATAAAATATAAGAGATACTCGTAGGAATAAGGGAGTTTAAGTGATTAATTGAACCACATGAGTAAATGTTTGTTATGCTAACTTGTACTAACAATGATCTTGTTTTTAAGCTTGGCATGGGGAACGTGAAACTTGAGGGTGATGAACATTCATGACACACAAGCCCTAATGTAAGTCTTAGATTTCTTTACAAGTTTCTTCCTTGTTGCATCTTGTTATTTTCTGTCTTTTTGATTTTCCTTAGTTGTTTAATAAAGGCCAAGGTAGGTTGATTATGATGGAAAATGTAAAACGTGCTTTGTAACTAATGCATTGCATGAGGACATTGCAATGGTTAAGTGTAGGGGATTTGATAGGTGTGAAAACACCCATCCTTTTTACCACTTAATTACAATAATAACCGAGCCAAAACGTGTATTTTATGTCATTTATGTCGGAATTATGCGTGGTTTGTGTTTTTATTATGATTTAGGACGAAAAGGTGAAAAGTGGAGAAAACACGGGTAATCACACGCTTTTATAGAAGAAAACGACAAAAGACGAAGTCAAAAGATCAAGAGTGCAAAAAGAACGGAAGTCCAAGGCCTATTCTAAAGATTTATCGAAGAACAAGTCTAAAGACGGAAGTTTAATTAAGCCAAAGAACTCAAGTCTAATAAATGAAGAAATTATAAGACGAGTTTAAATTTATCCCGAGACAAAGTCGAAAAAATCGAAGAACTTAAAAGACGAAAAGACGTGAAGAAAGAAGGAAAGAAAAGAGGAAGCCACCAACCACTCCCCTTTCCTATAAATACCCTTCATTTCACATGAAGGGTTGTTAGTCATTTAGGTTAGTTTTAGTTTTAGGAGTAGGAGTAGTTTAGTTTTAGTGAGAGAAAGTGACAGTTTCTCTCACTAGAACTTTAATCTTTCATCTTTTATCTTTCTTGTTTTCAATCAAACCTTTACTTTTTGAGCTTAATCTTGTCTTAATCTTCCTATTATTAATCCTTCTTGTTAATCTTAATCTTGTTTTCATCATCTTTTCATCAAGTTCTTACTTAAAGTTTTGATCTTTTAAATCTTCGTGACTTTAAGTTCATCTTTTTATGTTTTGATTTTTAAATTTGTTTATTTCAAGTTTGGAAAAGTTGTTGTTTGTGCTTATTAAGTTCATTTCGATTTTGATTCGTTTTAGTTTTAGTTTTAGCTTATTACAATAGCTTATCACTTGCTTAAATTTCGGATCCCTTATAAATCGGAAAGGGAAAACCCCTTTCCGATCGCACATTCTGACCTAGCACCCCTTTTTCCGATCTGTTGATCGGAAAAGGGTTTTACTCATTCCGATTTGGTGAGTTTTTGTATTCCGATTGGTAGAAGTCTCCACATTCCGATTGTACTTGTTTTCCTTTATTCCGATTTGGCATGTTTTACTGTATTCCGATCGTGGTGCCTTCAAATATTCCGATTGGACTTATCCCTTTGTATTCCGATTTGACTTGTTTTAATGTATTCCGATTGCCCCCTTTTTACTCATTCCAATCTTGCATCATTCCGATCGGGTACATTCCGATCGGATCCTTATGGATTCTGATCGGGTGTATTCCGATGGCATGTTTTGTTTTGTTTTAATATTTTGCTTAGGTCAAAGTGTCAATTTTTCTCATTTTATTTTCAGTTCCTTTTAAATTCGTTTTTCATTTTCATTTAATTGTCAATTTACTTTTTGTTAAGTTTTAATTTCACGTCATTTAAATTCTCGCCATTTACTTTTAACGTTTTAAATATTGCACCCTTTTACGTTTCAACTAGTTTTAGCTTTAATTACTCGTCATTTATTATTAAGTCTTGCACATTTATTTTATCAAAACTAAAAACATTATTTTCACCAAGAACAACCAATCTCGCACAATTAGCCGGAAATCAATTCGAGAAGATACCGAGAAAACGAACTTTCAACTAGTAAAATCTCATTTATTATTCCCACTGAGCTGCAACTAGCTGACTTATTTACAAATCCTTTGGTTGAACCTTCGTTCAACAGGCTAGTTGCTGAGCTGAGTATGCTTGATATCTCAAAGCCTGTGGCAGATATTTAATGTGTGTCATTAATGTCGGAATAAATATTAAATGTTTTTCACATGAAACTAGGTAGTTACTTTCCAAGTAAATGCTAAAAACATTCCCAATATTTTATTCACAATTTTTCAATAAACGAGGAGACAAACAGTTTTGAAAAGTCAAGAGACCCACTTGTGTGCAGTCGTTTTCCCACTACGCATTAAATGCGTTTGAATAACTGTTTTAAATATTGAATATATATATATATATATTGTTCCAAGGTTTTTCACCAAACACTTTTATAATTATTCATAATTTGCATCTCTCCCACTAAAATATCTCTCTAAACCCTCTCACCATCTTCATCTTCTTCATTCTCGAATAACAATGGCGTTTCCAGTACCTAAAGCTTCTAACATTACTTTCGAAATGAATGATTGTATCCTCGCTGTGAACAACTCGATTGGATGGCTTAAAGCTCCAAATGACACTTACTCAGATCTGGTGAACTTCATGAAGAATTGTGATGTAGGTGAAGCGTTCACAAGAACCCCATTTGTTTTCTACAAAGAATACCTTAGGGAATTCTGGTATTCTGCTGAGATCCTTGATGACAACACCATCTCCTTTAACCTCTCATGTAATGAACACCCTTTCGCATTTTCTGTTGCTGATTTCTCTTATGTGGCTGGGCTAAGACATGGTGAAGAATGCCTAAAGTCTGTTGATAAGAAGGCCGTGAAGGACGCCCTTGCCACTCTCTTCCCTGTTTATGATGTTAACCCAGCCCTTACACCTGGTGAAGTGGTTCTCAAGTCTCCTCTGAAGATCAAGTTTTTCCTACCCATGTGGTGTGTCCTCTTCACTCACATAGTCAAATCCTTGGGTGGTATGCAGGGATCTCAAGACCAATTAGCCTTCAACCATCAAACCATTGCCTATGGACTTATCTGGGGAACAGACATCGACATTGGTAGCATCTTATTCTCCAATCTTGTTGAACAGCTGAAGGGTATCAACCAAAGCAGATGGAATAACATTTGCTATGTTCGTTTTCTTTCTCTTATCTCCGAAATCTTGCTGGGTGATAACTACCACAACTCTGCGCTGACAGCCATGAAGCCTTATCACATAACTGAGGCTATCTACAAGGTGATGGGACCCAATGACGTGCCAGCGACTGCTCACATGAAGAACATTGCCAATAAACAACAATCTGTTGTGAAGCCCTTGCTCCCTTCCTCTGAGAAGGTGATTGCAACTGGTGTGTCTGGTAAGTCAACGTCTTTGACCTCTGGGCAACACACCACGCTGTCCAAGGCAAAACACTGGCCAACAGCCAAAGAAGAAGAAAAACCCATCTTCTTCCAAAACCCAAACTGTTACTAAGGCCAGGGTTAAGAAGGCAGCCGAACCTTCCTCTGATCCAGAGAATTCTATGGACACAGAGACTACAACTGATAAACAACAGGATTCTAGCGTCTCTACATCAGCAGAGACAACAGGGAACCCGCCTAATTCCGCTGATATCTCACAGGTAATCAGTTTATAATTTTTTGAGGTACACAAGCAACCACTCTCAAATGTCTGTAGGTGAGAGTGGTGAAGTTAGGGTTATCATCGACCCAAGGAGTCTATGTATGCACTTAGAAATATTTTAAGACTTCTATACACCTTGTCTCTGCACCAGGGAGTGATTCATTTGTGTTTATAAAGCACCCCGATGACCCTGCACCTTCTAGACAGTATTCAGGCAAACAACAACCTGAATACATATATGTCTCGACCTAGAGTAACTGTACTTCACATAGCCTCTAGGTTCCCTCCGAAAAAGAATCCCAAAAGTTGAACTTTTAGGGGGGCTGAATAATCATCCTCAGCCTTCCTTGGGACAGAGTTACATGGCGATCTTCAACTATATCTTTTTCACAACTAAAAGAGTCCCAACTGATTTATCCTTTCAGGGGGAGCTGAATCATCACCCTCAGCTTTCCTAGGGGCATCGTAACAGGCAATCTTAACCTATATCTAATTCACAAATAAAAGAGTCCCAAAGGATTTATCATTTTTTTTGGGGGGGGGGGGGGGCTGAATAATCAAACTCAGCTTTCCTAGGGGCAGCGAATGGCGACCATTTACCTCATTACTTTCACACTTAAAAGAATCCCAAGGATTTATCCTTTGGAGTGGCTGAATAATCATCCTCAGCCTCTCTGGGACAGCGAACTGGCGACCATTCTCTTTATCTATTTCATTGTTACTAACTTAAACAACTTGCAGGCTGATGTTGTACAACCAAATGTAGACTCTCTAGCTCAGCCAAACGAAGGGGCTGATAACTTGACTCAGGATCAGCCAAACGAGGATGAGCCCATGCTTGATGTTGAAGAGGATGTGTTTGCCTTAATTGAAAGCTTCTCTGAACCCGAATCAATGCCAGATGATGAAATTCTCCCTGAGAGGATGATTGAGGAGGAGGATGATGAAGACGATGAACAGCCTCACCTGTCACCACCTAAGGCTGTGTCCACACCAGCCAGAGAACCAACTCCTCCTCCAAAAGAAGCCGTTGTGACTCCTACATCAGCTACATTTGTCACCATGGAGCTTCCAACCGCTGTGTATCATCCTACAGCGGAGTTTCTATTGTTTGATCATCCACAATAGACCAATTTTTATCTTTTTCCTAGGGAAGATGACTTTGAGTAGCAAAGCTTGAACATTCATGGTTTAAAGCCTGAACATCATGCCTCAGACATTGAACGTCTGTCAAGGAAGTTGGACATAGTGAAATCTTGAAATGCATTCCTTCACAGTCAACTTTCCTAAGATCATTTCCCAAGCTGTTAAAGACGCCATCACTGAACCAATCCAAGATGGTACAAGAAGGGGGGTTTCTCAGGGACTTAGTCACCTATCTACTCGCATTAACGATTCCATCATTCAAGAAGTCCCTGATATGTTAACAGCCTACGAGTTAGTGATGCACAAAGAATTTGAAGCTGTGTGCAACAGGCAAAAATGTCACAACAACTACTTGGATGGCCATGTTGATCGATCTGTGAATTGCTTCTACAATAAACTTCTTAGAATTGCCAGAGGATCAAGAAACAGGCAAAGGAAGTTGGCCACATCTGTTGAACAGGTTGCTCGTTATATTCAGTCACATTCAGCCAAACGTCTTAAGAGACAAGCTAAACGCGAGGGGGAGAAAACTAAACTACTCAAACTAGGACCTGTCAACACTACCATCAATACAGCTGAAAACCCCATTCCTATCCAAGTCATCACACCAATCACAATACCTGATGATGATGTTGAAAGTAAGGGGGAGCAACAAGACAACAAGGCTGTTGATTCATCAAATTCCCTACCCTTGAATAACACCAATAAGGTTATGGATGATGGTGAACCAAAAGCTAAGAAACTCAAATTTACTGTTGGCTCCCTACCAAAAGCTGTCCAAGAACAGGCTCAGATAGCATTTTTGAAACATGCTGATGATATGAGGAAAGCAAGTGAAGAATCCTCTGTCTCGAAGAAGGGAAAGAAATAGTTATGGTAGACACAGACGCCAAACTAAAGAAAATAGCTGCGATGCTAGAGACATGAGGATCCACCACCAAAATCTCACAATTCTCAACTTTCAAAGTAACGGATGAAAAACCCTTAACTGTTGAAGAAATTGAGAAACAGGCACTTGAGTTTAAACGGCTGAATGAAATCAATAAATCCAAAGAGTTGGATGAAGAAAAGTTGAAGGCCATGTCTCCTGAACTCAGCGAGGAACAAAGACAAAGGCTAAGAGAAATGGAGATGAAACGTGCAGAGGCCCTGAAAAAGGTAAAGGCTGACTATGGTACATGCGTTTCCAAAAGATATGCTCCAGGCACTATCACCAAGTTCAAATATACAGTCAAGAAATCAACACATACCCCACAGATGGTCATTTGGAGAGATAACCAACAAGGGAACATGGATGTGTTTGATGATTTCAAGCTTAAGACACTTGGGTTGACTGAATGGCTAGAAATTGAAGCTTTAGCTGCAAAGAAAACTGGACAGGCAAAATTCTTACTCCTCAAGACGCTAAGAGCTAAGTTCAACTGGCTGAAAGAAACAGCAGCCAAACTTAAAGTTGATCCACCATCACAGCTGTTTGAACTAGAACCCACAAAGGCTAAAAATAAAAGGAAAAGAATGACTCAATTCCTCCAAGAAACCTTTGTGATTGATGATATCCAGGTAGATGGAATGCACAGGAACTTGATTCTCCCTAATGGGATTGTAGGGCCTGTTGATGGTCAGACCTATACTGAGCCTGAAAAAGGAATGGCCTACATGAACAGGGGATGTCAGTATGTGTTCCAAAGGGAAGATGAGCTGGGGCTGGCATCAACCATTCAACTTATTTTGATTCAAAAGGTGCTTAAACTTAACTTAGAGTACTCCAAGGTATTTGCCAAGCATTGAAGGCTAAATTGGAGACTAGGACAGACATGGCTGAGGCTGAAGAGAAAATCAAGAATGATGATTATTAAAATTTTTACAGCTGAACTTTTACTATCATATTTTGTTTACTCATGTATTGTACTTGTAATTTTGTTTTCAGTATTAATGAAGTATGATGTTGTTTGTTAGATCTGTTATGTGTAAGAAGAAGTTGTTATCTCACTTACTATAACTTATTTAGATCTAGCTGTATTTATGTTTACATAGGGGGAGATTGTTGGGAATCTATGTTTGTTAAAATTCCCTTAGTCATAGATTTAAACTTAAATAAGTTGTTTGATATTAACTTGCCTGTGCCTAGGAGACAGGCAAGTAACCCAAGACTCATAGAGCTCTAAGTCTCTGTGAGAAACCACAAAGGAGTCCATGTCAGAGACATTGTCAAGGAAGTCGAAGATTACTTGAAGACATACTCATTGGCTGTGTTGGATAACAGCCAAGATGTATTAGGGACTCTGAGTAGTTGAGTGTTAACAGGGGTGGCAATACCCTATTTACACTCAGTACACTTTGGACATACCTAAGTGTTTATGCGGGAAGTTTCACAGCCTAAAGTATAAGGAATGAAGAAAAGGGAAACTATGTCAGCTCTGTTTCCCTAAAGCGTTGTGGCAGACTACCAAGAATAGAAGAGCATCTTTTGACAAATGTCTGACATTGTCTATTTTGTGTAGTCACCATCAACCAGTACATATAGTTAACCTCGTACCACTATAAATAGGATATGTAGACTAGAGTTAATGTGGTTCACTTTGTTAGATTTCACACATTAACTCTTTACAACTCATAAGAAGAACAATTGTGCCTATGTTCTTGAGTTTGCTTTATTTTGTCCAAAGTATACACAACACATTGTCCTCAAACTGTGTTATCCATAACACATGTAATACTTGTTATACAATAATAAAGTACTACATTTGAAAAGTATTTACTTGTGTTGATTATCCTTATTGTTCGTTTAAACTAGTATTAGGGACTTTTACTAAATCTGTTATATGTCCTGTTACTTCAATATTTATCACTGAATATTCTGTTAAACTTAATGGTTCTTTAGTCTTATAAAAAAGCAAAAAGCAAAACACCCTATCTTGATCTACTACAAAAGCAGAATATAGAGCCATGGCTTTTGTTACATATGAGATTATTTGTATTCTTAAAATTTTATATGATCTAAAGTGGGAACATTGTTCACATGTTGATAGTTTGTAATATTCAAGCAATAATCAAGATTGACGTTAATCCCAAGTTTCATGAAAGAATACAACATTTGGAGTCAGGCTTGTACTTTCTAAGAGAAAAGCTTTAAGCCCGTGTTATTAAAAAGAGTAAATTACATGGTTCGTCGTTGTGGTTTAGGCCAAATTCCTTATTGAGTCCCTATATTTTTTTTCTTGCCTAATTGATCCTTATAATGAAATTCTTGCATATCGTTGATCCATATAGCCAAATCAAGTTATCTTTCTTCGTTAGATCCCCTCACGTGCCAGGCACATGAAGGTATTTTAGTCCTTTTACATAAACCTATTATTTTTTTAACCAACTGGCTTAGCTCAGTTGGCCACCAAGGTTCTACTAAGTGGTTTCCTTAGGTGGAGGTTCCTTGGAGGTCTTGGGTTCAAGACATGCTAATAACCGAGGTTTTGCTCAGTTAAAAATATCGTTGTTCCAGTCTCTTCGAATTGATTACTGGTTTAAGTGCAACTCAGTCGTCTTTTGGTGAAAACAATAATAGATTTGTCGTTGTAGTAAAGTAAATGTGCAAGACTTAAAAGTAAATGACGGTAATTAAAACTAAAACTAATTAAAACTTAAATGAATTTAAAGACAAAAATTAAAACTTGACGAAAAAGTTAATTTGACAATGTAATAAAAATGTAAACTTGAAATTTTAAATAAAGAAAAACGATTAAAATAACACTAAAGTAAAATGGCGGAGAAATAAACTTTAAAAATTAAACTAAAAATTACTAGAAAAACACTTAGTAAAAATAGAGATTTCAGGAAGCGAGAAAAAGTTGAAAACTTAAAATAATGCAAACATAAAAATAAAACTAAAACAAACCTGTCGGAATCCGATCGAAATCCGATCGGAATACACCCAAAAGGAATCCTATCAGAATCCCCAATCGGAATGTAGGCTTACCTCCCCTTATCGGAATCGTGATCGGAATGAGTTCCTGTCGGAAAGTGATCGGAATCCCTTATCGGAATATCCAGAAACATACCCGTCGGAATACACCTAATCGGAATCCCTAGTCGGAATGTGAGAAACCAACACCTATCGGAATGTCACAAGAGTACTTCTGTCGGAATCCAAAAAGGAATCCTAATCGGAATAACCGAAACCCTTTTCCGATTAGGGGTGATCGGAATGATGGAAACCCTTTTCCGATTTGGGTAATCGGAATACCGTAGGATAAAGGCAAAATAAGCTATTAATCAAATAAGCACACGCCTAAAAACTTAATCAAAACACATAAAAGAAAAAGCTAATAAGCTAAAATTTGAAAACTTTTAAAAACACTAAGTGATGAAATATTTAAAAACGACTTTTTAACAAAAATAACTTTTATAAAACTTAAGTAACTTTAAGATAAAAACAAATAAGCTATGAAATCAATAATCCAAAACAATCAAAAGCATAAAAACATAACACTTAATCAAATAAGCATAACAATAAGCACATAAACATAAAGATTAAGCAAAACAAGAAAGGTAGAAGGAGAGATTAAAAATAAGAACTTGGATTAAAACTAAGATTCAATAACAAAATTAAAAGACTTACTTGAAATTAAAGGCAATAAATTAAAGGTGCAATTAAGTAAATGACAAATAAGAAAGTGCAAGTAATTAAAGGTGCAAGTAATGAAAATGGAAGAACTATTTTGTCAAGATAGTCAACAACTCCTAATGTGTCATTAGGAGGGTATTTATAGTGATTAGAGAGGTAAGCATGTGTTGGAAGCTTCCTTCTTTCTTTATTTCTTTCTCGTCTTTTTGTCTTCTAAATTCTTCGACTTTTTCGACTTTGTCTCGGGATTAATTAAACTCGTCTTGTAATTTCTTCATTAGTTAGACTTGAGTTCTTCGGCTTTATTAAACTTCCGTCTTTAGACTTTTCTTCGATAAATCTTCAGAATAGGCCTTGGACTTCCGTTCTTTTTGCACTCTTGATCTTTTGACTTCGTCTTTTGTCATTTTCTTCGATAAAATCCCGTGAAAGCTCGTGTTTTCTTCCCTTTTCACATTTTGATCCTAAATCACAACAAAAACACAAACCACGCATAATTCCGACATTTACGACATAAAATACATGTTTTGGCTTGGTTATTATTATAATTAAGTGGTAAAAGGATAAGTGTTTTCACACTTATTAAATCCCCTACACTTGACCATTGCAATGTCCTCATGCAATGCATTAATTACAAAGCAAGTTTACATTTTCCATCACAATCAATCTATATTGGCCTTTATTAAAGAGACAAAATATTTAAAAGAAGAAAACAAGTAAAGAGATCAAAAACTTACCTTAGGGTTTTGGAATGTCATGAATGATTATCATCCTCAAGTTTCACTTTCCCCATACCAAGCTTAAAAATGAGATCATTGTTATTATAAGTTAGCAAACTAACACAAACTCATGTGGGCCAATTATTTACTTAGACTCCCTTATTCCTAGGTGTATCTGTTATATTATATTATTGTCTTGAATGATCACCAGGATGCATTGTTGACTTATTTCGATAGTTATTTAGGCTGAAAATAAAGTGGGACGATTTAATCAATAGTTAGCTAAAGGACAAAATCTTTTAAAACTGCTTCTCGGGGCCTCATAAAGTTCATATCTTGGCATAACTCGCTTCACGATTTGAGACCTTTCTCGGACCAGTATTTGGCAGCGACTTCATACTTCAAATCTTGAGAGACGTTCATGAAATAATGGTCTTCTCTTCATAATAGGAATTTCTTCACTTGAAGTTTTGAGAGATTCTTCATACTTGGACCACGACTTCTTCATTTTTCTCCAATCTTTATTTGGGATTTTGATATACAACGATCCGCCTCCTTTTAGGAGTTGGATATATTTATCCTCATACCTTGTTAGGGCCTTTTTGGATAGACTTCTCCATGATCTTTAAGGGAGTATTTGCTTTTCGTCGTGTGTCTCGATCCTTCATATTGATTTTTGATAAATGATTCTTCACATCACTTTTGGACCTTTAGCAACAAAATATAGCCCTCATGTCTTGTTAGGACCTTTTCGGACTCGCCAATCTTCGCATCCCGCTTCAATAAGTTATGCCTTGGCTATGAACTCTAATTAATACCGAGCAACTTTTAAACGATCTTGGGCTAGAAGCTAAGTAACTTTTCAAATCGTACGACCTTATTTATTGCAATTAAATTTATTAGCAAGTGATGGGAGAAAAAGCTCATAATTAACTCACATAAATTCATGAAAGAATACCAAACTTATAATTGACTCTATCATCTCTCGTTCACCACAATTTAAAATCTCAAAGAATGAGACTCGTGGATGCTTAGCCTATTAAATCAAAGTTTTGAGTTTTCAAGTCATCTATAGGATCTTGCAACTTCTTAGACTTTTTCAAGTTTAGAATTCGCATTTTAAAGTTCCCTTGATAAATTAATTTCTAGGATCAATTATAGGAACTTGCGAAAAGTTCTTGTTCTTAACCCGTAAGAGTTAAGACTTTCGCGTTTTAAAGTTCCCTAAATAAAAGTCTAGCAAAACTTGACTTAAACACGTTAAGGATACTAGCTAGAGTAAACTTAGATAAGTAAACTCGGGTTGAGTCAAAAGATTCACAACGTTGAAAAATTAAAACCACTTTATTAAAAATTTTATTCTAGCAAAGAAAGAAAATAACTATAACAAAAGAAAACTACTAGGCCAAAATAGATCAAAATTTTTGAAAAAATGTCGAAAAATCAATTTTCCGGTTAAAATGAGGACAAATACAAGGAAAAACCCACTTAACTTCGATAGAAGTCCCCCCTACACTTAATATAAACATTGTCCTTAATGTTAAGCATGTGGAAGTAACCTCCCGTACACTTAGGACATTGTGCACTTTGTTTAAATCTTGCTAAGGAAGAGACAACTAAAGTGATTCCTATTTTAATATTGAAGAATATAAAATAGTGAATCAAAAGAGTTTAGGATAGAACCGGGAAGACGGGAACACGGGATCACGGTTCGTCAAAAGTCATCAAGAATGGATCTTTGAAATCTCGAATCCCTGCACATGATAAGAAAGAAAACAACAAACACATATGAGGGTCTCCCCTACACTTATTATAAAAACAAAAGAAAAAGGGTAGATACTGAGGGTTGCCTCCCGAGAAGCGCTTGTTTTTGTTAACCGAGTTGTGAGCCTGACTCGACCTTGATTAGCACAGGAAGAAGCTGGAAACATATCCACCGGGATCAAATACATGGTTTTCATTCATCAAATAGCACAAGCTTAAGGCGAACAAGGCAAGCCAAAGAAGAGTAGGCAAGGTTCCCTTAAGCAGTGGTGGAGCACGGTGGTAGCAAGGGTGAGGAGGTGCAAGCATATCTCCAAAAGTTCCAAAAATCTTTCATTTTATTTCATCAAATGGATACTGAGATGGCTTAACAGTTGCAATACCGGGATCAAACACCTTTTCCTTTAGGGGAAATAACACTCAGGTTCAGTAGACCTTGAAGAGGATCCGCTCATAAATCGCACAATCTCATCCTCAAAAGGGGGATAGAGAGGTGTCAAGACATAAGTACTGCGGATATCGGTGTCTTCCGGCTTCTTCTCCTTTGAAACGGGTTTCTTTATATCCAAAAGAGGATAAAGACCATAATCATCAAAGTCCAAAGGAGGAGAATCACTCTCATTTGGGAAGTAAGTGTTGAGAAAAATAGCAAAGTCTTCCTCAAATGAGTAGTCATCCAAAGTAGGATCAAGCATTGTTGGTGGAGGATCTTCATCAAAAGTAGGAGTAAGGTCATCATGAGAAGAATCACTCGAGAGAGTATCAGCATCATCAAAATCATCATAAGTGGGCATGTCTGGATACTCAGAAGTAAAATAATCAAAATCATCCATATCAGAACTCGAATCATCCTCGTAGTCATCATAGATCGGTGGAGACTCATGAATTGGTGGAGGATCTAAATTGGAGAGAGAATCATCCACATCATCTTGGAAAAGTGGATTGTCATAGCAAGTATCAAAAAGAGGATTGTTGTAGACGACAAAATCATCAAGCACATTAATCATATTCGCTGATTCTCTTCCATTGGGTTTGGTTGTGATCTTCCCCATTTTAAAAACTTGTGCATCATTCCCGACCCTTAAGATTAACTCACCTTCGGCAACATCGACTAAGGCTTTTTTGGTTCTCAAGAATGGCCGACCAAGTATTAACGGAATACGAGGGTCCATTTCATAATCAACAACAACAAAGTCGACCGGAAAAGTGAAGGTGCCAACTTTAACAAATACATCTTCGGCAATACCAACGGGGTAAGTGAGAGTGCGATTTGCTAGCTCAAGAGTCATCTTTGTTGGTGTAAGGTCGGGTAATGATAAATTTTTCCAAACACTTAAAGGCATCAAATTTATACTTGCCCCGAGATCGGCTAAGGCAGTAAATTCTTCGGTTTGGTTAAAAGTACATGGTAGCACAAAATGACCGGGATCTCCAAGTTTTTCCAGAAGTTCTTTAAGAAGGACGGAAGAACAGTTTTCGTTCAATCGAGTATTAACAAACTCGGCCATCTTCTCCTTCTTATTAAGCAATTCCTTAAACATTTTAACAAATTTAGGCATTTGGGCAAGAGCTTCAACAAGGCTAAAGGTGATGGTCAGTCCCTAAATCTTTTTCAAATAGTTTGACACTTGAATGTCATCCTTGGTGAGCAATTTGCCCTTGTCTAGGCCAGAAGGATAAGGGATATTGGGTTTATAGGTGGAAGGTGTAGCAGGTAAAGATTGAGATATTGAAGGTTTAAAGGTGGAAGGTGGGGTTGGTAAAAGGTTATTCTTGGGTACTTCAATAAGAGGTGGAAACGGTAATGGAGAACTAATACTAGGCGTGGGAGTAGGAGGGATAAATGGTGGTTGAGGAGGTGTAGATGGAGTAATTGGGGAAGGGGTAGATGGTCCTACTAAGGTATCTCCACTACGTGTAGTAATAGCACTCACATTCGCTCGTGGGTTGGTGACAGTAGTTGAAGGAAGAGACCCCGAAGTAGAGGGTTGAGGAGTTGGTAAAAAACTAGCCAGCATATTCTTTAAATCATTTGTTTGAGTGCTAAAAGAGGTTTGTATATCATGTAGAAGCTCGGATCTAATATCATTCCCTTGCTTAGTGATATCTCCTTTCAAATAGATGATTTGGCTTTGCAGATTCTTGATTTGCTCTCCTTGGGTCCTTATGAAAGTTTCAACATCTTGATTAATAGGTGGGGCTTGTTGAGCAGGTGGGTGATAAGGATTAGAAGCTCGGGGTGGGTTTTGCTTGCTTCTATTGTAGTTGTTGGGGTTGTGGTTTTGAAGAGAAAAACCAGGTGCAAGAAAGTTGTTCGAACGGTAACTTAGCAAGTTACGATCACCTTGAGGCCGGGCTTGGTAGTTTTCCGTTGAATAGTTACCATAAGCCGCATACACGTTTTCCGGATTGTCATGAGTAGAAGGACAATCAGTGTATGAATGAGGACCCTCGCAAATCTCACAAGAAGTGGCTACTGCTTTAACTTGTTGTTGTTGATTTGTAGCCAAGAGTTGCATATTTTTACTCATTTCGACCATTGCGCGGGTCAATTCGGTGATATCAGGGTTTGAAGAAGTAGAAGAAACATTGACTCTCGGGTTTGATCTTGAAGATGTGGATGAATCCCAATTTTTGTGTTGAGTAGTCATGTTCTCGATAAGCTCTCAACACTCCTCGGGTCTTCTTTTCATAAATGTGCCACCGGCGGCTGCATTAATCGTATCACGATCACGAAAAGTTAAACCATTGTAGAAAGTATCAATTAAGGTGACGGGGAGCATGTTGTGGTTTGGACATCGATCGATCAAAACATTACATCGTTCCCATGCAGCAAAAAGTGATTCATCAGGTTCTTGTGTAAATCCACTAATTTGATTTCGAAGGCTCGTGACCATGGATGGTGGAAAGTAGCGCGACAAAAATCGTTGAGTCATCTCGTCCCAAGTATGAATTAAATTCTTCGGAAGACAATCAAACCATTTTTCGGCATGGTGGGATAAGGTGTGTGGAAATAGGTGAAGGCGAAGAAAATCCATAGTAACACCGGGCAACTTCATGCTTTGAGTAACGGTAATGAACTTGTCGAGGTGTTTGTTGGCATCATCATCCGGCAATCCGCGAAATGGACAAGTGTTTTGGACTTGTTGGATCATGTGATGCTTCAACGAACACTCTGGAGCCGTGATTTGCATCGGCGCAATCGGTCCTCCTCGTCCATTCATCGTAGGTTGACACAACTCCTCCATCGTTCGAAGATCGGGTGGTGGAAGAACATTGTTGTTGTTATTATTGTTGAGGTGGGGTGGATTATAATTGTTGTTCACACCAGCCATATCTAGATCTTCACGAGTCTCGGGCTCTGGGTAAGTTGAAGATCTAGTACGCATACACCTGCAAAAACAAAAGAAAAAGATACCAAAGAAATAAACAATATATATGTACGTGTAAAAATAAAAATAAAAATCTTTTTGGATTTTTGAATTTTTTTGAATTTTTATGGATTTTTAAAAATTTTTGAGCAAGAAAAAATTAACGTTCACGAGTGAACGGATCCCAAAATTCAACGCGTCTCTCACAGAAAACCGTTAATCTTTACGAAAAGAGCCGGCAGCGGCGCCATTTAATAACTGAGATTTTGCTCAGTTAAAAATATCGTTGTTCCAGTCTCTTCGAATTGATTACTGGTTTAAGTGCGACTCAGTCGTCTTTTGGTGAAAACAATAATAGATATGTCGTTGTAGTAAAGTAAATGTGCAAGACTTAAAAGTAAATGACGGTAATTAAAACTAAAACTAATTAAAACGTAAATGAATTTAAAGACAAAAATTAAAGCTTGACAAAAAATTTAATTTGACAATGTAATAAAAATGTAAACTTGAAATTTAAAATAAAGAAAAATGATTAAAATAACATTAAAGTAAAATGGCTGAAAAATAAGCTTTAAAAATTAAACTAAAAATTACTTGAAAAACATTTAGTAAAAACAGAGATTTCGGGAAGCGTGAAAAATTTGAAAACTTAAAATAATGCAAATATAAAAATAAAACTAAAACAAACCTGTCGGAATCCGATCAGAATCCGATCAGAATACACCCAAAAGGAATCCTATCGGAATCCCCAATCGGAATGTAGGCTTACCTCCCCTTATCGGAATCGTGATCGGAATGAGTTCCTGTCGGAAAGTGATCGGAATTCCTTATCGGAATATCCAGAAACATACCCGTCGGAATACACCTAATCGGAATCCCTCGTCGGAATGTGAGAAACCAACACCTATCGGAATGTCACAAGAGTACTTCTGTCGGAATCCAAAAAGGAATCCTAATCGGAATAACCGAAACCCTTTTCCGATTAGGGGTGATCGGAATGATGGAAACCCTTTTCCGATTTGAGTAATCGGAATACCGTAGGATGAAGGCAAAATAAGCTATTAATCAAATAAGCACACGCCTAAAAACTTAATCAAAACACATAAAGAAAATGCTAATAAGCTAAAATTTGAAAACTTTTAAAAACACTAAATGATGAAATATTTAAAAACGATTTTTTAACAAAAATAACTTTTATAAAACTTAAGTAACTTTAAGATAAACACAAATAAGCTATGAAATCAATAATCCAAAACAATCAAAAGCATAAAAACATAACACTTAATCAAATAAGCATAACAATAAGCACATAAACATAAAGATTAAGCAAAACAAGAAAGGTAGAAGGAGAGATTAAAAATGAGAACTTGATTAAAACTAAGATTCAATAACAAAATTAAAAGACTTACTTGAAATTAAAGGCAAGAAATTAAAGGTGCAATGAAGTAAATGACAATAAGAAAGTGCAAGTAATTAAAGGTGCAAGTAATGAAAATGGAAGAACTATTTTGTCAAGATAGTCAACAACTCCTAATGTGTCATTAGGAGGGTATTTATAGTGATTAGGGAGGTAAGGATGTGTTGGAAGCTTCTTTCTTTCTTTCTTTCTTTGTCGTCTTTTTGTCTTCTAAATTCTTCGACTTTTTCGACTTTGTCTCGGATTAATTAAACTCGTCTTGTAATTTCTTCATTAATTAGACTTGAGTTCTTCGACTTTATTAAACTTTCGTCTTTAGACTTTTCTTCGATAAATCTTCAGAATAGGCCTTGGACTTCCATTCTTTTTGCACTCTTGATCTTTTGACTTCGTCTTTTGTCTTTTTCTTCGATAAAAGCCCGTGTTTTCTTCCCTTTTCACATTTTGATCCTAAATCACAACAAAAACACAAACCACACATAATTCCTACATTTACGACATAAAATACACGTTCTGGCTTGGTTATTATTATAATTAAGTGGTAAAAGGATAAGTGTTTTCACACTTATTACATGCCAAGGGCCTTGTTGAATCGTTTTAGCTCAGGTTGTTTAGACCTTTGATCTAGGGACGAATAGTAATATTGTATACGCAGCGGAATAACAATAAGACCATCAATATTACTACACTAACAAGGTTTTCTTTATACCACATAAACAAAGCCTATACTATTACACACGTGTTTCTTTTACTATTAGACTCTCATTGGAGAAGTCTAAGCAATGCTGGATGATTAAAAAAATAGCCCTATCCCTCTTTATATACTAGAGGTTCTAGGGTTTACAAGGAGATAAACACAATAAAGCAAGTAAATCTTTTATCTCTAGAGTATATCTTAAGAATATCTCTAGAACATTATGAAGATCTCTACGTCTTCAATAAGCCTAAAGGTACTTGCATAGGCTAGCGGTCCATGGATTATCACTAGCGGTATTTAGAATGTGCTAGCGGTACATACTTTGTACTAGCATTACTTACCATGTACTTTTGGTTTTGTCTCATCCGATCTTAGTTCCCAACAAGCCCCTCACGCGAAGTGGATAAGGAGTGTCACATAAATAGACGAGGGTTCAAAGAAGACATTCTGCTGCTTGGATGTCATTGCACGACTCGACCCACTAACCACTAACATTTTCCGTTCTAAAAAAAACCTATAATTTTTTCATTTTACTTATAATAATATTAAATAAATACAAAAAGTTCATATTAAAATATTAATATTAATTTTTTTCATTTTACTTGTAGGCTTTTTAAAATACAAAAAATTAAAATTTTAGACATCCAAAAAGGCAAAGAAAAACACCTATTCGTTTACACATCCAGAAAGATATAGTTTTAACTTAAACCACCATAACATCCTCATCAAGTCTTTAGTTGTGTGTTTAACATAGATCTATATCATATCCCAGTTGGTTAATTTGTGTCTTTAACTCATAGTCTGTTGGTTCAAAATATAATAAGGTTATCACCATCATCACAAATACACAACCCTCGTCTCAGATAAATCGAGTTCACATACATGATACCACCTCCATCGCCACTGTAATCCACCACCCAACTATCGTCACCACCGAAACTCTGAGATCTTCCACCAATGAATCTATATCATGACCACCATATGAACTTTTCTTATTTTTAAGGTGTGTATAGTCACGGGTTTCAGAAATACAAGATATATTTCCAGTTTTCAGCATAACGAGGACAAGTGCAACTCGAAGCCGTTGTGGTGGCGTTGGTGAACTACGACGGTGGTGGTATGCCAAATGTTGTGGTGGTTTACATGTAATATGATTTGATGATGTTGGTGGATTTTTGTGAAAGGTGTAAAGGGTTGATTATTCGTTTTTGCTCAGATCTTGGATTGTTTTTTTATTTTTGAAAATCATGGTTGTAATGGTGGTGGGAGAAGGTTTCAGAGATGGTTACCAAAGGTGATATGTGGCGAGTGGCCAATAACTGGGGACGACCAACGGTGGAGATGAAGATTAAAATGGGAAGATGAAAATGATATCTCGTGTTTGATAATTGATAAAAGAGAAATAGATTTAAAGGGAAAGAGAAAAACAATTGAGAGAGAAATTTAGTGTATTATGTTAAATGTGTTTAGGTGAGACCATTTGATCAAGTGTGAGATAATTAATTGAAGTGACTATATTTTTTTTGGTAACTTTGATTTCTGACATATTGGTCGATTAAAACCAGGTAAATCATTCTCTTTTCAGGAGGTTTCAGGGTTGTTTTCATCTAGCATGTTTTCATCTAGCAGGAACTGAACTTGAGACCTCACACACTTTGAAGTGATAATCACAAACCCTTTTGGCACTAGACCACCCTTGAGTGGTTTGAAGTAACTATTTTAACCTTATGTGTAAAGCATGTGAGAGGCTTTAACAGATACATTTAACAAACTTTTGAGATAAGGACGATCATCATGCATTATTAAAACCATAAGGATCAAGTAGGAAAGAAAAAACCCATAGGGACAAACCATGTAATTTACTCTATTATAAATAAAGTTGATAAAAAAACTGACATTTTCACTAAGGATTCAGACAAGCTTCAACATGAGAAGTTGGTTACTCAAATGGACTTATATGATTCTTTTTAACCCGAAAACACATTAAAGAGACTAATGGTGTCTTTTATTAAAGATGTTTTCAGGTTTAAGAGTTGGTTTTAAAGAGTAGCTGTTTGCAGATACTCTAAGGAATAAAAGTGTCAAGATACATTTCCTAGAGGACCAAGACTTCAAATATTAAAGGTTTTATAAACCCTAGTGAAAGGTTAAAGTTGATCATTCCAGCCGTTTCTCTCTCTAACCGATTATGCGTTTCTTATTTTATGTGATTTAGATCATTTTGATCTTTATATTGTTTCATTGGTATTATTGTAATAGAACTATTATTAATTTAGATAGTAGGGATGAGTTCAAGAGAAAACCTAATAAAAAGTTAGAAAATCAAACAGATGCACTGAAAAAATCAAACAGATGCCAAAATATTTTAGGCTATATAAAGATTTTTCAGTGCATCCGTTTAGTATTTTTAGTGCATCTGTTTAGTTTTCTAGATTTTTCACCGAGATTAAGTTTATTCCTAGATAGCAGATTCATACATGAACATCAGTGGTGGATTCGGTGATCGATTGAGATCACTTGTTACTTGTTGGTTTAGATTTGTATTGATCTTGATTTGAGAATACATATCTTGTTATCCATTATTTTTATAAAATCTTTACAAACCAATTGTTGTCGATCACAAAGATAACTCAAACAAGAATCTATAGTTCGGAGATCAGGACTTTGTGAATAAGAGCATGTCTCCCAATGGTGTAACAAAGTCCCTAAACGTGGGAATAAGAATCCATATCGAACTATCCTAACGTGTCGTTTAGTTTTGTTAGAGAATAAATATGGTCCAAGCTCGGTTTGTTGGTTGGGTCTATTATATATTTGGATAAATAATACATTCTAACCCACGGCATCATTCTTACAAGTTTAAGATTACTTCACTAGAGAAAGAAAATAAGATACTCACGAATGATTTCTATTATACAAAGGAAAACTATAGAATAGTTATGCTGCAGTCAAAAGATTTTCATAAACGTAAACTATGTTGAATTACTTCAATTGCTTAACAACTCACTCGTGTGTGTCGTTCTAATTTGTTTAAATCTCGAGCACGAGTATCCATTGCATGATATTGAAAATCGGGCATATGGACTAATTATGTTGATTATATGTGTATCCCTGGTCTTTACTTATCTTTC
This sequence comes from Glebionis coronaria, assembly GCA_025667525.1. NCBI lineage: Eukaryota > Viridiplantae > Streptophyta > Magnoliopsida > Asterales > Asteraceae > Glebionis > Glebionis coronaria. The sequence goes on from CM046878.1 coordinate 154,387,782, forward strand.
CACGATTTGGAGCTCCATGTTCTTACCGTCTTCACTATCTCGTCTAGTGGAAGAAGAAAATGTGGAAGATGAAAAAGAAGAATCGACTCCTTCCCCAAAGGTCTTCATTTCTTGAACACGAGGCGGACTCATCAAGGATTGTTCAACATTCTCGGCTAAATGTAATTTCATCTCGCGATGCTCCTGACATAATGCGCACCAATGAAAGCAACAATGTACACCACAAGGATCGCATGGTGAATCCTATAAGTTATGCTAAATAATTTAGTGAATGCTAAAGCAATTGGTAATTTGATGCCAATAAACTTATACTATACATTACCTTTAGGTGATATTTACGTTGGAGTGATTGTCTTGCCATGCCGGTATAGATACCACACATCCACCAAGCAAACAAAAGTCCCTCGGTAATGAGACAAGAAGTACCCGGATCAATTCCCGGCACGAAAGCAATGACTGCGGCTAAAACCATGCCACCTTCTACACATATCCCGTGACATATACATGCATTGTTTGCAGAAATTTCTTCACTTAAGCTCTCTACGTTGCGCCCAAACAACATACACGGACAAAACAGTCCGGTCAGGCCTAAGAGAGAGCAAATACACAGATTAAGGAAAGCTGTCCGGGTTGAATGTTTTATATGCTTAGATATCATATCATATATATGCAACAAATAAGAAAAAGAAAATAAAACTTACAACTCTCAGGATCATCTACACAGCTGAATATCCCAGTAGACCAATCTTCATCCGCGGGTGGCTCATACGATGATGGTAAGGCTTGCCCACATTCCGGGCATCTACGAGCACTTGACTATTAAAACAACATTAAGTTTAGAGCTCAGGTGGTTATATGATCCACTTTTCATATCAATCAAAGTCAGATTAAATGAATCAAATCGATATGTCGATTTCAATTCGTTGATGCCTTATGATGTATGAAAAAAGTTAACCTCATGAACATCGACAGCTTGATTTAGCTCGCCGGGCGTAACATCTTGTAGCGAGTCTTCTTGTTCCTTTGTAAGCTTCACATAATTATCTCCCATTTCTTTTTATCTCCTTTCAAACATTGTTAGAAAAGGTCTTTTGATCATTGATTTCACCAAATCTGTTTTGTGTCTAAATGCGTGTATTTATGTATCAATTCTCATCCCTACATTTTTGTTCGAGAGAGAAACTCTCTCGTTTGTTCAAATTACGTATGAATTGCGGACTTAATTATGCTCACAATTTAACATTTTTAGAAAGCCTAATTTCACTACAAATATCAATGTTTTAAAAACCGGTTGTTCAATTGACTCGGTCAAGCCGTCACAGTTGAACCAGGTTTTTAGTCAAAACCGATGTCCGATCATGCGATCGAGTCACGGTTCAACCCGGGTTTTAAAACATTACGAAATATACTTCCAATGTAAAAAAAAAGCATCGGTTTAAAACATTTTAAATTTAATCAACTCGTTTTAACATCGTTTTTTTTTCTTTCGGTTACCTGGGTTTTCGACTCTACAATACGTGCCGACTAATACTTAGATTGACTTTTTTTCTAGCCCGGAGTAATTAGCACAGGTGAATATTCATGGCCACTAGTGATTAATTATTTTCTCCCAAGTTGGATTTGAACCATCGACCTCCGATTTAAAAGATTCATACTTTCTTAACGTCCGAATAACCCCCTATAACCCCCTGTTGTTTGATTTTCCGATTATCGCGATTTGAGATAACATTGTCGAATCAAAACACTATATCATAAAATTACTGTAACACCCCATTTTGGTAAACGGAATGTCACGCGTGATTATAGCGTGTTATCAAAGGATATAAGGTAAATGTCTTAAAAACATTAAATGACCATGAATGGAAATACCGGAAACAAACATCGGTAATCCAAGTATAAGATCATCACACACAAACATAAGTACTGTAGTGGAAAAGGACTAAACAATGTCCAAAGAAATAAGTAGCAAAATGTATGATAAAATGCATAAAGTAGAGAAGGCTAGATAGCTTCCAATCCATATGCACGTACGCCTAAAGTCTACGAGCGCCCTTGAGTACCTGCCGTTTGGGAACATGAAAGGAAAACGACTGAGTATAACGCGCAGTGAACGGATATACAAATATAGCATGGAATAACATAAGCATAAAAGACTAATAGCAGCGGAAATGTATAAGTCCTAGATAACCTGGAATCATGTTCATAAAACCAGTTTTATAGTTTGAAAATACTTATGTTTTTATGTAAAATCTGTATTAATTAGCCAATAGCCCATATAGGTCATGAGGTTCCACTGTGCATGAATATTTTGAAGGGGGACCTCGTCATGCAATTAGAGGGGTTGCCTCTAATTAAATAGTCTGGGTAGGAGGGATCAACTCCTTGTGAAGGATGCAAGGCACACATTGCCTGTAAAAACATGTAACTATGATGCACCCATACGTCCCACATGATAATATAATAACAATGGCCAAATAACTGAAAAGGGACGTCACGAGCAATCACTCCGCCATGGGGAAGTCATAACACTGGTGCCTCTAGTGTTATGGTTTTGGTACCTTCATAACTTGGTGACACTGGTCATGCATATATATGGCTTAGGCAATTATTCTAACATAAGTATCAAACATATAAAAGAATTTTGGGAAAACAGTTGGCTGCAAACGGGGAGTCCTAATAAGGAAAGAATGTCCATACTGAAGGACGGGAAATCCGTACCTTGTGTCCAGTGAACGAAGAAATACGAAAGGATGAAACCCTACTCCGATATCACTAATGCTACATAAATAGGGAACATGTATAAGTATTCTGTTTACTGAGTACGTAACTGATTATATCATGTCTTAGCTTGTTTTATATGTTCTTGTCTTGTTTTACTAATTTTAATGTTATACTGTGTTTATCATGTATTCTATGTATTCTGACTAAGTACTAACTTGTGTTCCTGTATTATTATACTTGTGTAATAATAAGTAACTTTCTAAAAATAACATGTTTCCTAAAATAGAAAGTTTCTAAAAATAGAAAGTTTCCAAAAATAGAAATAAGCTGGACTAATAAGCTAATAATATAAGCTTAGGTTTACTGATTAAATATAATAAGTCATGTGATTATTTGCATAGTTTATTAATAATAACATGTTAATTGAACGATTTAATTAAATATAAGCATAATTTAATTAAATTAAAGCATATAAAATACTTAGGTTAAACATGTATTAATAATATATTAATTATAATCTAAGTCATGTTTATTAATTAATTATAGTCCATGTTTTAAATAGTTAATTAATACTATAGTCTAAATTAAATAATAAAAATACTTAAGTTAAAACATGTATTATTTACTAAATAATAATAACCTAAGTTCATGTTTAATTAAATTAATTACTAGCCATGATTTAATTAATTTAATTTTTCTTGCTAAAATAATATAACTTGTATAAACTTGTAGAAATTAGTCATGAACCGAACCCGTGTTTTTAATTTAGACCTATCGTGAACCGAACCGAATTCTCCATGAACCGGACCGAAGCAAACACCCCCTTAGCAGTGGCTAACCGGCCTAGCCGGTTGCCACTGTTGATCCCAAACTTAGATCGATTAAGCTTTGTGTATACGAGATTAGATCAAGTACTACACGTAGAGAAACCTTTGCTTATGAGTAAAGTAACAAAGTGTTATGCGGAATTAACACTTGATCTAAAACACAATGATGTTAAACAAACTTTCACTTGTATTAGAATAATCGTGTTGATTACAATGAAAGGTTTAACTTGCGAATACTATGAAAACTGATATATGACTTTAACCTAAAAGACCTTCTTTTATAGAACAAGAAGTCTTGTACAATAAGCTACGAATCAACTATTCTAGGTAAAGATAATAATAGAAAATACAATGTTGTGCTTATCTTTACCATACATAAATAAAGAAACAAATAAACAAGATAAATATGAAGATATTCCATCAGTGTCAATCTTCAAGGCTGTCAGCGTCCAATGTCTTCTTATCAGCGTTGACATTCTTCTTATCAGCGTCTAGTGAGCTGACCCATATTTTATTCCCAACAATCCTCCCCTAAACTTGATATCCATTCTAATGATCAAGTTTCTGAATAAAACCTTAAGACTTAGGAGGAATCTTTCAATAACTTCTTATGTTGGTGATAAACATATCTGATCAAGTCCTTGGCCACATCACTAGTATAATCAATCTCCAAGGGTGTCTCTAGCATCTTCTCCAATACTTCTTTGGACAAGAAATAGTCAGCATCCACAAGCAGATATTCTGAAAACTTTGTAGAGCTCATATGAAATACACCACAAGTAGAATATAGCCTCCAATGAAGATTACTGAGATCATCTTCAAGATCCTTCCATATGGCAGGATCTGCTTCTTTTGGACCACACAAAGTCATAAATGTGTTCCAAAGTCTTATTCCATTAGCTGAAGTAGGTGCTTCTGCTGTATACTTGGCCTCTATTAACCTCCATAGATGCACCAAGTCTTCCCTGTCTATACTTGCAAATATAGAAATAACTGAAGTGAAAGTATGTACCTCCTTTCCAAATCGTCCAATCTTCCAAAATCCACACTCATCTTCATCAAAACTGATGATTGGATTTCTGTCATCTAGAGGTACTACATTTACCAAATCTGAAGCTTCCAATGGAGAAAGCTTGAGATGCTTCCTTATAACACCTTCAGTTGGAAAATACACATCCATGTCTTTAGGAAATTGGAAAGGATCTCCTTTCTTCACTGGTCTTTGAGCAATCCTTATTTCCTTTTGAATCTGCATCTCCTCTGCAAGCTCTTGTTTTCTTTCTTCTGAAAGAAACTGATAGACATTCTGTTCTTGCACCTTCCTCCAAATAGGATGTGCCCTATACTCTAACTCCTCAAAAGATAAGGCCAGCAACTTCTTTGATGTCCAATTAGGCTGATGACATCTAAGCAACTTATAGTACAACTGCCTTCTATCTCTTTTGAGCCAGGTCTTGACCTCTTGTGCATTAAACCTCATAATCACCTTTATGTCTTCTTGTACCCTAAGAAGAACTTCCAACCCCCAAATTTGATCTGATAAACTCATACCTGGGTTTTCCATCACCTGGTCTTCCCAAGCATGGTACATTCTGGTGATTTCTGGTAGGTCCCAATCAATCTGATTCTTCAACTCACTCAACCTTTCCTTTGCTAGCTCATCCCCATATTCAAGCCTTTCTGGATCTTCAATAATTTGAATACTTGAATCTGAGCTATCATCATCTTTTCCATCACCACTTTCTTCCTCACTCTCAGAAACAACAAATGGTGATCTTCTACTCCTTTTCAAATCTCTTTCCACAAGCTGTGCAGCCAACTGTTCATCAAATGCTATTTGTGCTCCATCTTTCTTTGGAACATCTTCTTCAATCAAAATACCTTTACCTTTGTCTTTTGGATCAATAATTGGTAAAGTAGAAGAAGAAACCTGTGTGGACACATCTTTGATGATTGTTGATGGTTGGAATACATCAACACCACCTGCAACTTTGTCAGCGTCCAAGTTGCTCCTATCAGCGCCACGATTACCTTTATCAGCGCTGGATGTGTCAGCGTCCAAACCTGTATCAGCGCCCAATGTTTCTTTGAAAGATCCTTCCAAGTTCTTTGGTGTCACCTTGGATGTATCAACAACTGGGTGCTTCTTCAAGTTGGTGAGAGCTTCAGCAATCTGCAAAGATTCACTAAATTGTGAACTCTTTTCTGAACTCTTTTCACTAGCTGTGTGAATCAACTCATCCTCCTCATCCTCTTTATCCTCCCCTTTGGAAGATTCCTCCATTAGACTCCTGCTACTTGGATTCTCCAAAACAGTTACTCTCTCCCTCAAAACTTGGAGTTCTCGTCCCTGTTTGTTGACAGTTTGTACAAGACTGACATTTTGCTTTTGCAAGCTAATGACAGCCGCCGTCAATTCAAATATTGTCATAGGTTCCAATCTGCCCTCAGCTAGAATGGGGATTTGACCTCCCAAAATAGAATCATGGGGCATGGATGAGGTCTTAATGATGTTGGGACTGTCTTGACCAGCTTCTAAGCGTGTGTCAATAGCCCCAGCCTCACCCATTTCACCAGCCACACTTGTGGAGGTGGTTCTCTCTGCTACAAGGCTAGGATCACTAGAGGAGAACACTCCAGTAACCCTTTGGCGTTTAGTCAACCTAGATTGTAATGGGGTGGAAGATGAAGTAGATTGTGTGGGTGTGGGTTGATTAAGGGGTGTTTGGGATTGGTCAGGGAGTGTATCAGTGTTGGGATTGGCTGTGTCAGCGCCCACATCATGAGTGTCAGCGCTGGGTTGGTCAAGGTCCATATGTTCTGGTGAAGGTGATGGTTCATGAATAGGCTCAAGTTGGGGTTCAGGGTCTGGTTGTGGTTGTGGTTGTGCAGCCTGAATTACTTCAAGCATTGGTTGGGTAAGAGGTATGGATTCATTGGTGGAGCTCATCTTAGCAAAAATGGTTTTCTGTTGTTTAGGGATCTCATAAAAAGTGTCATGATCCCTAGAACAATATTCTTGTAAATCAAAGACCATTTGCAAAAATCTAGGGTAAGCCAAAGTCATTTTACTTCCCTTATTTTTACACATCCCTTCAAAAATCATTTTTGAAAAATTATACTTAAGCCCACGTGTTATACAAACCAAAGCACTTGCAATTGACCTAGGGCATGTTTCAAGATATTCAAGATTTTCATGTCCACCCTCTTCTTGGCTATATCTTCAACAGCAACAGCTCTCCCATCTTCAGGCTTTTCCACCTTATCAGATTCAGGACAATTAGGAACAGCTGTCCTTGTGGCAATAGCAGCAGTAATCTTTGCTGCTTTATCGAATGTGTTCCCATATTCGATAATTTCCCAAAGAGTGTAGTCATGAATAGCTATGTATTGCTCAAAATTGGACTTCCAAAGCTCAAAGTTCCTGGCATCAAACATGGGAATTTTGATACTAGGGTTTGAGAAGTTGTTTTGAAGCAAAGCAGGAGGTTGATTTGTGCCAGACATGATGTTTTTAGGGTTTTGAGAATTTTAGGGTTTTTAGGGTTTGGTGTTTTAGGGTTCTTGCGTTACTTAAAGATCAAAAGTTTCTCAACATGCTCTGATACCACTTGTTGATCCCAAACTTAGATCGATTAAGCTTTGTGTATACGAGATTAGATCAAGTACTACACGTAGAGAAACCTTTGCTTATGAGTAAAGTAACAAAGTGTTATGCGGAATTAACACTTGATCTAAAACACAATGATGTTAAACAAACTTTCACTTGTATTAGAATAATCGTGTTGATTACAATGAAAGGTTTAACTTGCGAATACTATGAAAACTGATATATGACTTTAACCTAAAAGACCTTCTTTTATAGAACAAGAAGTCTTGTACAATAAGCTACGAATCAACTATTCTAGGTAAAGATAATAATAGAAAATACAATGTTGTGCTTATCTTTACCATACATAAATAAAGAAACAAATAAACAAGATAAATATGAAGATATTCCATCAGTGTCAATCTTCAAGGCTGTCAGCGTCCAATGTCTTCTTATCAGCGTTGACATTCTTCTTATCAGCGTCTAGTGAGCTGACCCATATTTTATTCCCAACAGCCACTGCTGGTGCAAAAACGCCACCAGCTGTAGCCGGTGGTTGCCCCTGGTCTGCCTCGGCTAGCCACTGCCACAACAACAGGTTCCCACCAGCAGTTAGCCGGTGGTCCCCCTGCTGTTGTCGTTCCTCGTGCTTGACCAAAACAGCCACCGGTCTTAGACCGGTGGTGTTCTCGCTGCTGCGCCGAGACCAACCAAACCACAAGGCCCCGACTTGCGTCGGGGTCCTTGTTCCTTGCTGCCGAGACACCACAGCCCCACACCGAGACCATTAAGGTCTCGGTTGGTGGTGATACAACGACCAACGAGAGCTTAGGCTCTCGGTTCTTGCGTCGGCCAAAACCAAACCTGAACCAAAACCATTATTTTTATTTACCCATGATTTCTAACATATTTATAACTTGTTTTTATGATTCCCATGTTCATGTGTTCTTGATTTTAATAAAAAGAATAAAAGAAAAGGATTAAAGGGTTTGTCGAATGCGTGAATCAAATGAGAACCAATAACACGAACAATAACACTTGTTTTCAATCACCAAGATCAAACAAATACCCCTTTGGTGTTGCTATAGCCAGCGGCAAGGAGAAGGCAAAAGGGAGGCTAGGGTTTTATTTTTTTTATCAAAAGTTCTGTAGAATGAAAAGGGTTTTTCCTTTTTGTTTAATTTAGTTAAAACCAAACTGGGCCTGGGCCTCCCTTGTCTTGTTGTGTCCGCGTCTATGAGGGCCCACGAGGGGAAACCCGTATGTTTTTCATGTCTTATATTTTACGTGTTCATTCGTTAGCGTTTTCATGTTATATCTTAACTAATTGTTCGTGTTATAAATAAATACTTGTACGTAACGATATTTTTCGTATTATAATAAATACATACGTAATTACATGTTCGTGATTTAACGTTCATGATTTCATGTTCGTGATTATAATTATTATGGTTAATAATTATCGTGTAATATCACGTACTTAATACTCATCGTGCAATAACACGTACCTAATTTCTGTAATTATGCTCGTGACACGTGTTCATGCTATAAAAAGAAAGTTTTAGTTTGTACATACGTTTACTAAGTGTATTGTTCATGGTAAAAGTATGCGGGTTTTACAACTCTTCCCCCTAAAAAGAATAATTCGTCCCCGAATTATAGATAAAGTAAACTGAAAGAGGAACATACCCGAATTCAAAACTTGAAATGAGGGTAAGAAGCCCGAATAGACTCCTCTGTTTCCCAAGTGGCTTCCCGCTCGGTATGATCCCTCCAAAGGATTTTGACGAATGGAATCATCTTCTTCCTCATGACTCGTTCTTGTCTGTCAAGAACTCGCTCGGGTTCCTCTATGAAGGTAAGATCTTCACGAATCTGTTCCAGTGGATACTGAACCGTGTGAAGGGGATGATAATTGTACCCTCTGAGTAAGGACACATGGAAAACTTCATGAATGTGAGAAAGCTGCGGAGGTAACGCTAAAAGGTATGATACTTCACTGACTCGCTCGATAATATCAAACGGTCCGATGAACCGAGGACAGAGTTTCCCTTTGATTCCAAAACGTCTAACACCACGTGTCGGTGATACCTTAAGAAATACATGATCTCCCACGTTAAAATGTAAGTCCCTACGGTGCTTGTCGGCATGACTCTTCTGACGTGCACAAGCTTCCTGTAATTTCGCCTTAGCTACAACGACCTTTTCGTTGGTCAACTCTATCATCTCCGGTCCTTCAAGTGTTTGCTCACCAACCTGATCCCAGCAGATTGGGTCGCGACACTTTCTGCCATACAACATCTCAAACGGTGCACACTTAATGCTGGCGTGCCAACTGTTGTTGTATGCAAACTATACCAAGTAGATATAATCATCCCAATATCCTGTCCACTCCAATGCACATGCTCGAAGCATGTCTTCTAATGTCTGAATAGTTCGCTCCGATTGTCCGTCTGTTTGTGGATGAAAAGCCGTGCTAAGCTTAAGTTTTGTACCCCAAGCTTTCTGCAGACTTCTCCAAAATCGTGAAGTAAACCGAGGATCTCTGTCCGAGATGATACTAGATGGAGCACCATGAAGTCTCATGATATCCTTCTTGTAAGTGTTAGCGAGTTTGCTAACTGGATCATCCTTACGGATCGGTAAGAAATGAGCTGACTTAGTAAGTCGATCAACGATAACCCAAATCACATCATGCTTCCTCTTGGTCTACGGAAGACCGGTAACAAAATCCATGGTGATCTTGTCCTACTTCCACTCTGGAATGTCTAACGGTTGTAGTGGACCACTAGACCGCTGATGCTCGATCTTAACCTGCTGGCAGGTAAGACATTTGGAGACATAAGTAGCAACATCCTATTTTATACCTCCACCAAAAGTACTGCTTGATGTCGTGGTACATCTTGGTTGAACCAGGATGAATGGAGAATGGGGAGCTATGAGCTTCAGCCAATAACGCTTCCCTGAGTGTAAGATCATGAGGAACACAAAGTCTGGTGCCCAGCCATAAGATACCGTCGTCATCCAACCGAAACTCCGTCTGCTGCTCTAAGTTCTGAATGATTGCCCAAATCTCACCATCATCCTTCTAAGCTTCCTTGATCCTAGAGAGTAACTCAGGTTCCACTCTAAGATTAGCCCAGTAACCGTGATGTCCACGTACCATGATCTCAATGTCTAGTCGCTTCAAGTCTCTTATAATCTCTTCCTCTATCTTGATGCCGTTGATCATACCCGACTTTCTACTAAGTGCATCTGCCACTACATTCGCCTTGCCGGGATGATACTGCAGATTAATGTCATAATCCTACAACAGCTCTAACCATCTCCTCTGCCTCATGTTCAGTTCACGATGAGTGAAGATGTATTTCAGGCTCTTGTGATCTGTGAAGATATCACATGATTCGCCATACAAGATGTGCCTCCATATCTTCAATGCAAACATGACTGATGCAAGTTCGAAGTCATACGTAGGTTAGTTCTCCTCATAAGGCTTAAGCTGCAGTGATGCGTAAGCAATCATTTTCCCATGTTGCATGAGAACACAGCCAAGTCCCTTCCCTGAAGCACCACTGTAGATTTGAAATCCACCTGTACCAGATGGGAGAGTAAGAAACGGTGCAGATACCAGCCTCTGCTTTAGGTCTTCAAAACTCTTCTATCTTTCTTCAATCCAGACGAATTTCTCCCCTTTCCGCATCAGTTTTGTCAATGGCAGTGCTAAACGGGAAAAGTTCTCTACGAACCTATGGTAATAACCAGCTAAGCCTAGGAAACTACGAACTTCAGTCGCTGATGTCGGTCTTGGCCACTTGGTAATAGCCTCAACCTTTGCTGGATCCATGGTTATTCTTTCTGCTGATACAATGTGGCCTAGGAATGCCACCTTGTCTAACTAGAATTCAAATTTGGAGAATTTAGCATACAACTGCTTCTGGCGAAGTATCTGTAATATAGTAAGAAGATGGTCTTCGTGTTCCTCCTTTGACTTAGAGAAAATCAAAATATCGTAAATGAAGACAATAACGAACTTGTCTAGAAGCTCATGAAAGATACGGTTCATCAAGTCCATGAAAACAGCTAGAGCATTGGTAAGGCCAAATGGCATGACTAGAAATTCGTAGTGCCCATAACGTGTTCGGAAAGCAGTCTTGGCGACGTCCTGCTCTTTAACCCGTAACTAATGATAGCCCAACCTCAGATCAATCTTGGAGAAATGTTTGGCGCCTTGGAGTTGGTCAAACTGATCGTCAATGCGTGGTAATGGATATCTATTCCTGATGGTGATCTTGTTAAGCTCACGATAATCGATGCAAAGACGCATACTGTCGTCCTTCTTCTTTACGAATAGGACTGGTACGCCCCATGGAGAAGCACTAGGTCAGATGAAACCGCGTTCCAACAGTTCCTGTAGTTTTTCCTTTAACTCCTTCAGCTCTATGGGAGCCATGCGATAAAGAGCCTTAGAAATTGGCTCAGCTCCTGGGATGAGCTCAATATTAAACTCTACTTCACGAGCAGGTGGTATGCCCGGAAGTTCCTCTAGAAACACGTCTGGGAATTCTGACACGATCGGCTGATTCTGTATAGATGGAGATTCAACCTCCAAATCATGAACAGTACCAATATAGCCCTCGCAACCATGTGACAGTAATGCACGTGCTTGTAAGGTTGGAATTATTTGTACAGACCTTCCGGGTATGAAATCGTTGTGAATGTACTCTAGTGCATTTACATCACTGAAGATGACCCGATATGAATGGCAGTTAATGGTGGCATGATGTTTGGATAGCCAGTTCATGCCTAATATCATGTCAAAATCGCACATGTCAAATAGAAGTGCGTCAACTGGGCGAATCTTATCGTCAAATTTGAGGGGAAGACTATTGTACCCATGTGTTATGCGTACAGAGTCTCTTATGGGCGTGGAAATGTTTAATACCTTCTCTAATGGCATAAGGGATATATTAACATTCTTGGCATACGCAGTATAAATAACCGAATGAGTAACACCCGTGTCAAATAAAACACATGCAGCTTGACCATACATATACAAGATTCCAGTGATGGTACCTGTTGACTTGTTGGCCTGATCGCGCGAGGTCGTGTACACCCGTCCAGTAGTAGGAGGTGGCTTGGAGTTGGCATGTCCAGATGTGCCCTCTATCTCGCCCTTGCGGCATTCCTTCATGCGATGGCCTGGCTGGCCACACTTGAAGCAAGCATCGTTATCGCGGAGACATGTCCCTGGGTGCCTACGGTTGTAGGTAGTGCAGAGAGGGTGAGTATACCCTCCAATGGGTGCCCTTGCTGGCTGGGAGTCTGTTTAGAAAAGTATACATGAGACATGGTTTATGGGTACAAACAGAACAATGCGGAAAATCGTAAGACATAATACCAGTAATAGCTGTACGGTTGGGCTATGAACCTCTACGGCCCTGCTCCCTCCCGTTGTCATGATTCCTGGTAGAAGATGCTGAAGTGTCAGAATTTTGAAATTATAAGCATGTAACATAAGAAATGAGTAAGTTTAGGGACCTGCTGCTGTTGGAGTTACTGGCATTGTTACGGTAATTATCATTACCGCCACGCCTATCTGAAGCAGAACGGTCTTGGGTCTGACCGTTTCCCTTGCTCTGGCTAGGCTGTTGCTGAGTAGCCGGTTGAGACCGGTCCCCAGTCTTCTGCCTGAAAGATGCAGTTTATAGAGGAAGATAAATATTTGGATAGTACTGAAAGAATTTAAATTAGCACTGTTGAGTGACGAAATATACCTCTTCTCGGGTCTCTCTGCCTCTCCAACATCTATCTCTTGCAGCACTCCAACTTACGTGCTGCATCGGCTACTTGTGCCACCGTGTTAAAGGTAGCACACACCAAGTTATTGGCGACCGATGTACGAAGAGCCCAACGAAAGTGGTACGCTTGCTCCTCGGCAGTACCTGCTGTTGTGCCAAGAAAACCAGCCAAACGAAGAAAACGTTGCATGAACTCGTTGTTGTTCTCCCCAGCTCTCTGCCTAATCCTGTGGTACTCCCTCTTCAGCTTATCATGCTCAGCCTTGGGGAAGAACTGTCCCATCACCAACTCCCTGAACTGAGCCCAAGTCAAGCCAGCCACCCAATTCTCACCTCCCTCAGACTGCTTCACTGACTTCCACCATCCAAGCACGTCTCCTTCAAACTTGTAACAGGCCAACCTTGCCTTGAAGACGGGTTCACAGCCCGTTGCATCAAATATCTTCTCGATATGAGCTAGCCAGCTCTCAGCCTCATTGCGGCTGTCGGTCTTCTCGAAGGATCGTGGACGTTGCTTGTTGAATCGCTCCAGCCATATGATCAGTGTAGCTGGAGGAAGAGGAGGAGGATTCTGATGCTGGTGCTAGTGCTGATTGTTGGCAGCTTGCACCTCGGCCCTGATTTCATTCCTCAGTTGAGGAAGCATGGCATGCATCGCAACTTGAACTGCTGCATTGAGTTGTACTTGCTCGCGTGTGAGAAACATCTGACAGTATAAAACAAAATGCATGATTAAACTGATTAAAACATAATATATATACATGAAAAATATTTATGCCAATAAATCATGAGAAATATTTTATGCATGATGATGAAATAACATGAGTTCGGGTGAACGCCTTTGGGTCGGTTCAACTAAACAAAATGACATGACGAAGATGAACGCCTGTGGGTTGGTTCATCAAAACAACACGATAGATAAAAGCACATGCGACTAAATATGGCCAGTCCTATAGCAACCATTACTTAGTCGAAATTCTTGCGACAATGATATATGATATAAATGCATGAAAACAAACTGTCAGTTCTAGGAAGACCATGGTGATTACCCACTAATCATAGGTCATGTTTTGAGAGCCTACAAGTCGAAGCCTTGGCTCTTATACCATAATTGTAACACCCCATTTTGGTAAATGGAATGTCATGCGTGATTATGGCCTGTCATCAAAGCATACAAGGTAAATGTCTTAAAAACATTAAATGACCATGAATGGAAATACCGGAAACAAACATCAGTAATCCAAGTATAAGCTCATCACACACAAACATAAGTACTGTAGTGGAAAAGGACTAAACAATGTCCAAAGAAATAAGTAGCAAAATTTATGATGAAATGCATAAAGTAGAGAAGGCTAGATAGATTCCAATCCATATGCATGTATGCTTAAAGTCTACGAGCGCCCTTGAGTACCCGTCGTTTGGGAACATGAAAGGAAAACGGCTGAGCATAACGCCCAGTGAACGGATATACAAACATAACATGGAATAACATAAGCATAAAAGACTAATAGCACCAGAAATGTGTAAGTCATATATAACTTGAAATCATGTTCATAAAACAGGTTTTATAGTTTGAAAAGACTTATGTTGTTATGTTAAATATGTATTAATTAGCCAATAGCCTATATAGGTCATGAGGTTCCACCGTGCATGAATACTTGGAGGGGAGACCTCGTCATGCAATTAGAGGGGTTGCCACTAATTAAATAGTCTGGATAGGAGGGATCAACTCCTTGTGAAGGATGCAAGGCACACATCGAATTCACCATGAAAAATCCTATAAAAACATGTAACTAGGATGCACCCATACACCTCACATGATAATATAATAACAATGGCCAAATAACTGAAAAGGGACGCCACGAGCAATCACTCCACCGTGGGGAAGTCATAACACTGGTGCCTCTAGTGTTATGGTTATGGTGCCTCCATAACTAGGTGACACTGATCATGCATGTATATGGCTTAGGAAATTATTCTAACATAAGTATCAAACATATAAAACAATACTGGGAAAATAGTTGGCTGTAAACGGGGAATTCTAATAAGGAAAGAATGTCCATACTGAAGGACGGGAAATCCGTACCTTGTGTCCAGTGAACGTAGAAAGACGAAAGGATGAAAGCCTAATCCGATCTCACTAATGCTACATAAATAGGGACATGTATAAGTATTTTGTTTACTGAGTATGTAACTGATTATATCATGGCTTAGCTTGTTTTATATGTTCTTGTCTTGTTTTACTGATTTTAATGTTATGTTGTGTTTATCATGTATTCTAATTAAGTATTAACTTGTGTTCTTGTATTATTATACTTGTTGTGTAGTAATAAGTAACTTTCTAAAATAGCAGGTTTCCTAAAAAGAAAGTTTCCAAAAATAGAAAGTTTCCAAAAATAGAAATTAGCTGGATTAATAAGCTAATAATATAAGCTTAGGTTTACTGATTAAATATCATAAGTTATGTGATTATTTGCATAGTTTATTAATAATAACATGTTAATTGAATAAACTATAGGTTATACGATTTAATTAAATATAAACATGATTTGATTAAATTAAAGCATATAAAATACTTAGGTTAAACATGTATTAATAATATATTAATTATAACCTAAGTCATGTTTATTAACTAATTATAGTCCATGTTTTAAATAATTAATTAATAATACTATAGTCTAAATTAAATAATAAAAATACTTAGGCTAAAACATGTATTATTTACTAAATAGTAATAACCTAAGATTTAATTAAATTAATTACTAGCCATGATTTAATTAATTTAATTTTTCTTGCTAAAATAATATAACTTGTAAAAATATAAACTTGTAAAAATTAGTCATGAACCGAACCCGTGTTTTTAATTTAGACCTATCGTGAACCGGACCGAATTCCCTATGAACCGGACCGAAACAAACACTCCCTTAGCAGTGGCTAACCGGCCTAGCCGGTTGCCACTGCTGGTGCAAAAACGCCAACGGCTGTAGCCGGTGGTTGCCCCTGGTCTGCCTCGGCTAGCCATTGCCACAACAACAGGTTCCCACTGGCAGTTAGTCGGTGGTCACCCTGCTGCTGCCGTTCCCCCTGCTTGACCAAAACAGCCACCAGTCTTAGACCGGTGGTGTTCTCGCTGTTGCGCCGAGACCAACCAAACCACAAGGCCATCCGACTTGCGTCGGAGTCCTTGTTCCTTGCTGCCGAGACACCACAGCCCCACACCGAGACCATTGAGGTCTCGATTGGTGGTGATACAACGACCACCGAGAGCTTAGGCTCTCGGTTCTTGCGTCGGCCAAAACCAAACCCGAACTAAAACCATTTTTATTTACCCATGATTTCTAACATGCTTATTACTTGTTTTTATGGTTCCCATGTTCATGTGTTCTTGATTTAAATAAAAAGAATAAAAGAAAAGGATTAAAGGGTTTACCGAATGCGTGAATCAAATGAGAACCAATAACACGAACACTTGTTTTCAATCACCAAGATCAAACAAACACCCCTTTGGTGTTGCTATAGCCGGCGGCAAGGAGAAGGCAAAAGGGAAGCTAGGGTTTAATTTTTTTATCAAAAGTAATGTAGAATGAAAAGGGTTTTTCCTTTTTGTTCAATTTAGTTAAAACCAAACTGGGCCTGGGCCTCCCTTGTCTTGTTGTGTCCGCGGCTATAAGGGCCCACACGAGGAAACCCGTATGTTTTTCATGTCTTATATTTTACGTGTTCATTCGTTAGCGTTTTCGTGTTATAAATAAATACTTGCACGTAACGATATTTATCGTATTATAATAAATACAAACGTAATTACATGTTCGTGATTTAATGTTCATGATTTTATGTTCGTGATTATAATTATTATGGTTAATAATTATCGTGTAATATCACGTACTTAATACTTATCGTGCAATAACACGTACGTAATTTCTGTAATTAATATTCGTGACACGTGTTCATCCTATAAAAGGAAAGTTTTAGTTTGTACATACATTTACTAAGTGTACTGTTCATGGTAAAAGTATGCGGGTTTTACAATTACATTTGTAACACTTGATTATCTGATTATACGTTTTCAAAACACTGATACGCCCGGGCTTCGGATGAGGGCGGGCCAAACATGGGTCATTACTATCTTTCTTATGTTTTAGGGTTTCATTAATTGTTAGGTTTATAAATATTATGTCATTGTTATCCATGTAGTCTATCAAATTAATCAATAAACATTCTCGGTTTCTCTTCTCTAATTCTTAAGGAGCCCGCACACGCTATAGTGGTGCTACTATCCAAATACAACCCTACCCAGGTCGTATTAAATTGGTGCTTTCATTGAGAGCCCTCAACTCGTTGAGGGGTTTTGATCTAGGGTTCCAATAAAAAAACAAAAAAAAAATATACTGTTCATCGGCGCTACTGTTCACGACGGCTACTATTCATCGAAGTACTGTTCATTCTGGGGGTACTATTCGCGACACTGTTCATCCGACGTTACTGTTCATCGGGTACTGTTCATCCAAAAAAAAATATAAAAAAAAATCTATTTTTTTATTGTTTTTCGGTTGTTATGGCATCGTGCAATAGCGATTGGGACGCGCTATCTAAGCTCTTGCAGAAGGGTACGGTGGCCGATTATGAGAGTAAGTTTGTGATACTTGCAGATCGAGTTACGAAGATGTCTACGGATTTACTTATGTATTTTTATATATGTGGACTTAAACCGCTCCTACAATGTGCACTCTCAAGGTCAACACCTACAAATTTAGGAGAAGCCTTTTCTTTAGCCCGTATAATGGAGCCTCGTTTTGAGGCGATTTCGGGGAAAGGGTTAAACATTGAAAAGAAGCTAGATATCGTTCTATCATGGCCAACTGAAAAAGCTTCACTTGAGATCAAGGGGTCTTTATATGATGATGGAGATATTGGTGTTGATGTGGTTAGTAGCGCACTAGAAGGTGTTCTCGATAATGGTCATCGTAATGCGGAAATCATGGAAGTGCGAAGCAAGTGTGGTGAATTGTAAGAAAATAAAGAAAATGTGTAAGATGTTGGAGGTGGTAGTTTTGATGATTGTTTGCATGAAATAAATTTGAGTCTAAGCGAGGAATTAGCAGACAATGGGGTTAGTCCCATACTCAGTTCTTTGACCGCTCATGGAAGTCAGCGAGTTCATCACCTATGGAAAAGAATTGGTATCGGTGATATTCACAAGTTCATAGATATTTGGCGCATCCATAATTTAGTTCAACCGAATGTGTGGGATTGGATTTCGGACTCCCAATTGGCATATTCTTCTTCGTGTCACCATGAGGGCAAGGTGGATTTTGAAGGTCTGGGGAGTATTAGTGATTGGGCAGCGGAAGGTGGAAGAATGGTGTTGTGCTATGTCCGAGGTAGCAGTAGGCGAAAAAGGAAAAAAGGGCGTTGCTTGTGATAGCGGAAGGCATGGTAACTGCGGTAGTGAAAGACGGGGTTGCGGTACGATTAGGATATGGGATCCCGGAATCAAGAATTCTTTTCAATACATAACCTTGAAAGCAAGGTGAATGTGAAGGAGTAGGGAATGATACGGCCGGGCTTCGGATGAGGGCGGGCCAAACATGGGTCATTACTATCTTTATTATGTCTTAGGGTTTCATTGTTAGGTTTATAAATATTATGTCATTGTTATCAATGTAGTCAATCAAATTAATTAATAAACATTCTCAGTTTCTGTTCTCTAATTCTTAAAGAGCCCGCACATACTATAATGGTACTATTATTCCGATACAACCCTACCCGGGTCGTATCAAACACATAATGTATTTTAAATAAACAATCTCGACCAAACACCCCAAAGAAAAACTTCTTATCCAAGTGTCTATTCTATTTTTGTCCCTAAATATCATTACGAATCCTCCTTAAATAGTTAAAACTTTCTTAAATTATTTTCAAATCCATGAATATTTTAATTATAGAAAAAGAAACTGGACTGAAGTGTTACTTCAAAAACCCTAAGGACTCTTGGAAATAATATTACGAAATACAAAGATAAGAACAAAACCTATATTATCTTGTAAAACACGAACACAATCTTTTATATTTTTGATTTTTGATTTTCTCCTAAAATTTTGTAAGAATGGGAGGAGGAGCAGTGATACCTACACCGCCGGCAACCTCGAATGCTATGAACTGCGACTTTCTGCCACCACGTTATTCTCTTTTTTTGCCTTTTGCATCCGGTACATGTACCGAAAGTTACGAGTACATGCATGAAAGTGAAGGAATATCAAACGGATGTTACAATGAGAGTAGGAACCTTGTGTCTGTTCCTTCTCAACTTGAGGTCCTAAACGCTATGTCCGAATTTCAAAGGTAATGTTTTTTTTCTTATTATTCTAGTTTAGTAGAGATCTGAGATTCTGCATGAGATTTTTTAAAAATAACTTTGTGTGATGAACAAACTGGCTAGAAGAAATATAAGTTTTTACTAGTACTTACACTTTTGAAATCCCCTAGGACAGGTTGAGCAATGACTCAGCGGTATCACTTTCTCACTGCAAATGTCTCTTTAATTCAAAGATGTATTCTCAGTGTCTAGGGCTAAGGTGACTAGGTCAGTAGGAAAGGTTGGCCGGCACCCAAAATTTCCCGATTAAACCTTTTGAGGAAACTACCATAGGACACAAAATCTGAATCAGTTTTGTTGTGTCTAATTGTTTGATTAGGTATATGAGAAGATAATTATTCGAATTAGTATATACAAAAACACTTGAAATTGATCTGAGAATGAGAATAAGTGATACAAATTACACTGCCGGAAAATAGGTCCCAAATATTGCCTGCCTAAAGCATGATAATTATGATGATGAGTTAAAAATCTGATCATGCAGTAATGATTTTGATTTTGAAATTAGGGTAATGAACGGACTTTCTGCACCAGTTGTGGAAGTTAGAGGACTTGCGGGAATAATGGAGCAAGGGCCAATGTACGATTCCTCAAGAATAATAACGAAATCTTTGCATCAAAAGAGACTTCTTGATGCTTTTCATTTGCTGCAAACTGATCATTCAGTTCAGGTATACACCTAATCCTTTTCACGTCCGTTGTAATTGCTAAATAAATCCCAATCACCTTTTTTTACAGCACATGAAAGTAAAAAAATCCTAAAACTCTTTGTTTATTGAATTGTGAACACTAGCTCTTTAACACTTTTGTGATGGAGCGACACAGATGGCATACACGCCTTGAAACTTCTTTCGATAGGTTTTTTTGCCACAGTTTTGGTGTCATTTTTGTCAAGCTCGTGGTTCTAAATCATAATGTGGTTGTTGACTTGGCATTTTAATGAAATTTAAGTTAGACGATTGTATCACATGCCTACGTCTTTTTTTTTTTTTAATTTGAGACATTCTTTTTGCCCAGCTTAATTGGCTCTTGGCCAGGATTATAATCTTAGTGACAACCTAATTACTTGTTACAAATTGATATTTTTCTTAAATTTCTTGGAAATAATGAATTATACTTGATGCAACGAAAATATCTATGTTCTAGATTTGTTAATAGTTAGTTGTCATATATTTTTACAACTAACTGTAAATATAAATCTTTATATTTTTTTGAATTTATTTTTGTTTTATTTCTGATCACAATGTAGAGACTAGTGCTATCGTTATCATCTGATACCAGGGTGTGGAATGCCATCTTGGTGAATGACGCGGTTCAAGAT
The DNA here is from genome assembly GCA_025667525.1 of Glebionis coronaria. Lineage (NCBI taxonomy): Eukaryota > Viridiplantae > Streptophyta > Magnoliopsida > Asterales > Asteraceae > Glebionis > Glebionis coronaria. The sequence goes on from CM046878.1 coordinate 154,408,414, forward strand.
CTTCAAGGGCGGCCAATGCCACGTGCAGGTTTATTGTTTTCCCCTTCGTAAATTAATCAAACCAATCTAATGTGGTACGTGTTGGATATTTTCTAAATGAGTCAAATGAAGTTACTTTTGAAGTTATTTTACAGTTTTCAATTGTGAAAAATTAATGTGCTTCAACAATGATTAGTTGATTACCACACATATAGTTTAAGTCACTTGGTGTTGCAATGCTTAATTAGTAGTTTAGCGGCATATTTGCTGTCTCAAATTCACATGCTTACTATGACCATGAACATTATTGTGTTCATAATGCAGCAACAGCAACAACAACAGCAACTGCAGAGTTAGCCTCTAGCTACAGGGATCAGCTCGAATCAACAACTGTCGTTGTGGAGTGGATTTGTGGGTTCATGAAAACAAAAGTCGTGGACTTGATCGACAAATTAGAGATTTTTTTATTGAAAACAATACAATCTTTGACAGAAGAAGAAGAGAGCACACCCACATTGACACTTAGCAATATGTTGGAAGAGAAACTACGGTCTTCGCTACTACTCTCTGTCGTTATACTCTTGGTAGTCATTGTCACAAGGAGCATGGAGAGATGATCGATCCTCCTTACTAAATTCTACCGACCTTCGTTTATAATGCAAATTTTGACCAGTTTTTGTTTTTCATCTTATTTCGTATGAGTTGGCTTATTCAGTTGTATGACTGCTACTCTGCTAGCATCAGCTAAATTTTTTAAGAACTGCATTCCCTACAAAGAATAAAAGATTTATATATACTGTACATTTATGGAAGCTTTCACCCGTTTGGTCTGTTACTTTCTGCTTGTTATTTTTGTTTTACTCATATATTTCAATGGAAGTTTTAACGAAATTGACTCAGTTTAATTCGATTGGATTGGATTATGATAGTTAGAGTTGCCATAGCTAGAAAACAATTTGAGTGCAATAGAATCTTAATATGATTACACGATAGCGATATAACGTGTTAAAAAAATACAGTAATGGTTTAGTTTACATCTTTGAATCGGCAGCTGCCCAAAAGCCATGAAATCCAAGAGGAAAATTCAATGATTTAGGTACTTCAAGTCTTGCCACCACTGCATTTGTCTCTCCAATCTTCTTGGCATCCAAAATCACTAGGTAACACCTCTGTTCTGATACTGCATACTGCAAATAAGTTGTCGTTTAAATTTCTTTTTGCCACATAAGATTAGATTAGTATACTTTCAGAATTGTATTTGACATATATGTTTCCAGGAATTCTGGATCACTTACCTCAACCACAAGAAGGTAACCATCATCTTCGTCGCTGCCCTTTGATACGAAAATGGGCTCACCAATGAATCGCCGGGTGCCCACGGACCAAGTTCGAGTGGAATTCATCACAGTATCGAACTTCACGACTGTATCAAATGGAAAATGTGGCAATTCACGACGGCCGCCTAAAGATGTTGCTGCATACGCATACCTGTTATTGCTTCCACCAAAATCTGGATTGATAACAGGGAAGTCAGTTGCTTTATCCCATTCATCATTCAGAGGATTTACACATGATTTTTCACAATTTCCGCTTGCATCCATGTCAATCGTAACCTGGATAAGGTGAGGTAACATTTTATTTTCTCCTTCACCTGCATTCATCATCGATGGGTCTAACTTGCCACTTTGCCAATCATATCCTGTAAAATAAATAACCGTTGGAAATCAGAAGGTTTCTTAAGGTGGTTGTTTCACGCCCGTGTTTGAAAAACGACTTGAGGCAGATGTTTATTACTAATGTTCAAATAATCAGAATTTCGAAACACCTTAAAAGTTTCAATAATAATACCAATTCTCCCAGCATAAATGAAGTTATCATATAGTTACTTCTAAAACGTACATCCAAACATCTCTTAATATTATCTTATAACTTAACTGCTGAAAGATAGCAATTTACGTATTGTGGTACGATATTAACATTGAATTTTCTTTTCTTTTTCGTGTTTATAGGCAAAACGTACCGAACATTTTCTGAAAATTGAACCACTTATAAGAACAACCGCTAGCTTGTATCTGAATTTTTTTATTTCCATTGCCATCTTTTTCTTCAAATGCATTTCCAACATGAAGTACCCACATTTGAGAAGGAGCTTCGATGGGCACCTTCCAATCCCTTTCACCTTTATGTTCAGGGAAACGAGGTAGCAAATATATAGGAGACGTTGACTTGCTAGGATTCACCGATAGTGCTGATATCATGGGAGTAAATCCACATACTGCTGCCATTGAGCCTGCATTTTTTTGTTTCTTATCATACGAAACCATAAAAGGGTAACTAGCTAATTTACTCATATGCTATATATATGTAGTGTGACATCGATCATAAATTACCAGGAATGTCAAGTTTGATCCTATTGCCAAACAATATGTAATGAGAATCTGTGAAAGCCCAGTCATGGATCATTAGATGTTCCGGGATAACGAACTCTTGTTTCTGCATAATCTTGAAACTAGAATCATATTCTGCACAGTAAACAGAACATTACATTATAATTGTATGACATGATCAATAACATTCCCTATTGCGCTTGGCAGCCTATTAAACACACATCGCCTCAGATAGCTAAAAAGAAAGCACATCCGAGAAACAGTTACAGTGGCATCACTTTCTAACCTCAGATATTCGGTTGACTGGAACAGGGGCGGACCCAGAATATTTTATCGGTGTTGCATAATTTTTTTTGAAGATGTTGCATAGCGGTTCCTTTATACTACGTAGTAAACAATAAAATTTACGTCATACATATTTTTACCTTAAACCAAAGTAGCACGAAATTTTTTGGGTATTGCACATACTAGAAAAGCAATACTTTTCGAAAAAATTTACAATTCGTAGCCTCAAAACGAGTGTGACCCGTGCTACACCCGGCTCCTATATTGCGCGTGGCTATGTTTTTAATGATCAGTTGGCGAACAAAGAGATGCATAAGATCAGTTCTCTTGCGGGTGTAAACTTTTACGGAGAAGAGAAAAATACAATTTTTAGGTGATACAGCTTGCACCCGCAAGAGAACTATGATCTTATGCATCTCTTTGTTTGCTAACTGATCATTAAAAACTAAAAACAAATTGCATATAAATTTGAATATATTGCTTATAAATGTTGTAACTATACGTATTTGCTTTCAAAGCTAATAAAAATATGTCCCTTTTTAGTTGGATGCCATGTACGATCACACCTACTGCACACCCTTCCGCGTCCCACTACCTATATTTGTGTTTGACATTTATATAAAAGTTTTTGACGACCTTTGGTGCTTATGAGAAAATTTGTTTAACTTGAGAGGATCCTGTTAATTAAATATAGTAATGACAATTTTCTTGTAACAAAAACATGCATATCATGATAAACTTTTTAGAATTTAACTTTTTTACTAAAATTCACACACAGAAAACATACCGTAGAAGGTGAAAGTACTGCGTGGTAGGAGCATATCCTCTGCATTGCATGACATCATAAGAAGTCTATTTCTTGGAGCATCAATCTTATAATGCGACAATAACCTCTTTGGTGGCATCTTAAAAACCCCTGCGTACAAGCATCTCTAACAACATTACCTATTTTTTTTAATATTAAACCTGATTTGTGACTTATATATATTTTATGTAAATAATTATATAGCAAGATATATGTTCTGATAATAATAATAAAAAAAACGAACACGTAATGATACTTTACTCAAGAAAATCAATATAAAATTGATTTAACACATGATTATCAAATTTAATAATCGATTTTGCATGTGATTTTCATTATATAATTATAAGATGTTTTTTATATTGAACAAATGAAAAGGCTTAATGATAACTCATAATTACTCTAATAATAGTAATTAATAATATGAAGATTCATACCATATAGTATTGGCTTCAATATGCCTGCAGCAAGATCTAACAAGTCCACACCACCTACCATCTCATCACATTCTTTAGTAGATGGTGTCGATAATTCACTATCGACACCATCGAGCAAATCGAACTTTCCAAGAGTATCCAACGATGAAGATTCGATCTCGTAAGGGGCCCCACCTTCCCACAAACAAAACAACCTGTCGCCCCAACTTAAAACACTAGTATTAGCAACATTCTTCATAACTTTAGTATTCCCAATCTTTTTCCCATTCTTAAGGACTGAAAACGGGCCACGATGAGTGAACCGCCACTCACCGGTTTCATGGTCATGTTCTTCCACTTGAGCTTTGGTCTTAATGTATCTAGCCATGAAGGTAACTTCATTGTTGGCCCCATTAATCGTGAAGGCTCTAAGATAGCCATGACCATCTAGAGGGTGCACGGTTGAGCCATGATCATCTTTAAATAATCCTGGCCCCGTTAGATAATATGTTCCTAGTGGAAAATCTAACGGTATGGATCCTTCGACAATACGTAAGCTAATGGGATTAACAGTTTCCGATCGTTGGGAAACGAACAGAAACTGGTAATCCCAATAAGCTGTTATTTTTTCGTCTTTTGTTGAACTTGATACTTCTTGACTAGGTACTCTAGCTATGGGAATATCGCCATGAGCTCGATCAGGAAACGAGATTGCACGAGGTGGTGGTAGTTTAGTAACCGGGGACGACAGTTTCAATGGAATGAAGTTAAATGCTTTGGCCTGCATTTTGTCGAAGGTGGTGGTGACAATTTCAAAATAAAAAACTATGTATCAATGGTGCTTGATTTATATATAGAAGTCATTATGGAAAGGTGTTTTATGATATGACATTTATACCCTTGATCGTCTGGTTTAATCAAACTTAAAAAGCAAGTATTTCTTAATACAGCAAGTCATATATAATTGATTTCTAAAAAGGCGAGTTAGTATAATTATTGAGTTATTTATTCGATTTTACAATATTGACTAGAAAATAATTTTTGTCAACCTCGAATAAGAATTAGTGATTTGATTTCATAGATATCTTGAAAATATTCACTGTCAGCTTCAAATTGAGGTATTTAAATAGAACCTCACAAAGAAAATAAAATCCACACAAAAAAACTGGAAGCTAAGAAATCTCACATGTAATGACAACTTTCTCAAAGACATTTTTGTTGATCAATTGCGCTAAGACAATTGGTCAACTGAAGTCCTAGTAAAAACCATATTAGCAAGGAAGGGGCTTTGTGAGACGCTAGAAAAACACCCCGAAATAGCATTGAACCCATGCACAAACAGTTTCTCCATATTTGCCATATTGTTATAGTAATAAATATTTATCAGCATTCTAAAATCTTTAGTTTTAGTTTCTAAGAATCGTCTCATCTGTTTGTCAACAAATCCGACATCACATCTTAAGTTTGGTCGATAACTCAAATTTCTACAAATAAAAATCAGTCGCTAACTTTCGACAACTTTGGGAGGTCTTTCCGACACTAGTCGCTTAAAAACTCTTATGTAACCCGTCCTTACAGGGCTCATTATTTTTAAGAAAATTGTTGGTGTTCAATTCAACCGGTAGTTTCGTACAGAAAATGTAAGTTAAAGTCAGGCTAATTTTGAAACGAAATAAATTATATGAGTTATCATTTCTTTTATCGTTGAATCTTCTTACATTGTGGAGGAAGTTTACGAAAGAAAGCCACTTAATAATTCTTATTTGCTTCTTACACGGAACCCAAACAATATGAGGTCAACCAGTTAGTTGCTTGATCACCTTCAAACCCATAAAAAAACTACTAAAAAACACCAAAAGTTTCACAAATAAAGCGAACAAAAACCTATGAGTTATTATTTGAAGGAAACGCATAAACCAATTTTTTTGTTCAATATTTGACTCTTGTTTTTAACAATAACTATATTAAAACCCTCGATGGTCGTCTTTGTTTCTTATAATGTACGTATTCGGTATTTCTATAAATAGTAGGTTATTGTTGGTGGCCAATAGTTTTAAGTGATTTTTTTGCTAATTTATTGCTTGCACTCCAATCATCACTAGGTGGACACTAGGAAGCGTTTGTTGGCTAACAAGATGACAATTTTGTTTCTTTGTTTTTTTAGAACGATGAACATATATTTAATAAATTCAAAAGTTTTACAAATATCAAATGCTTTGGACTAAGGTTGTCAGGATCGAGATCTTATCTAAGACCGTTTTCGGTTTTGCAAGATCGTGATCGTAAGATCAGATCGAGATCGTAAGATCCCACGAAAACATATATATTTTTGTATATGAATTTTTTTAAACTTTTATATGTTTTTGTATAATATTATATATGATTGACATTTACATATACTCAAAGAAAACTTTAAATTTTACATATTTTCTCAAAACGTGTTTTAACAATATCATACATCACGAAAATTGTGTTTTAAAAATATGTAATTTTTCAAGTTTTATTGGGTATATATAAAATTTCACCTTATATTATAAAATATTCGAAATAGAAGATAAAAGAAAAGGTTTTATGTCCAAGTATCACGGTAGCAAAATATTAGAAATATTATTTTTTTAGACAGGAAACATTACATATATTGTAATATATACTTGCACAAAGTTCATTCATGTTTCAATCCATAAATAAACGATTCAGACACAAAATAGAATCTACATACGGGCACCTACTTCATGTTTCAATATTTAATAAATTATTTTAGATAAAAAGAAATGTGAAACGGTCTTAATGACAGTTTATAAACCCTAGCCTAAATTGTGAAAAGTCCAAAATAAGATCATCTTATGATCCTACGATTCGATCCTACGATCCTATACGATCTTACACGATCCTATTCGAATTACGATCTTGTTTAAGATCCTGATCGTTTTGCGTGTGTGGGATCGTAGGATCGTAGGATCGTACGATCCTACGATCAAGATAACGATTTTGACAACCTTGCTTTGGACATCCGCAAACGCATTTCATACTGCCGCCCTATTTGTTTATTTCTTTCTTGCAATTTTGAGCATTGGCATATAGTTGATTATAAATTATCCAATTGGTAGACAATAGTTTAATTTAATTATATTCTACTAATCAAAGCAGTTAGAGTTTAGTATCAACTGGATATGGGACGATGGTGAGGGGTTTCGACTGTGTCGCATATTCACATGTTAAACAATGTAAACTCGAGCTGATGGTAGTTTTTCTCGGTATCCTGAGAGTGCGAAGGGGTACATACTATATAGGCTTCATAATGAATCACCTAAAATAATCACTGGTAGGAACGTAATATTCAATTAAAATGTATGTACAAAGACACGTTGTAGGATTCTAGTGAAGGTACTAATAAGTATGTTGAAGAATTACAGGTTGAGGTCACACTGCAGAGGTTAGATATCATACGCTTGAAGAAGATAAGACATATCAGTAAGATAAGACAGACAAGGAAGATGGATGTGATGAAGATGTAGGGGATCAAGAACTTGACCAACCACCAGATCTCACATATAATCAGTTGATTCGAGATAGAGAGCCAAGGACAAGAACGAAACCGGCGAGGTTTCCGGATTAGAGTAATATGGATGCTTACACGTGAGCTTCAGTAGAGGAAGAAAATACTTATGAACCAATGAGATACCAACAAGCAATTGCTTGTGAAGAAAGTTCAAAGTGGAAAGTTGTTATGGAACACGAGATGGATTCTCTAAGGAAGAACAAACTTAAGTGTTAGTAGATCATCTAGCTGAGGAAAAGCTACTGAACTGCAAATGGTTGTTCAAAATAAAATAAGGGATTAAAGGTGGTTGGTGGTTCGTTGATTCCCACAGAAAGTATTTTCGCGGGTAGTTCGATACACATATATTCAGGTTATACATGCACAGATGCGTGCAAAGATTATGAGTTTGAGCAGTTGTATGTAAAGACGACATTTTACTTGGAAATCTTGAAGAATTGATCTACAAGAGGCAGCCACCAGGATTCGTACAAGGTAACAAGGTATGTTTGTTAAAGAGATCTTTTTATGGTTGAAGCAGTCACCTAGGCAATGGTATGGGAGGTTTGATGAGTATATGCTGAGCAACGGGTTCAAGCGTAGTAGTTATGACAATTACGTATATTACAAAAGTTATACATAAACGGAGTATATCTATCTATTATTATATGTAGACGATATGATGGTATATTACAAAAGTTATACATAAACGGAGTATATCTATCTATTATTATATGTAGACGATATGATGGTTGCTTGTAAGAGCAAGGGTGAGATTGGGTCTACGAAGTCATTGCTTAAAAAGGAGTTTGATATGAAGGAGCTCGGGGAAGCAAAGAAGATTCTTGGTATGGAGATCAGTAGGGATCGGAGTTACAATATTCTAATGGCGTTACAATTCGAGTACGTTTCTAATGTTTTAAATAGGTTTTGAATAGACAATGGGAAATTTGTTTAGACGCCATTGGGTTGGCACTTTAAGCTGTCGTTGAAGGATTTTCCATGTTAGGAATTGTGATGTTGAAAGGACGAGTAGGGTGGTGTATTCAAATGTGGTTGGGAGCTTAATGTACTTGATGATGTGCACGAGGCCAGACATAGCGTATGTAGTAAGCGTAATTCGCAATCCGGGTAAAATTCATTAGGAAGTAGTGAAGTAGATTATGAAATATTTTTAAGGCACTATAAAAGTGGGTTTGGTGTATGGGACAAATCCTGGCAACGTTGTGGACGTAACAGGTTTTGTTGATTCAGACTACGATAAGGATCTAGATAAAGGTAGGTCTCTCACCGGTTACACATTTTTAGTACAGGATATGTTGTAAACTAGAATGAAGCGCTACAACACATGGTTGAATTTGCTATAAGCCAAGTAGGGTTAGAATAAAGGGTCGGGTGATTTTGCTTGTGTCCCAAGCCCAACCCTTGCGTATTTTCTTTTATTGTGATCATAGCCGACTACCAAACTTGTTGCAGTCGGTTTTACCTCCCCTCATCTTTTAAATATGAGGTGAGGGAAAGGGATATTCACGTCATTCTTTCAATACTCATCGATCAATCAATTATCCGCTCTATTGATAGCTTCAAGATCGTGTTTTCCGCTCTAACATTCGAGTTGCAGACGATCGTAAACACTAGAGATATTCTAAATTTCTATGAAGTTGCATGTTTCTAGCCATCTTAATTTAGGACAGACGTTTCTTATCACTGTGTTTTTATGTTTCATGCTATGAAATGGTTAGCAATTTAGCTTAATTTGGCCTGGGTGAATCATAATCTCAACATAGATCAGGTTCCGATCATTAGTTATATAACAAGCAAAACCAGTCACTGACTACCGGTTAAAATAAAGATCGTAAGAAACCCTTAGAAGATATGAAAACTAGTTTGAGCATTGAGCATTTTTAAAGAATTGTGATTTGCACACTCTACCTATTTATTTGTATACTCAAATTATGTGTATTTTAATATTTATATCTTATATCATTAATGGTGTATGCATATATTAAAAGCATAATAGTTATGACATATATAATTTAAAATGTGTTAATAAATTTATGAAATATATAAATCATTGCCTATTTTTAAAGCATGTTTGTAGATGAATCAAACTGGTATCATGCTTAATGACAAATCTTCTCTACTAGTTATTAGAATCAAATCACTTTACATCAAGAATACCCAAGTACGTGAACTTTTGGTATTATGTTGCACCGGTTTTTATTGGCCAAGCGCCGAGGTACGATAACATGATTTACCTGCAAGTATCGATGGAGCTAATAAGAGACTAGTTCGTGCTGAGCCACCTTAAATAAACTTATTTCACTTACTACTTCCGTTCTAATATTATTGTCCAATATTCTATTTTGGGTTTTCCCAAAATTATTGTCCACTTCCAAAACTTTCAAAATTATATAGAAAATTTTGTTTGAGTTTACCGTATTACCCTCACTTGAGGTTATTATTACAAACAATAAAGAAGTATAAAATAATTGGTTAAGGGTAAAATTTTCATTCTGCAAAAAGTAAGAGAAAGAAAACTGAAAAGTGATGTTTTTTTAAAACTGTATGTTTTTTTGTCTGTGGACAATAATTTTGGGACGGAGGTAGTATTATTTATGTTACGTAGTATTATTTTTATGTATTACAAACCGTTTTTCTACTATTTTCTATATTAAACTCCTTCGTTATTATGACCTTTTGTCTTAAATATAACCAGACTTATTAACTAAAAATCGTGGCTCTACGTCTGCCTGCAAATGTTTGTAACTGAATTCATAATAATGATAGTCAATGATATACTCAAACACTCGATTATAATTATGACATCATGAACCATTTCGACCGGCCTTGAAGTGCTCAAAGGCACATCTAGTGACCTCATCGGACTACTTATACGTAAAATGTCTAATAATTCAAATTCAAATGTCTCTTACTAAAGCAACACAAAAAACAATTTTAATAGTTCGGGTCATTTAAAAATGAGTATGTGGTAGGCCATGTATTGCACCTTCAGTTACTACTAGCTCGATGGACATGATCACTAAGTTCTTCTGTTTGCTAATTCCACAACAAAAGTGTTTGTGTTTTCTTTCTTATGAGCACTTCTCTCGACCGAAAATTTATACTACGCGTACGCGCACGTGCACCCACACATGTGTGTGTGCTTTTGAACCGATGGCGGACTGAGAGGGTATGGTACGAGGACTCACACCTGGATTCAATTCCTTTCCATACTCCATAGTGAAACGATTATATCGAACTTTTCCTTTATCAGTGCAACAAGTTCAAAAGTACTGTCTTACGAGTGGTTGCTTAGTTAATTCATTTTGTATCTAGTAAAACATATTTAAGTTAAAATGAAATAAGAATAACAATACTCGATCTAGTTTTTGATACTACGTATTATAATAAGAAAGATAGACGGATTATAAAATTCTGCACTGAAAAAATAATGATGATTAAGAGTTTGATACCAAAGGAGCATTGTTGCCATGTTGGTGTTGATGCTATCAACAAAGTGACAAAAGGTCCACTTATTGCTCACTTTTGTACCATCTAATGAGAATGGACCATTATTAAAAGATCTCTAACGCTAATAGGACAATTCCTACGTATATATATATGTAATAAAACTCTCATCATGTGAATGAGACATACCTAACTCATTACCTAATTATTTATAGCTAATAAGTCGATTGAAACTAAGGTTTTTAACATAGGGATTTTACTTTGAACTGTTTTTGTTTTTACAAGATTTAGACTGTAAAATAGGATTGGGATCGTAAAATCTTATTATAATGTAATTTTTTTTAATAATCTTTTTAATATTTTATAAATTTACAAATTAATATATATCGTAAATACAAAATTGTATGAATATTTCATAAAAAATCTGATCTTAAATCATGATTATGAAATGTATAAGAAGATGTACACGTTGTTTTTTTTTGAGATTATACAAAATAGAACAATAAATTTGTAATTTTTTAGTTTGTCTTTCGAGAAAAGGTAAGAATAGATCGTAGTAGATCTTAAGATCTTATGATTGAGATCGGGATCCTATAAGATCTTAGATCCTGTTAAAAAACATAATATCAAAAGTAATAGAAATAAGTCTTTCACCCAACCAACCACCCCTTGGTGAATATTATTGATAATCAGAGTACAAAATAAAACAGATAAAGATTAGCCCTTAAACGAGTGCTAATCGAACGATTACAAAAGAACATGTTAAGATTGTCCCAAATAGGTTGATCCAATCTCCCTCACATACAAGATTCAATCAACACACACAAAATAAGAAATACAAGATGAAAACCCCCCAAGATAACCAGTGACAGCGAGAGAGAGAGAGAGAGAGAGAGAGAGAGAGAGAGAGAGAGAGAGAGAGAGAGAGAGAGAGGAGAGAGAGAGAGAGAGAGAGAGAGAGAGAGAGAGAGAGAGAGAGAGAGAGAGAGAGAGAGAGAGAGAGGAGAGAGAGAGAGAGAGAGAGAGAGAGAGAGAGAGAGAGAGAGAGAGAGAGAGAGAGAGAGAGAGAGAGAGAGAGAGAGAGAGAGAATAAGAACTTACGATCAAGAACTTTTATATGGGGAGTTTAAAACGCGAAAGTATTAACTCGAACGGGTTTAAGAACAAGAACTTTTCGCAAGTTCCTATAATTGATCCTAGAAAGTCATTTATCAATGGAACTTTAAAATGCAAATTCTAAATTTGAAAAAGTCTAAGAAGATGCAAGATCCTATAGATGACTTGAAAACCCAAAACTTCGATTTTATATAGTCTTAATTTAGACTTGCAAGGCTGATAGGTGTGTAAACACCCATTCTTTTTACCACTTAATTACAATAATAAACCGAGCCAAAACGTGTATTTTATGTCATTTATGTCGGTATTATGCGTGGTTTGTGTTTTTGTTGTGATTTAGGACGAAATTGTGAAAAGTGGAGAAAACACGGGCATTCACGGGCTCTTTTTATCGAAGAAAAAGACGAAAGACGAAGTCAAGAAGTCAAAAGTGCAAAAAGAACGGAAGTCCAAGACCAATTCTGAAGATTTATCGAAGAAAAAGTCAAAAGACCGGAAGTTTACTAAAAGCCGAAGAACTCAAGTCTAATTTATTGAAGAATTACAAGACGAGTTCAAAGAAATCCCGAGCCAAAAGTCATTAAAGTCCAAGATTTAAGAAGATTAAAAGGCTTAAGAACTAATGGTGCAATTAAGAAAAGATGAAAGAGGGGTGAAGCTTCCTAAGCACCTCCCTAATATCCTCTATAAATAGGGATTTATTTTTCATTCATTAGATTTGTTGGCTAGTTTGACGAAACTATGCTCTTTCCCACTTTAATTTTTGCACATTTAAATTCATGTCATTTACTTTATTGTCAAATTTAAATACATGTCTTGCA